>JAHRHZ010000036.1:2361443-2392434 GCA_024137785.1 Ginglymostoma cirratum
GGGACTGTGTTAGAGAGGGGTTGGTGTTATTTAGACTGGACCGAGTTAGATAGGGGATTGTGTTGTTCAGACAGGGGATGGTGTTCTCCAGTTAGCGCTGCAGCCCGGAGGCTGAGTGCCGGCTCATTAAAGTCGACCGAGTGGTTGGTGGTGAAACCAGACACCCAGGCGGTGTTTTAGCCAACAGTGGAGTCAATAGCGAGCGGCTATTTAAACAGGAGGAGCGGCGCCCTGCTCCCTCCCCGGTCAGTGTGTGTGTGTGTGAGAGAGTGTGTAACGGAGCTCAGTGTAATCTCGGACCGGGCTCTCTGGAAATACCCTGAGCCCATCAGGGAACAGTGTCCTCTTCCTCCGGCTCTGCCCCTCAATGAGTAATCGCCAGCAAAGGAAAGGGAGCCACTTGTGGAGCTACAAGGCCGCCCTGAGGACACTCAGCTAACTCTGTGTGCTGCTCACCGCCTGCCCTCCTCTGGATCCTCACAGGGAAACGTGCTCTGGCTGTTTGGGGAGGGAGTGTTTACTCCTTCCCCAATGAACGTGGATGCTCTGGGAAGCACCTTTTGATTAAAGCTCGGATTTAGTTACCGGAGCAAATGCATACAAATGTATTTAGCGACTCGAAGGAGAGATTGCAAACGCTCTACAGTCGCAAGAAAGTAAGTCTCTTCTTTTGTAAAAAGTCTCAACCCCCACCCCACTGGAACCCCGTGTCCGATTTCATTCAGGGTGTCCCGGAATTTGTGGGTGGGAGTTTAATGGGGAGAGAAAGCAACACCAGCATTTGGAATTCGCTTGCCCAGTTCCCCAAACACAGCAGTGTGACAGAAGGATGCGGTGTGGGGGTTAGGATCACATTGTCAGGGGGTGTGTCTGTGTCTGTGTGTGCCCGTGTGTGTGTGTGCCTGTGTATGCATGTCTGTGTATGTGTGTCTCTGTGTGCATGTGTGTATGTGTCTCTGTGTGCAAGTGTGTATGTCTGTGTGTGTCTCTGTGTGTCCCTGTGTGCATGTATGTCTGTGTGTGTGCCTCTGTGTGCATGTGTGTATGTATCCCTGTGTCAATGTTTTTATGTCTGTGTGTGTCTCTGTGTGTCCCTGTATGTCTCTGTGTCCCTGTGTGTGTATGTGTATGTATGTCTGTGTGTGTCCCTGTGTGCATGTGTGTCTGTGGCTGTGTGTGTCCCTGTGTGCATGTGTGTGTGTCTCTGTGTGTCCCTGTGTGTCTGTGTGTATGCATCTCTGTGTGTGTCAATGTGTTTGGATGTGGGTGTGCACGCACGCGCGTGCACGTGTGTGTGTGTATGTGGTTGTGTGTGGGAGTCTGTGGTTGTGTGGGTCTGTGGATGAATGAGTCTGTGTGTGTGTGGGTCTGTATGTGAGTGTGTGCGTGTGGGCAGGGGTGCGGATGTGTGTGCACCCCACGTTGTGTTCACGGGCAACTCAGAACCAGCCTGTCGGAGGGGCATTGGCATTGTCTTAGTGCTGGGGCAGTCTCACTCTGGAGCCCAGTGCAGAGCTGGTTGTGAAAGCTGTGCATCCTTGGTAGGAAGGCAGTAGGCTAGCCCTAACTGTTTGAGAGTTAGGGTTTTTTTTTCAGATTTTGTGTTTAGATTTCTTTGTGTGGCTTTCTAAGATGCTGTGATTCAGCACAGTGAGATCCAGTGGGACATATGGGCTGTTTCCAGCTCAAAACACAGTAATGTTTCAGAACAGTAAAAGTGGGTTCCTGTGTTGTAGTGGTAGTGCCCCTATCTCTCAACCAGGAGACCTGGGCTCAAGTCCCACTCTGCTGCAGAGGGGTACAAGTAACATCAAACAGGTTGCTTACGAAAAATAACCTCCACTACCCTAAATATCACAGGGGCTGATTAAACATGTCAAAAAGGAATGAGGGGGTTCTTGTAGTGCAATGTTAGTGTCCTTATCCGTCAACCAGGAGACCTGGGTTCAAGTTCCAGGAAGTGTGTAATAACATCTTTGAGCAGGTTTATTAAAATAACTCAGTATGAAACTGACAGAGAGAGATGAGCATTGTATGGGGACACTGGGAGTTCTGGATTACAAGGATGTCCTTTGCTGAATTTGGCTACAGCAGTGTCTTATTGTCCCGATGTGTGGTTTGCAGTGAACAGTTCCGCTGGCACTTTTACCTCTGAAATAGATGTTTGCGAGGACACTGATCAGTTAGTGAGTCCCTCACGGTTAATGCAAGTGCTATCAGGCGGGCTTTGAGTCAACAGTTCCAATGTTTACACATGATTTCATTCAATTGACTGGTATTCCCCCGCCCCACAACCCCCACCAGCCAGCCCAACATTAGTACAGAATACACAAAAGACAGGCACACACACACCTGACCACACCTTCCATCCCTGAAGAGATAATAGGTACTGCAGATGCTGGAGAATCCGAGATTGAAGACACTGTTTCACACTCTCTCTACCATAATTGGCACAGAAGGAAAGGGGAGTTGTTCTCCTGCAGCGACCCCAGATTTACAAAAAAAAACCCCTCACACACACACACTCACACACAGACACACACACACAGACACACACACTCATATACTCACACACATACATACTCACCCATACACACACCCATACGCACACACATTCACTCACATACTCGCACAGACACACAGTCACTCACTCACACACTCACTTACACAGACGCACACACAAAAATGCATACCGAAGTAGCATCTGGCTGTAAACTCCTCTTTGTAAATCTCAGACGTACCTCAGCTGCAGTCAGAGAGAGCTGCTGGTTGAAGGAGCTGAGGGTATTGCAGTCCTGAAGGATCATTGCTGGTGCTGTGCTGTCTTGGCTAGAAGATTAAAGTGGGGGAAAATCAAACAAGAAGCAATTGCTGATGCTGGGAATCTGACACAAGAACAGAAACTGCTGGAGAAACTCAGCAGGTCTGACAGCAACTATAGAGAGAAAGCAGAGTTAATGTTTGGAGTGCAGTGACCCCACTGAACAAGTTAAAGTGGAGTAAAAACAGAAGTTGCTGGAAAAGCTCAGCAGGTCCGGCAGCATCTGTGAAGAAAAAAATCAGAGTTAATGTTTTGGGTCTAGTGACCCTTCCTTGGAGTGACACTAACAGCGTGGGTTCATTTCCTACACCAGCTGAGGTTACCATGAAGGACTCTCCTTCTCAACCTCTCTCCTCACCTGAGGCATGGTGACCCTCAGGTTAAATCATCACCTCCTTGTTAATGAGAGAGCAGCTCTATGGTCTGGTGGGACAATGGCAACTTTCTTATCCACCTGCTTGGTGGAATGTGAAAGATTTCCATGGGGCTGTTTGAATTCAAGCTGGGAAATTTTTCCTCATGTTCTGACCAACAGATGATCTAGTCATGATGTCTCTGGGAGCTTGATATGCAAAACATCCTGCAGCATTTCCAATGTTACAACAGGATCTACACTTCAGACATATTTATTTGGGTGTTTGTATTCATTGAGGCGACATGTTTGTTGCTGACTGGGCCCAATGTTTCTTATCTATACCTAACTACCCCTGAGGTGGTGGTGGTGATCTGTCTTCCTGAGTGGTTGCAGTCCATGTGGTGTAGGTATCTGCACAGTACTGTTACACAGCGAGTTGGAAGACTTTGACACAGCAGCACTGGAGAAACGGTGATATATTTCCAAGTCAGGACAGCATGTGGGTTGGACGGGAACTTGGTGGTGTTCCCATGCATCTGTTTGTCCTTATCCTTCTAGTGGTAGTGGTCACAGGTTTGGAAGGCTCTGTTGAAGGAGTCTTGGTGAGTTACTTCAATGCATCTTGTAGCTAGTATACACTGTTACTACTAAGCATCTGTCAGTGTTCGAGGAGGGAGTGATTGTTGGAAGTGACAGATAAGGTGTAAAGTACTTGATCCAGTGGCCAAGAAAGGAGCTACTGAAAGTTAAAGCTTTTCCAACAGCGAAAAAGAATCCTGTAAGATTTTTCTGACATTCAAAAGGGAAATATATTAATTTGCAACAGGTACAGGATTTCCCTAACACACCCTGTGTCTTAATTAAACTACAAAGCTTCAAACAATTCACAAATGCTGAATCCCTCAGCGAGGCACAAGCCAAATCTTCACCGAATAAAATAAAACTAGAGTCTCTGAATCCTTCATTTAGAAGCAATCTCAGTCAACTAAAAACAATAAAGACAAGGGGGCCTCTGCCAGCTGAGAAATGACACAGTCAGGCTGTATTCAATTCATTACCACTCTGCAGTGCATACTGCTACATAGATAGATCTGTGAATATGTAAATATGTAACTACAAACAGTGATGGTAAAGTCCAGGGATTCATAACCTTATGCTTCAGAATGGTTTGAGAGAAATGAAGAATTGCAGAGAGTTGGTTACTTGGTTATCACACTGTCCACATGCATCCACATAACCTATTAACAAATACTGAGTAATGATTTTACTTCCGAAACTACAGGCTCTGAATCAATGTCACTGAAGAAAGCCAATCAGCCCATTGTGCTTGCGCCAGCTTTTCAAATGAGATTCATTAGATATTGCCAATTTCCTGTGTTTTTTGACCCATACCTTGGCACTTTATTTTGTTTTAATCTAAATAACCACCGAACACCCTCTTGAATGCCTCAATTGAACCTGCCTGCACCGTCTTTCCAGTGCATTCCACACCCTAACCACTTGCTGAGTGACAAAGTTTATTCTTGCATCACATTTGCTCAGTTTGGAAATCACTTCAAATCTGTGGTCTCTGGTTCCCGATCATTTTATGAGAGCGGACAGTTTCTCCCTGTCTAACTATATCAAGCACAGTCATGATTTTGAAAATCTCTAGCAGAGCTTCTCTCAGCTTCTTCTCTCCAAAGAGGACACTTCCAGCCTCTTCAAAAGCAGAAATTGCTGGAAAAAGCTCAGCAGGTCAGGCAGCATCTGTGGAGAGAAATCAGAGTTAATGTTTCGGGTCGCATGACCCTCAGAACTCAGCATCTTCAATCTGCCCTCATCACTGAAATTTCTCATCCCTGGAACCACTCTTGTAAATTGCTTCTGTATTCTCTCCAACATGTTCACATCTTTCCTATAATGTAGTGTGCAGAACTTTACACAAAGTCTAGCAAGTGTCTTATACACATTCATTAAGGCCTCCCTGCTGTTGTACTCTATGCCCGTTATCAAAGCTGAGAATAATGAATTAATTTTATTAATACAGATTTATTAACTGCTGTCCATCTGTCCTGCCATCTTCAATGACCTATGCACATATACACCCAAGTCCCTCTGCTACTGCCCCCCCTTTAGAAATGTAACCTTTTTAAATTTGTCTTTCAATGTTCTTTGACTGAATTTTAGCACCCCACACTTCTCTGTTTTGAAGCCTTCTGCCCGTCTCATCAGCAGAACAACTAAGTCACGCCTCTCTGTTTCTCCTTTGCAACAGTCACACTGTTGTTATCCTTTGTACACTTTACGAAGTGTATGTTAAATGTAATATTATAAAGTGAGGGAGTAGTTCCTTGGATCTCACCCATCCCACGTAGGATGACGATACTGAATTAACACAACGATGTAGCTTACAAGTCTGCGGAATGAAGGGTCTAAGCCCGAAACATCAGCTTTCCTGCTCCTATGATGCTGCTTGGCCTGCAGTGTTCATCCAGCTCCACACCTTGTTATCTCCAATACAAATATATCTGCTGTAGCATTTTTCCCATAAGGTGTTCCTGGCTATACAACGTATTCAGTGCTGTACAGTGATTCACGATCCGGGTCCCTGTTTTTCTTTTTAACCTAAAGCACCAATTAGATACAACATGTCACATCAGTTTTAGCAAACACTATAACTTCAAAACGGACATTTGGAAAAAAAAAAGACACACAGAATTGTATCTATTTACAACTCGCTCGAATTTCTACCTCTGCAATCTCAAAGTGCAGTTTATTTTGTTCACGGCATTTACACTTTGGTCACTGATCAAATATAAACTCAGAAACGAAAGCAGAAGTTGCTGGAAAAGCTCAGCAGGTCTGGCAGCATCTGTGCAGAGAAATCAGAGTTAATGTTTCGGGTCCGGTGACCCTCAGAAATATTGACTCATCCCAGCGATCATGGACAGCGAGCAAGCTAACGATTAGAGTCTAGATGACTTCATCAGAGCTCTCAGACTGGAAACGTGAGCTTGTTTTCTCTCCATAGATGCTGCCCGACCCGCTGTGATTTCCAGCAGTTTTTTTTTGCTTTCAGTACCGATTTCAGCATCTGCAGTAATTTGCCGCTGCATAAATTCATCTTAATTGAATATAATTGACTGCAATCTCTGAAGTTTCGGTTGCTATTTGCAGCGTGTCTTTGTTGCACAGTGACTCGGTTACTTACGGGTTCCCACTTTAAGCATTAATCTGCAATTGGCAAATCTGCAAAACTTTTGTCAGCCAGGATCTGGATTATGTGTGTGTGTGTCAGTTTGCAAACTGCATTCTGTGTCGTGAGGCGGCAGTAGAGAGTGAATATTGTCTCACTCCCTTCCAACAAGAAGATAGGGAAAAATCCCTTGCTGGCTTTGCAGTGCTGCTTGCTGTTTGAGGAGTTTCAGTTCGGCCGGGAGATGTGGAGAGTCTCGGTGGCAGGGGGACAGACCTTGAGCTCTGCAGGCATCAGGCTGACGGAGAGATCCTGAGCCCACCTCCTCCCAATGCCTCCTCTCCTCCGGAACTCAAGAGTTTTCTGTAGTTTCCCTTTTTTCTCTGCCCCCCCCCTTCCTTTGCCTCTCTCTCTCTGTCTCAGGTTTTCTTTCTGAGCAGACACACACACATGTGTGTGTAAGGGATCTGCAGCTTTGCTGAAACCTCTCCCCATCGTTGCTTCACTTCAATGGGATTGACAGAGCGAGCACTTGCTGAGTCCGCTCCCTATTCAGGAGACCAGGCGGCATCACTGTGGATTTGCACTCTCCCCCCCACGCCGTTTGGTTTCAACTCTCCACGTTTCCAGCAAGCAAATGGAGTGAAGCGGCCGGATGCCTCTTATCTCTTCTCCCCAATGGGACTCCGGAACAAAATGAAGTAACGGAATGGAGACAGCAATTGCACTGGATACCAACAGCAAGACTGTTGCGACCTTTGGGGGGTGAGTCTCAAAATAGCAAACACACACACAGAACTTTTTACTTTTGACAAGTTCCCACTGTGCCCTGGACAGGGGGTAATGTTGGAGAGATTATCTGGGGAATGGGGTGTTGATATGGTTGGGGGGTGGGGGTACACCCCTGTGTCTAATTCCAGGGGAAAGGGGGTCTCGAACCGCCAGTGCTCGCTCTGACCTCCTAGTTAGACAGACCACTGTGTTATGAAGCACGTTTTGAAAACTCGCCTCCTTTCTCAGCTAGAGACTTCAAAGGCGCTATCGAGAATGTGAAAAGTGCAAACTAAGCAAGGAATTCCAGTCTCTGGATTCCCCCCCCCCCCATTTGTTTGCCGTTCAGAGGCATGTGTCGGAGTGGTGTGAATCAGATGGAGATTTGTGTAAAACCCATCTTCCTATTTCCTCAGAGAAAGCTGACAGTTTTCACATCTGCCAGTTGCAAGTTAGGGGATTGCTGCAAAACTCCTGTGTGTGTGTGTGCGTGTGTGTGCTTTTTGAGAGCATTGCTTCTTCACAGCTCCTCCCTCTCCCTCTTCTCCCTGCTAGGCTTGGAAATGACAATTGCGAATCACACTCGTCCTTCAACGACGAAGGCATTTATGCTACTTTCAATTATTCCTGCAAAACTCCGATAAAGGGAAGTAATAGCTAACTGTGCTCTTATGAGCGCAGAACTTATTTTCAAAAACTCAAATGCGAAGCCTTTGTAATAGTCTGGCGTGTTCCTTTTTTTTCCAACATCTTCAGCGCTTTGAATTTTACCCACATTATCATTTGGCCTGTCTTTATTTGGAGAGAGAGGAAAGGGAGGTGAGTGATTTAGAGACGGTGCCTGGGCTCCCAGAGATGTCCTGGACTGTTCTCAGCAGCATTTCCAAACTTTCAGAGAGAGAGAGCCCTTTTTTTTCCCCTTCCAAGCTTTTCCAGACAGCATTAATTTCAGCACACTCCTCTGTGTTTCAGCGCAGGCAGGCAGACAGCCTCTTACCGTTTTGAATCGTTTGCAGAACCCGATGCATGTCCAGAATCGGGAGGAATTTCAGGTGAGAGTTAGAAAGAGGGAGGAAGTTGAGCTTGACCTTTCCGTCTGTGACCGCTGCAAAACTCCCTGGAGAGTTGAGCAAAGAGTTGAGACTGTTCTGGCCGCTCTAAACTTGGTTTCCTCCCCTCACCCACCAAAGCTTCTCTTCATTGACATGAATGTCTTTATGTTACTTTTAAAGATTTATTTTACTCTGGTTTCAGTTAGTTCAGAATCGGTGTCGTGTTTCATTGAGGACCAAATATCCAAAAGGCAGGACTTTACCTAATTGCAAGGCTACATCTTCGCTCTCTGTTCCAGCAATAGCGCAAGGAGCCCCTCTTGTTCCAGTTTACATGTCAGAACATGCTCTGCGCTTATTTATTTGACCTGAAATTGTTGTCCCATTAAATAGTGGTTTTGCCACTGCCACAATAACATTGTGAGTAATTTGAGAAGCAGAGTGATGAACATTAACTAAAAGTTCTCAAAAACTTCTCGTTTTTAAGTTCCTAAGGGCTATTTGATGCTGGATAACAATGCAAAGAAGGTTAGGTCTTTCAATATTGGGGATCCGTTACCAGATTGTTGGATTGAAATATTTAAAAGCAGTCCTGGTGATATATTCTGTGAGATGTTATGCTTGGTTAGAGAAGACCTCAGAAGCAAGCAATGACTTTAATCCACAGAAGTCTCTCTGTACTGTACTAATGGATCACAGCCAGTCTGTAGTCAGCATTGCGAATATTTCAGTGGAATGGAGACTGCGACTCAAATCTACAGCAGTTTCTCCTAGAACTGTATTGCTTAACCCCTCTTGACAGTCCTGGCTATTTTTATACAGAACAACTCTATAAGAAAGAAGACTTTTATCAGTTATCTTCTCCAGTGTTGGACAGTTTTAGTTTAATGTGTTCTGCAGTGTGCTGCGAATAATATCATACTGGTCCTGTACTTCAATGGATTTACAAAGTTGTTTTAACCCTGTACCGATGCTACAGTAATTGCAACAAAACCTGATACAAATATATCATTAGGAGTGGAAGCAGGTCACTCCCCCTTGAACCAGCTTTGCTATTTAGTAAAATCATGGTTGATCTGTTAGTATTTCAAATACTAACCCCCCCCCCCACCGCCATGACCTCCTGATAACAAGAATCTAACAAGATGTGCCTTCCTGAGCTTTCTATTCTCAAAGAAGTTGTGTTCTGCAATGCAATTTATTGGAGTGAGCTGCCAGAGGAAGTGTTAGAGGCTGGTACAGGCATATGGATGTGTAGATGAAAAGGAAGGGTTTAGAGGGACATGGGCCACATGCTGGCAAATGGGACCAGATTCATTTAGGATATCTGGTCGGTGTGGATGGGTTGGACTGAAATGTCTGTTTCTGTGCTGTGCAGCTCTATGACTCTACTTGCCACATGTTTGTCGGGAAGAAGAAATGAAAACTGTAGGTTATATTTGGGTTCGATTTTCTGCTCATTCATTATCATTGAGCAGAAAGTTGAGACTACTACAATAAATTGTCAGTTTTGTGATTTTAGTTGGTTTGTTCTGGCAGTTTTCAGAATGACCAGATCACTTAGATAAATGCCTTATCCATTTTACAAATATTGTTTTCTCGCGTCAAGCAGAAGAACATAATTTTCCTTCATGGTTTGAATTTGAATGTGAATTATGTAAAGAAAAGGTTTTAGCTGGCAAAATGTAAATGCTTTAGAAGCTAAAATTAATTGTTACAGACTGTTGCCCCTACCAATGCCACAGCGACTGCACCCATAAAGCAGGATAACTTCGTGATCTTTGAAATAGCAAGGACTGCCAATGCTGGAGTCGGAGACGACACACTGTAGAGCTGGATGAACACAGCAGGTCAGGCAGCGTCACAGGAGCAGGAAAGGTGCTAATTCGGCTTGGGACCCTTCATCAGTTCTGACAAGACGTGACCCGAAATGTCAACCTTCCTGCTTCTCTGACGCTGCCTGACCTGCTGTGTTCCTCCAACTCTACACTGTGTTGTCAGCTTTGTGATCTTGCCCACAGCGTTGCCCACAGACTCTGGAGGACATCTATTTTCTCTAGGAAAGACGGGAGAATTACTCTGTGTAATATTTATATAGTAATGTTATATAGTCAGAAATATTATTGGAATAAACAAAATAACAAACTAGGGATGCTGGAGATCTGAAATGAACAGAAGCAGAAATTGCTGGAGAAAATCAGCAGATCTAGCAGGATCTGTGGAGACAGAGTTAACATTTCGAGATTAGCGACCCTTCTGAATTATTATCGGAATTTTCTGTTCAGTTTTGTGTGGTTGGTGATGAAGAATGTGTTAAAAGTTCTGTTTTTTAGCATGGAGGTGGAATGAAGTTGTCTGTCGTTTTCCTTTATGTGACGTCTGAACTTCGATTTGCAAGCTGACTTGCTTTTCTCTGCAGGATCTCCTCCTGTAGCTTCCTGCATGCTGTGTGCGTTTTGTGCCTGAGATGACAGGGCTATAGTCAAGCTGAAGTCTACCAGTGCTGCGCGTAGGCAGCCACTAGGAGGTGCCTTAGCATTTCTTCCAAATGGTCTGACATTGTCTACCTTCCACTTGACACCTACTTGCTTGGAGCCTCAAACTTTGAGATAAATTGTTGGCACTCCATCATAGTCCTCCCATGAATGAGTGCCTATTTAAAGAAACTAAATGCTGGCAAATGGGACTAGATTTATTAAAGATATCTGGAGTGCCTAAATGGGCTAGACACCTTGTCTGAACCTGTAAATCACACAAAAAGACAATACCAAATAATTTTAGAGATAGTAAGAACAGCCGATGCTAGGGTCTGAGATAACACAGTGTGGTGCTGGAGGAACACAGCAGGCCAGGCAGCATCAGAGGAGCAGGAAAGCTGACGTTTCGGGTCAGGACCCTTCTTCAGAAAAGGCTCCCGACCTGAAACGTCAGCTTTCCTGCTCCTCTGATGCTGCCTGGCCTGCTGTGTTCTTCCAGCTCCACACCAAATAATTTTAGCTATTGAACCGTTCATATTTTGCTAGCTGAAAATGTGAACTTTAAAAAAACCTAATTTACATATTTAAAGACAAGCCACCATCATCCTATTGGATCACAGGGCTGCTCTCTGATTAGGGAATGACGACAAGTGGGAGTTTAACTTAAGGCTCAGCATGCCTCAGGCACAGGGGAGAAGTTGAGAAGGAGAGTCCTTCATGGAGGGCCTGGCCAGCACAGGAATTGAACCCACACTGTTAGTACTCTGCATTACAAACCAGCTGCCCGGTCAACTGAGCTAACTAAGCAAGGGCAATTAGCTTTAGCCGTGAATATATTGAATCTCATGGCTGTCGCTTGAGGACAAGTACCTTTACAAATATTACAAACCCTTTCTATTCATGTACCCATCCTTTTAAATGTTGTAATTGTACCAGCCCCCACTTGCTAGCACTTGGCCCATATCCCTCTAAACCCTTCCTATTCATATCCCCATCCAGATGTCATTTAGATGTTGTAATTGTACCAGCCTCCACCACTTCCTCTGGCAGCTAATTCCATTCACACACCACCCTCTGTGTGAAAAAGTTGCCCCTTAGGTCCATTTTAAATCTTTCATCTCTCACCTTAAACC
This sequence comes from Ginglymostoma cirratum, assembly GCA_024137785.1. Taxonomy (NCBI): domain Eukaryota; kingdom Metazoa; phylum Chordata; class Chondrichthyes; order Orectolobiformes; family Ginglymostomatidae; genus Ginglymostoma; species Ginglymostoma cirratum. The sequence continues at coordinate 2,373,231 of JAHRHZ010000036.1, forward strand.
TATGCCCCACTACGCTCACCCTGGGGAAAAGACTTTGTTTATTTACCCTATCCATGCCCCTCATTATTTTATAAAGGTGTTTAAAGTATTAAAGAAATACCTCTAAAATCATATGTCTATCTTGGCTTCATATCCCTTGATGCTATTACTGAACCCCAATTGGTTGGACTTATACTGAAAAGTGTTAACTGTCTCACCATTGTGGCCGATTGGGAGAGAGATTTCAGATTTCCACTGCCTTTGTGTGTGAAGGTGATTCTTTTCCAAACTGATCCAGCTCCCGTTTTAAGATTCTGCTGTTGTCCCAAACTCTCCGATTTGAGGAAATAGTTACTATGTACCTATCCTATCAGTTCCTGTGATTATCAAGAGCATCTCAGTAAGAGAACTCCTCAACTTCCCAAATTCAACACATTTGCTCGACCTCTCCTTATAATTTCATCCTTTAATGTTGAGCTCCCATTTGCAATGAGGTACATTCACAAGCTGCGGGATAGACACTTCTCCAGAAGCTGAATGGATTTGCTTCTGTTTCCTCTAAGGAAGGAAACTGGGACCTTAGGTCATGCTGATTATCAAGCGGTTGCCAGCTCTCACTATCAGGGCTGTCCCTACATGTTGTGGGTTCACCCCTCCCCCACGATTCAGGTCCCCCTGCTCCACTTCTTGGCTTTGACCTCCCTACCTCTGGGTCTCCCTCTAGTTCCAGCTATGAGTACAGCCCAGGCCTCAACCTCCCAGCGGGCCAGCTCAAGGCCACCACTCTCCTCCTGGCAATTCTTCCATTCCCATGTCCCCAGATTGGGCTGCTGGATTAACATCACTGCTGTGCTACTCTTTCCCAACTACTATTTGCCCATCTCTTAAAAATAAACAAATGCCTCAATAGTTCAGATATATCCATGGCCAGGGAAAGTTCTTCCCATTTTCCAACCATTTTCAGCACCCTTTCCTCCTGTGCTCTAAATTGTTGTGACCATTTGAAATTTGGCATTCTTGCACGTGTCCTGATGAGTGTTGGACTTGATATTCTGATGACATGTCCCTTCCCAGCAATATTAAACCTGTCTTGTTTTTACATCTCCCTCAGCAACAAACGAATTCATGACCAGTAAAGCTACTGGAACCCCGACTAATTTGTCATCCTGTGCGTTTCCCCAACACCCTGTCCTCCCCTACTGTTGTACCTCTCCTTTCTTCTATTTGAGAGCAAGTAAGCCAGTACAGAACTGTTATAGAGTCATAGAGATGTACAGCGCGGAAACAGACCCTTCAGTCCAACTCATCCATACTGACCAGATATCTTTAATAAATCTAGTCCCATTTGCCAGCATTTGGCCCATATCCCGCTGAACCCTTTCTATTCACATACCCATGTTGTAATTGTACCAGCCTCCACCATTCCCTCTGGCGGCTCATTCCATACATGCACCACCCTCTGCGTGAAAAAGTTATCCCTTAGGTCCCTTTTAAATCTTTCTCCTCTTACCTTAAACTTATGCCGTCTAGTTTTGCACTCCCCCACCCTGGGGAAAAGACCTTGTCTATTTAACCCTTTCCATGCCCCTCATCATTTTATAAACTTCTATAAGGTCACCCCTCAGCCTCTGACACTCCGGGGAAAATAGTCTCAGCCTATTCAGCCTCTCCCAATAGCTCAAACCCTCCAACCCTGGCAACATCCTTGTCAATCTCTTCTGATCCCTTTCATGTTTCACAGCATCCGTCCTATAGCAGGCACACTAGAATTGCGCACAGTATTCTAAAAGTGGCCTAACCAATCTTATGTATGAAACCTTTCATCTCCTCTGTTCATATTCACCTATTTAAAGTCAAAAATTTGAGCCTTTGCAGAATTTTAGTCTAAATTTTAATGCAAACAGTGTAGAACTGATGTCCAACAATCTGAAATTTTGAAAATTTATAATCTATTTCATGTAAGATTTAACAAGAGTGAAGTCCTTTCCATCGGTATGGGTTATTGATCGGAAACACGTTGGCAATATTTACCCAAATTTCAATTTTTTCCCCCTGAGATTCAGTTTAGAATTTTTGACCATTCTATTAGATCTAGGCCATGCTTCTTCCTTGGTTTAAAGGTCAGTTGGACAATCAAGATAACTGGCTCACAGTCCTCCCAACATCATTATTAGCAATTAAACCCTAATTTGTGAAATATGAACATCAAGGCAAGTTGTGCTAAAATGACTCCAGTCTCAATCTTTTATGAAACAAAAAAATGAGTCTTGTGGTGCAGTGGTGGTATCCCTGCCTCTGGGCTAGAAAGTTGGCTTTAAATCCCACTTATCTTGGAGTTATAGCATAACATGTTCGAGCAGATGGATTTAAAAATAACGGGAAATATAAAGATGGCAGCAGACCAAAAGGAAGCTATGGATGAATCAGAATCCCTACGGCGCAGAAGTAGACCACTCAGCCCATCAAGCCCACATTGACTCATGTGCAATTCAGCACGGCCAATCCACCTAACCTGCACATCTTTGGACTGTGGGAGGAAACCAGAGCAAACCCACACAGACACGGGGAGAACGTGCAGACTCCACACAGACAGTTGCCTGAGGGTGGAATTGAACCTAGGTCCCTGGTGCTGTGAGACAGCAGTGCTAACCACTGTGCTGCTCTGGTTAAAACAAAGTGTGAGTTTATATCTGTATGCTCAATAGGAATTAGGGATGGTAGCTCTTCTGAGGCATGATTAAGCTTTGTACTGAATGAGAGGGAGGGTTTGCCTTAGTACAACAGCGAATGAGAGTTTTGAACCTGTCTGCTCGGTCAAGGGAGGATGCATTTCCTTAACAATGGGAAGATTTGGTATCTGCAAAGAAAGCGTATTTCCAGCTTTCCTGAAGGACTGGTTCAGCTATTGACTGCTGAATCGAAGAGACAGGTTTGTGTGAGTACGGTGAATAAGGTACAGAGTCTGTCAATGCTCAGGGATTGATTACTGATCCCAGGTTTGGGGTATTAAGTGTATGAGAAATTATCTTGTGAGGAAAGTTTGGGCAGGGTGAATCTGAACCCGTTGGAACTGAGAAGAAGCAAGAGGTGATCTTATTGAAATATATAAGATCTCAAGGGTGGATGCTGAAAGGATGTTTCCTGTTGTGAGAGAGATTAGCACTAGAGGACACAGTTTAGAAATGAGGGGTCTCCCATTTCAGATGGAGGTGAGGAGATTGCTTTCCTTTCAGACTATTGGATCTGTGGAACTTTCTTGCACTGGTGGAGGCAGGGTCATTGAATATTTTCAAGGCATAGGTAGACCCTTGACCAACAAGTGAACCAATAGTTATTGGAGGTGGGCAGCAATATGGAGTTGAGTTGAGATCACAATCAGATCAGCTGTGAACTTGTCAGAAAGACGGAGTTTTTGACTCACTCATGGGACATGGAAGTTTCTGGCTGGGCCCAGGATTTATTGCCCGTTCCTAGTTGCCCCTGAGAAGGTGGCGATGAGCTGCCTACTTGAACTGCTGCAGTCCATGTGCTGTAGGTAGACCCACAATGCCCTTAGGGTGGGTGAACTAACTGCACAGAGGCCGGTGTCCTGTCACCAAGTCACCCTGTGTTTACAGGCGTACTGTGCATGGGCTCCCACCAGCCAGCTCGAAACCAGTCCCTAGGCTGAGGAGACCTTCTGAATCTCCTATCAGCCAGGGCTCCCTGATTGGCCCAAATTAACAATCCGAATCAAGGATCTCCTCGTCAATGAGATCCATCTGGCCCTGGTTCCAATCACTACAGGAGGGAATTCCAGGTTTTTGACCCAGTGACACTTAAGGAACGGTGATACATTTCCAAGTCAGGATGGGGAGTGGCTCGGAGGGGAACTTGTAGTGGGTGGAGTTCTGCTGCCCCTGACCTTTCAGATGGAAGTGGTTGTGGGCTTGGAAGGTGCTGACTAGGGAGTCCTGGTGAATTTCTGCAGTGCACATGGTACACGGTGCTGTTACTGAGCATCAGTAGTGGAAGGAGTGAATGTTTGTGGATGCGGTGTGAACGTGGGTGTGTGTACGATGTTTTGAATCTTTGTCTGACCTTACTGAGCAAGAGTGTCTGAATGATGGTTGAACATGTTGGAGGATTTGTGTATGTGCTCACTGCTGTGGGGTCTGTATCTGTAACAAATGAGTAAAGTTTTTGTGTAATTAAAAACAGAAACACAGAAAAGATCCATTAGCATCTGACAGGAAGGTTTGTATTTGGTCTGGATACAAGTGGCCAACTTTCTAGATATGCACATGGCAGTCAGGAGCTTATCCGTTCGATACTGCAAAGAGGCCTTAGCAAAATAATAATCATTGACCTGTGGTTTATGAATCAGTGTGGTCAGAACACATTCAGGCATTGATTCCCTTGGAATCATAGACTGCCTACAATGTGGGAAAAGGCCATTTGGCCTGTACCAACCTTCTGGAGGGCATTCCCGCCCTATCCCCATAACCCCACATGTGGTGTTTAACCATGGCTGATCTACTGAGACTGCACACTTCAGGGCAATTTAGCTTGACCAATCCATCTAACCTGCACATTTTTGGACTGTGTGAGGAAACCCACGTAGACATAGGGAGAATGTGCAAACTCCACACAGATTGTCGCCCAACCAAGGTTGGAATCAAACGCGGGTCCACATGTATGTATGTGCACATGTGTATGCATGCGTGTGTTTGTATGTGTGTCTGCCTGTGTATGAAAATGTGTGGGCATGAGTGTATGTATAAATGTGTATGTATGTATTAGCATATTTGCATGCAAGTGTGTACATCTTTTCTGATCTCGTTACCCTAATGTGCTTTACAGCTGAGAATATATAATCGCTGTTGTAATGTAGGGAGATACGGGGAGAATATTCCGTGTTGCTCCCAGTCTTTGTGCGAGAATGTAATTCCCTATTTCACTCCGTTCTAAACATCGGTCTCTCATCGTTCTAAATTTAAGGAACTGTAAACCAATTTTGTTCAACTTGTCTTCATAATTGAACCCACGACCCATGCATATTTCCTGAGATGCAGAGCCCAAATCTGAATGTTGCTGTCAAGCGTGATGTGAGGAAACACTTTGTCATGGGAACAATAACCATCAACTGGGTTTGTCATCCAATCGAACAATTGTGTCTAGCCTCCAATTGTGTAGGCAGTTCGAACAAGAACCACAAGAATGTTATAAATTCCGGTATTCATTCCAGGAAGCACTCCTATGTTTCTGCCACACAAAAAAAACCCAAAATGCTGTGGATTCTGGAAATCTAAATCTTCAACAGAAAATGCTGGGCTCCAACTCAATAGGTTAGGAAGTATCTGCGGAGTTAGAATAGGACAGCCAAACTTTATTAACAAAGATACAGGCTGTGGAAAAGGAGAGAAGAATGAATGCAGACACAGGAAAGGAAAGAGGAGATTTGTAGCACTGCAATACCAGAGAGGGCTCAGCTGCATAATTGATTTTACAAAAGAGATAAAAGACCAAAGAAGTTTTATGCAAGTTTCTGACAGCATTAGAGTCACCGAAGGGTGTGTGGAATGGGAAGCTTGCAAAACAATGCCAGCAGGTTATGGCGGCTGGGGAGCCTTGAAGGTGTTGTGGTGCCTGGAGGGAGGAGTGGGTGTAGGCGGCTGTTGGGGGGAGGCTGACTCCACCTGAAACACGGCCCTCCACACCTATGGAAAGTCGTCATATCCATATAATGTCAACAGACTTGGCATCAGGGAGAACATTGGAGCCATAGATATGGTTTTTCACAGCCTGGAGGCACTGAGGAAGATGGTTTCTCGCTTCCTGGAGGCAGTGAGGAAGATAACATTATTAGGTTGGTTGGCCCTGGAGAAGCATTTGCTAACCTTCCTCAGCAGCCTCCCAAACACCGGCAATTCAGGTTCGGAATTGAGAAAGGTTTTGGATCACCTTTTTTGTTTCTCTTTTCTACCCAGAATTACTTTGCACATAACTGAGCAACTCTCCCACCACCAAAATCACTGGGACTTATTTTCTGCTTTCTTTTAAACTACTGACCCCCAGCCGAAAAACAGCCATGTAGTCAATTGAGTATTTGCAAGCCAAGCCCATTGTGGCCAATGCAAACCCTCAAAGGGGAGGGAAAGGGGAGGGGTGGTGTAGAGAAAGTGGAGAGGAACTCATTCAAAATGGCGTTGGGATGGCTTCCCTATAAGCAAAGCAGCTACTTCGCTCAGCTGCCAGGAAGGCAAGTAATTGCGCCAGTGGCGAGTGACGACCATAAATGGCCATTAATTGATCACCTAATGGTCTTATTCGGCGACAGGTCAAGAGGGCCATCCAGGGACACACCTTGGCTTGCTTATTTACCTCCGGGCAGCAGGGATCTGCCAGCAGAGGGCTCTCCATGCGGGAGTCTTCCCTCTTTCCATCAGGGGACCTGGGTTGGAGAGTGTTGCATGCAGCAGTCCTTTACAACCAGAGATTGCAGTCGTTCACAGACTTCCGGCCCCTCTGTTTAATTTGCGGGTGTTGTGGAGTCAGGTGGACCATGTCTATGTCGGCAATTGCACCTCTTTGAAAAATCTTCTGTAGTGTTTTCAGTTGCTCTTCAGTTCTATGCTGCTGACCTTTGGGCACCCAGTGTGGAAGGATGCGGGCAGATTGTGGATCTGCCCCTGGACCTGGCCAGGTCATTACTGGTGGTGGTGAAAAGTTTAAAAACAAAAAAAATGTCATGGTGATTTGGTGGTGGGAAAATCATTCGGTTGTGTGTGATAACACTTTCAAATGTTAGAAATAATTGAGAGACTGGAACCTGGGTCGGGGAATGGAGGTGTTGTTCCTCTATTTCCTCTGGCCTAGAGGCAGGGATGGAGGACAAGGTGGGGAATGGCTGCTGAAAGTCATCCCCTTAGCCTAACCTCTGAAACTCCTCCTCGACATCATTGGTTCCCTCACTCCTGGAAAACAGCTACCTGCACCTCTTCATGGCCACACAACCTGGGCTTTCAAAGATGCTCTCCAGCTCCCTGAGGTTGCCCCTTTCTGATTGGCTGGCAACCATTGGATGGGGCGAGATTTCTGCGGCTAAGTTCCTGATTGGTTGAGAATCTTGCCAGACAGCACTGATTGGTGCTTAATCTGGCGAGGGTGGAGAGTTAGTCACCTCTGAAGTTACCTGCCTGGACATTTAGTGCAGAGAGCATGAAATTCCAGCCCACGGTCAAGTTCTGCTGTTGGATGGGGGTCAATATGAAGACTAGAAGGTTGCTAAGCCTTTAGTAGAAAGATCCGAAGCTGTGTGCAGAGCCGGCTTCGCATTTGCGAAAATGTGGAAGGTGTTTGCTGGTTGGGATTTCCCCCTCCTTCATTTCCCCCCTTTCATTTCCTTTAAAAACATTGCTCATCTGTATGCATTTCTATGGCCAACTTCAAACACCTAAAATGTTGATTTGTCGTTTTGCTTGTCGAGCTCAGCATTTCAGTCTTTCATGCTTATTTCCAGGCTGCAAGAAACAAGAGCATTGCTTTAATGATGCCTTTAGCATCATCTTGTTTCTCCTCAGGTACTTTTATTGAGCTTCCCTTAATCCACGTTTCAATGTTATCCAACCGTATACTTTTTTCTTCTTCTTCTGTTTCAACCTCGATTTCTCCTTCAGTTGTTTCCAGAACAAGGCTATTGGGTCTGCATTCCCATTTTCTGTACTTGGGGTCTTTCTCTGTCTCTCAGTAACTCTTAGTAACTCTTTTCATTCTTGGTCTTCTGCTCTTTCTGTAACTCACTCATGAGTTTTTCTCTCGGTCCATCCAACACAATCTCAGCATCCTCTGCCACTCCCACATTTCAATAAACAAGACTTATTTTGAAATAGGTTTTTTAAAATTCCTTCCAAATATTATTCTGTCTCTTGTGGCACAGTGGTGTTGTTCCCGCCTCTGAGCTAGGAGGCCTGGGGTCAGGCCCTACCTGCTCCAGAGGTGTGTAATAATGGCACTGAGCAGGGTGATTGGAAAATATCTATACTTAGATTATTTGAGGCCTCTTCTGGTGCTCTGGTAGTGCCCCTACCTGTGAGCCAGGAGGCCCAGGCTAAAGGTCCACTTGCTATGGAGGTGTGCAATGATACTTCTGAACAAGTAATTTGGGAAAATACATACAGTCATAGAGTACATACAGCAAGAAAACATACCTTTCACTCCAACTCATCCATGCTGACCAGCATTTGGCCCGTATCCCTCTAAACCCTTCCTATTCATGTACCCACCCAGATGCCTTTTAAATGTGGTAATTGTACCAGCCTCCGCCAGTTCCTCTGACAGCTCATTCCTCTCCATGAAAAATTTGCCCCTGAGGTCCCTTTCAAATCTTTCCCCTCTCACCTTAAACCCATGTCCTCTAGTTATGGACTCCCCTACCCTGGGGAAATAACCTCAGCTCTTCACCCTATCTATGCCCCTCATGATTTTATAAACCTGTATAAGGTCGCCCCTCAGCCTCCAGTGCTCCAGGGAAAAAAGTCCCAGCCTATCCAGCCTCTCCCTATAACTTAAACCTTCCAGTCCCGGCAACGTTCTTGTTAATTTTGTCTGTATCATTTCCAGTTTAATAATGCCCTTCCTATAACAGAATTGTATGCAATATTCTAGAACTCTTTACCAATGTCTTGTACAGCCAAAACATTACATCCTAGCTCCTGTACTTAAAGCTGTGATGTATGAATAATATTCTATTGTAAAAAAAAGGTAATGCTTTAAACATCTTTCAGCTTGTTACCTGCTGTGTTCACCCAGCTCTACACCTTGTTATCTCTGTAATGACTTTGCATCTGTTAATATATTTGGCCATGTCTTAGGATGAATGGATGGCTCCCAGACTGCAGTGATAAGGTGTCATTTTCAGGTACATCTAACACATAAAGACACAGAGGAGGAGGCCATTCATCTCTTTCTGTCACCTCCCCTGCTGTTCGAGAAGATCATGCCCAATCTCATTGTGGCCTCAAATCTGCATCTCCATCTACCCATGACAATTTTGACTCACGACCACAGCTTCAGTTGAATTTCTGTTAAGTTTATTCCCGTCCTTGCAAAATGCATTCAGAATGTCCAGCTGCAAAGATACAATTAATTTAGCCTTTTGTGGACTGTCAGTGTGACCAATTTTACCTAAAACACAATCAGCTTTGCTGGTTTGGAGGAGATACTTAACACAGAGATTGGAACGAAGATTTAGAATCTTAACAAATGCAGACCATCTGGGACTATTGGCATTGAGATGATTTGGATAACTGTTGTATTCTTCTATTAGCGTACTGTATGAAGGGAGGCATTTTTCAATTTTGTTTTAGCTTAGCAGTTGGAACTAAAACCCAGATTTTCCATTGGGAATATCGTCATCTCATTTTGGACTGGTTCTATAATCAGTCTGCCGTTATCCATTTGACAGCCCCTTGCCAGTAATGGTTCACTAATAATTCATGTGTTTTCTTAATTGGGTAGAGATGGTCTACTTCCAATTTTATTCTGTCAACGTTGACAGAGGATGCTCCTGGTTCCCCAGTTGCCCAGAGTAAGAGCAGGTCTCCACCACACATTATTTATGTTTATCTGTTAGAAATTTATGAGGGGCAGTGCAATGGCTCAGTGGTTAGCTCTGCTGCCTCACAGTGCCAGGGACCTGGGTTCGATTTCACCATCGGGTGACTGTCTATGTGGAGTCTGCACATTGTCCCTGTCCCTGTGTCTGCGTGGGTTTCCTCTGGGTGCTCTGGTTTCCTCCTACAGTCCAAAGATGTGTGGGTTGGGTGGATTGGCCATGCTAAATTGCCCATAGTATCCAGGGATGTGCAGGCTGGGTGGATTAGCTATGGGAAAATGCAAGTTTGTAGTGATAGGGTGAGGGAGTGGGGGGTGTGGATCAGGGTAGGTTGCTCTTCAGAAAATTAGCGTGGACCTGATGAGCTGAATGGCCTACTTCCACAGTGTAGGGATTCTATTGTTAATTCCTTCACTTCCATGGCTGTAGGATTTAGTTAGCTGTGAAAGTTAACTTCCTGGGATGGTTATAAACTGTAGTGATTGGACTGAGATCAGCTGGGTAAACTTCATAGAAAGTGAGTTCCCTAATTGGGGCTGTTAACCTGGTCCAATCAGGGAACTCCTATTCTGTGAGGTCGACCTGGCTAACCCCATTACAATCACTGAGTAAATCTTTTACTTTCATTGTGTCGCTGGGCCTGACTGCTGCTTTCTCTTCTTTTAGTAAACACGTATGTGAGAGGAATATATTTCCTGGCATTAATGACAATTGATTGTCGATTACCATGCTTTGTTTTACTGGTTGGTTTGCCAACTGCAGGCTGTCAGCGTTGCTTCTTGTTCTGGTAGACACTTGTTATTTTAACTGTTTGCAGCGTGGTGTTAAGAGTTATAGCACCAACTGAGAGAGCATACTCCCAAACCCACGACCTCCAACACCTTTGAAGGACAAAGGGAGCAGAGGTACTGGAGCACCACCTCCAGCAGGTTCCCCTCCAAACCACACTCCATCCCTTCACTGTCGGTGGTTGAAAATCCTGGAATTCCCTCCCTAGTGGCATTGTGAGTGTCCTCATACCTCAAGGACTGCAGTCCTTCAAGAAAGCAGCTCACCACCAACTTCCCAAGGGCAGTTAGAGACCAAAAAAACTGTGTTGGAAGATTAACCATGATTGACTTGTGGAGCTGGTTCAAAGGGTGGAATGGCTCACTTCTGCTCCTGTATTCTATGTTAAACCAAGTAACTCGAGACCAGCCTAATGTCTGTTATTGGGAACATGTTAGAACCTATTATAAAGATGTAATAGAAATTTTATAAATTTATAAATTTGTACTTTGATCAAGCAGAGCCCTGTGGCTTCATAAAGGGGAAATCATGCCTGAGTTAATTTATTTGAATTCTTTGAGGAACCAACAAGCAGGATAGATAAAGGAGAGACAGCGGATGTAATATATTTGGATTTTTAGGAAGTTTTTTTATAAGAATACTTAGTACATTAAGAGCCCATGGTGTTGGGAACAGAATGTTAGCATGGCTAAAGGATTGCCTAACTAATGGAAGACAGAGAGTTGGGTGGCTCAGTGGCTAACAATGCACAGCACTAGGGACCCGGATTCGATTCCAGCCTCAGGCGACTGTCTGTGTAGAGTTTGCATGTTCTCCCTGTGTCTGCGTGGGTTTCCTCCAGGTGCTCCGGTTTCCTCCCACAGTCCAAAGATGTGCAGGTTAGGGTGGATTGGCTGTGCCAATTTGCCCATAGTGTCTAGGGTGGGAAATGCAGGGATAGGGTGGGGGGTGGGTCTGGGTGGGATGATCTTCGGAGGGTCAGTGTGGACTCGATGGGCCAAATGCCCTGCTTCCACCCTGTAGGGATTCTATAAAAGGGGCATTTTCATGAATGGCAACCTGTAACTAGTAGAGTGCCACAGGGATCAGTGCTGGGGGCCACAATTATTTACAATAAATATTAATGACTTGGATGAGGAAAGTGACTGTCCTGCAGTTAAGTTTACAAATGACAGGTGGGAAGGCAGGTCGTGAGGATAACCCAAGGACTCTGCAGAGGGAGATAAACAGGTTAATCAAGTGGGTAAAAACTTAGAAGATTGAATATAATGTGGAAAAATGTTAAAATGGTACATACTTTGGCAGGACTTTAAAATCATTTAAATGGAGAAAGACCGCAGAAAGCTGCAACGTAGGAGGATTTGGAAGTCTTTATGGATAAGTCACGAAAAGCCAGGATCCAAGTTCAGCAGGTGGTAGGGAAGGCGAATGGAATGTTGGACTTTATTTCAAATGGAACGGAGTATGTAGTTAGAGACGTTTTGCTAAAACTGTACAAGGCATTATTGACACCACAGCTGGAATACTGTGAACAGTTTTAGTTCATTTATCTGAGCTTTGAAGGCTGTCCAGAGAAGGCCCACTAGGGACTGCGTTAGGAGAAGAGGATGAGTTAATTGGGCTTGTCGTTGCTGGATTATTGAAGGAGAGGAGACCTTGTTGGAACGTACAAAATTCTTTGGGAACTTGACAGGATAGATATGGAGAAATTGTTTCCCTTTTGGGAGAGTGTAGGCACAAGAGGGCAACATCTCAGAATAAAGGGTCACACATTTAAGATCGAGATGAGGAGGAATTCCTTCTCTCAGGGGGCTGTCAAGAATGGGTCACTAAGTATTTTCAAAGCTGAGATAGACAGGTTTTAATCAGTACAGGGTTTGGGGATTATTGGAAAAAAGGCAGGAAAGTGGAGTGGATGATCAGAGCAGAGATAACAAGCATGGGGCTGGATGAACACAGCAGGTCAAGCAGCATCATAGGAGCAGGAAAACTTGACGTTTCGGGCCTAAACCCTTCATCAGAAATGCTGAGATCAGAGCAGAGATGATCGTATTGAATGGCAGAGCAGATGTGATGGGCTGAATGGCCTATTTCTGCTACTTAATAATAACTGCTAGCCTTGCCAGCAACATTCATATCCCGTGAATGATTTTATTTTCACATGCTGCTTATGACTCTCAAATTTATCACCCATCTACTCTTTAAATAATGTAAGAATTTGCCAGGCCTGTATTTAAGCATCAATTATTTTGCACAAACCTTGTTAGATCTGAACTGAATATTTGTTTCAAACTCTTGCTTGGAAAGTCTACACTTTACTAAGTACTGCAGTGTTTGAGGCTGATGTTTTTCCGATGTTGTATCGTAACTAGAAATGGAATTTTATGCATGTCTTCCTCCATTAGGACTTAATGTTTTGCCTGAGATTGTGCTGGTTAGTTGCTTTCTGAGACTGTCAGCATTAGAGACGATTGTGGAGGGACGTAGACAGACAGACAGTTTGATTAAGCGGCGCCAATTTAAGACTGAGCTGAGGAGGAGTTTCTTCTCTCGGAGAGTTGTGACTCTTTGGAACTCTGTGCCACAGAGAACCGTGGGGGCAGAGTCCTTGTGTATATTTAAGCTGAGATAGATAGTTTCTTGATCAACAGGGGAATCAAGGGTCATGTGGAAAGAGCAGGACAGTAGAGGTGAGGCATTTTGGATCAGCATTTTGGATTGTATTGAATGGCACAGCAGGCTTGAGAGACCAAACAGCCTCCTCCTATTCCTATTTCATATGATCTTAACACTGACAAAGGGTCACTGGACTTGAAACAATAACACTGCTTTTCTTTCTACCGACACTATTAGACTTGATGAGTTTCTCCAATGCTTTCTGGTTGTGCTTCAGGTTTCCAGCATCTGCAGTTCTTTGCTTCTGTTTCGCTTTGTTTGTGTATTCTGTCTGCAGGCAATGGATTCATCTTCAACATATGAAGATTTTCATGATGGTGCAAATCAGATTGGAGATGAGTCCCTTTTCACATGCCTAGGGAACGGTTGACTGGTTTCATTGTCTTTGGACTAAATGTTAAATTTAGCTTAGGCTCTCTCTTACCTAATTCATGTTGGTGTCATGAAAGTTGGCCAACCTGAGTGGGTTTGGCGAGGTCTGTAGCCATTTTAAGCCAGTGTTTCTGGTCCCTGTTTTAAATCTGCTTCAGTCCATTAAAGTGCCAGGGATAAAATTGGACGCAGAGGATTCAAAGATCAACGGTGCATAATTTAGATCATGGTGACAACGTGGCAGTCAGCAATAACCTGGAACTCGCTGCGGAAGAGGGTGATGGAAATGGAGATGATTTCAAAAGGAAATTGTTCGGGTGCTTGATGGAAAGCCTGCAGGGGCAAGGAGGATAAAGAGTGGAAGTGTGATTAACTGGACTGCTGTACAGAGAACATGGACACACTGGCCACGTGGCCTCCTCCTGTGCCATTATGACTACAAGCCCATTCCCAAGGGAGGCCTCGTTCCCTTGGCAATGGGGACGTGTGTGGGTCATTATCTGATTAGATGGTTCTTAACTGTCAATCAAAAAAGCCTTTCCTTTTCCAACTTCAACATTTTTATAATAAGCAAGACTGCAAAGGTTTTCTTTTCTTCAAAGCTGTTACTCCTCTGCTACCAGTCATGTCCTGGAGATTAATTCTCACGTCTAGGACCCTCCAGGACAATGTGCAAGGTTTGCCTGCCTTATATCAGTTTTATATGCCAGCTCCCTTTTTCCACCCCTTAGAGTTTGTCCTGAGCCTAACCATGTTTCATTACCTTTACTCAGACTGTTGCAATAGCAACATTGCTAAAGGAATAGAAAACATAAAAGTGCTAAGTATTCACATCAGCCCCAGGGTATTTTCTGTTTTCAATTCATCTCAAATCCATCCAGCAGAATGAAGGCAAATTGAAAACAGAAACTGGAACCTACTGTACAGTGCCCATCAAAGCAGAAATTAAAACGGAAATGAATAAAAGCTTCAAATTCTAAAATGTCACAGAAACAGAGAGAGAGAGAGAGAAAAAGAATCCTGCTCTGAATGCCTGACAGAAGTCAACCAAGAGCAAGGAAAAGACATGGGAGAGCAAATTGTTGTCTGAAAATCAACTGTTCAGCTTCTTTTCTCGTTCTTCAGTTGGGCAGTTCATTATCAATCACATTTTTCTATGTCTTCATGTATTACTACGTTTATATTTTGGCTTAAAATGTTAAATCTTCCAGGATAACACCATGTTCTTGTAGGAACATAGAAAATGGGAGCAGGAGTAAGCCGTTCATCTCTTCGAGCCATTCAATCTGATTGTGGCTGATCGTCTAACTCAGTCCCCTGTTCTTACTTTCTCCCCACACCCTTTGACCCCTTTAGCTCTAAGAACTATGTATAACTCTGTCTTGAAAATGTTCAATGTTTTGTCTCAACCGCTTTCTGTGGCAGAGAATTCCACAGGCTCCCCACTCTCTGGGTGAAGACGTTTCTCCTCATCTCAGTCCTAAATGGCCTACTCTGTATTCTTACACTATGAGCCCTGGCTCTTGGACAATCTGACCTTTGGGAACATTCTGTCTAGTCCTGTTAGAATTTTATAGGTGTCTTCGAGAGCCTCCCTAATTCTTCAAAATTTATGAAGATGTGATGTGATAGTGTATCATATACTTGTGCGTCAATCGACCTTTAATGCTTTAAGCGTTGAGAGAATATTTTCAAAAGAAAATGTTGGAGGAAAACTGGATTTCATGGACAATTCCGAAGTAATAGCATTGTCCGCCTGTTATGCTTGTAGTCACCAGAGACTATTCATGGGTTTCCCAATAGGAATAAACTGTTTCTAGAGAGGGTTTTAACAGTGGTTCCCTCTGATGAGGGTTGTCATAATGGTTTCTCTAAATTGAATCTTCACATGACCACCACTGGCACCAAGTATCATAAGTTTATGATACCAACCACTGTCAAGGTGCAGTTGGGTACTTAGCTGTTGCCATCCTCTTGTTCTCAGTGTGTCTACGGGATCTACGTGGTCTAAAGTGGTAAAGGAGAACCACTTGGTAGCCTAATGAGAAGATGCCTTTGTTTTAAGCAATGTAAGGATAGGTTAGTAAGATAAACATTTCTACAAGACAGTAGGACACCTAGAATAACTAGGCCCTCTTCCTCAAGATTTTAAGATGCCCTGCCTTTCCCCACCATTATTTTGTACATTGGGGATCTGGGGTAGGATTGATTGAGTCCTCTAACAGTGTCTGTCTTCATTCGGTCATATTGAAGAGTCCTCACCGACATAAACCAAGAAAGACCAGTAAGAATACTTAATACAAGATCAGGTTCAGAGTGCAAAGAGAACGGAATAAAGATGTGGTTATGAGAGAGAAGAAAAACACAAAGATAAGTTTTTTAAAAAAGTACTTTGAAGAAGATTAGCAACAATGATTCAGTTCTGAAGGAATGTGACTCCATACTTGGAAAATTTACGTTTCAAAGTGACTGTCTGGGCAGCAATTCAGACTTAGCACGCCATTTGAAAAAGTCACGTAAAACAGAATGCACCAGCCCAGGGTTTAGGCCGGAAACGTCAAGTTTTCCTGCTCCTATGATGCTGCTTGACCTGCTGTGTTCATCCAGCCCCATGCTTGTTATCTCTGCACCAGCCCCAGCTTTCTTTAGGGAAAAAAAACCCCAAAAGAACTGCGGATGCTGTAAATTAGAAACAAAAACAGAAATTGCTAGAAAAGCATCTAGATACTGCCAGACCTGCTGAGCTTTTCCAGCAATTCCTGTTTTTATTCCAGTTTTCTCTAGCCCTGTTTCATGGATAACTAATGAATAAGCAATACATTGTAATGCACTTTGTATCTTCACTGGCGACTCTGTCCTTGAGATACTGGTGTACCTCAATGTGTGGAGGAGCAGGGCCCAATTCGATAGCACTGTCTTGATTTTCGTGTTTAGCTGTACATGTTACAAGGACCCCAGTTAATCCCCACTTGGAGTATTGTGAGCAGATCTGGGCAGCACACGTTTGGGAGAATATATTGACCATGGAGGGAGTACAGTGTAGGTTTACAAGAATGATACGTGGACTTCAGGGGTTAAGTTTTGAGGAGAGATTATTCAAATTAGGCTTGTTTTCTCTATAATTTAGAAGGCCAAAGGGTGATCTGATGGAAGTCTTCAAGGTATTGGTCAGTGCATCGAGTACAGAAGTTGGGAGGTCATGTTGTGGCTGTACAAGACATTAGTTAGGCCTCTTTTGGAATACTGCATTCAGTTCTGAGGTCTCCCTGATAGACAAAGGATGTTGTTGAACTTGAAAGGGTGGAGAAAAGATTTACAAGGATGTTGCCAGGGTTGGAGGGTTTGAGCTGTAGAGAGAGGCTAAATAGACTGGGGGGCTATTTTCCCTGCAGTGTCCAAGGCTGAAGTTTATAAAATCATGAGGGGCATGGATAGGATGAATAGACCCCAAGGTCTTTTCCCCAGGGTAGGGGAGTCCAAAACTAGAGGGCATAGGTTTAAAGGTGAGAAGGGAAAGCTTTGAAAGGGACCTGAGGGGCAACTTTTTCATGGAAAGGGTGGTGCATGTATGGAATGAGCTGCCAGAGGAAGTGGTGGAGGCTGGTACAATTACAACATTTAAAAGGCATCGGGATGGGTGCATGAATAGGAAAGGTTTAGAGGGATATGGGCCAAATGCTGGCAAATGGGATTAGATATATTTAGGATATCTGGTCAGCATGGATGAGTTGGGCTGAAGGGTCTGTCTCCATGCTGTACATCTCAATGACTCTATGATTCTATGTTAACCAGAAAAGACAGGATAGATAAAGATAAATAATTTCCACTGGTGGGGGATTCTAGAACTAGGGGCATAGTCTGAGAATTGGGGCCAGACAGTTCTGGAGAGATGTTAGGACATAGCTTTAAATTGAGGGGTGATAGATGTAGGACAGACGTCAGAGGTAGGTTCTTTACTCAAGAGAGTAGTAAAGGCATGGAATGCCCTGCCTACAACAGTAGTAGACTCGCCAACTTTAAGGGCATTTAAATGGTCGTTGGATAAACATATGAATGATAAGGGAATAGTGTAGGTCAGATGGGCTTCAGATTGGTTTCACAGGTTGGTGCAACATCGAGGGCCAAAGGGCCTGTACTGCGCTGTAATGTTCTATGTTCTACACACAAAGGCTGGCAGAGGTTTGGAACTCTCTTCCACAAATGGCAGTGGCTGGTGGATCACTTGTTAATTTTAAATCTGAGATAGATCCATTTTGTTAAGCAAAGAGATTAAAGAATATAGGCCAAGGGCTGTGGAGTTAGGCCACAGTTCAGCCATGATTTCACTGAATGATGGGACAGGCCCAAGGGGCTGAATGGCCTACTCCTGTTCCTATGTTCTTGTATACAGAGACCAGGAGTTGCTCCTCAGTTTACTCCATAATACCGGCAAGAGTTGGTGGGGTCACACTTATTTAATTCGTAATGTCCAGATCATTAATGTTCATGTCAATTAATATTGTCTAATGTGCAAGAGTTTTAATCGGGGCTGTTCTTAGTGTTGAAGGAAACCACGCTCCCTGCACCCTGCCCGAAAGAAAAACTCTTTAAAACTTGGGTAAAACTCTTGTTAAACAGCCTTGAGTTTGACAAGTGACAGAAGAATTAACTGAATAGTTGAGTTCTGCAGAGAAAAATATCAAGTGGCCTCTGTCTGTGTACATCTCAATAAAACAGGAAGGCTGTAAAATCTCCAACACTCTGTCAGCAAGTCTGATGGATTTCCTAGTAACCTGCAGAAATAGAGTTCACTCTGATTAGCTCCAGGAAGCATCACAATGCATATGATTTAGCAATGACCGAACTCTCATAAAAACTATGAATAGCTGTAATTGGCTTCTCAAGACATCACAAGGACTAAGTCGTAGAAATGAATAACTGCAATAAAAGAATTGAAAGAGATTCCAGAAGCCTGGATTTTCTGGGCTTAGATACAAATGATTGTACTTCCTGTCAGTGTTTTAAAATGACCAACTGGCTTTAGCTCTTTTTCCTTTCAAAGCTTTTTGAAACTTACTTTTCAAAAAATAATTTATTTGAAATAATTAAGAACAAACAGTGACCCCAGGAGATGTGCCTTTAATTTTTATAGCGTTAATTAGTGTAAAAATTCTCCAATCCAGTGTCTACCAATGAGGTCCCCGATGTTCAGGATGAAGCAGTGGTGGAGGGCCCTCTTGTGGCTTGGTGGTAGTGTCCCTCCCCTTAGACTGAGAGGTATGAGAAGCAATAGGCATTAAGTTACAAAACAGAGTTGCTGGAAAAGCTTAGCAGGTCTGGCAGCATCTGTGAAGGGGAAAAAAATAAAGTTAATGTTTCAGGTCCAGTGACCCTTCCTCAGCAACTTTGTTTTTGATCCTGATTTACAGCTTTCGGTTTTTATTAGGGAATAAGTTATTCTCATTCACCAAAAAAATGTTTAGAATTGTGGGGAGTCATCTCATCTAAAAATGAGAGTTAGACCTTTAAGGAGTAAAGCTAAGGAAAAATGACTGTAAACAATCAGTAGAAGTTTGGAACTCTCAAACGCTAATAAAATTTGAGGAAGAATGTTTTCACCCAGACAGCGGTGTGTCTTTTGGAAGTGACTGTCTGAAAGGATGCTGGAGGTAGGAACTACCATGACATTTTAAGAGGTAGTTGGACAAACACAAACATAAGGCTATGGCCATGTTCTGGAATACAGTGATAAAAGGTACTGCAGATGCTGGAGAATCCGAGATAACAAGCATGGGGCTGGATGAACACAGCAGG
>JAHRHZ010000036.1:2392834-2414709 GCA_024137785.1 Ginglymostoma cirratum
GTTATCTTGTTTATTCTGGAATACAGTACTAGGACAGTTAGGTGCTTGATGACCACATTGAAATGATGGGCCAAAGAGCTTCATTTTGTGATGTAAATCTCTGACTGTAAAGTTGATGCTGGAATAGTTACCAGTTTTAAAAGGGAGATTGATATGTTTCTACACTAAATGGGAGAATTAGTAATAATGTCACTGGGCTAGTAATCTGTAGCGAGATGCTAATCCTCTGGGGCCAGAGTTTCAAATGCCACCACATTATAAATTATAAATATGGATTTCAAAGCTAGTTTCAATAATGATGACCATGAAACTGCTGTTGATTACAGTAGAAACCATATACTTTAGGGAAGGAAATCTGCCATCTTACTTGGTCTGGCTAATGTGTGACTCCAGACGCACAGCATTCTGGTTGACTTTGGAATGGCCTCAGTTCAAGGACATTTAGGGAAGGGCAACAAATACTGACCAGAGAAGCCCACACCCCACTAAAGAATAAAAACAACTTCCTGGAAGATCTCTAAGCCACACACCATCCTGACTTGGAAATCTGTTGCTGGACTTGACTTTCACTAGGTTAAAATCCTGGGACACCTTCCCTAACTGCTCTGTGGGTGTCATAACACCCTAACGACAGCAGTGGTCAGGAAGTTGACTCACCGCCTCATTCTCCAGGACAGTTATGAATGGCCAATGAATGTTGGTATCAATATCCTTTGAATTAATTTAAAGAAAAACTTCATAATGGAGTTCCCTGCTGTATTGATGGACTATCATGCTAAAGTCGGGTTAATTGTTTAAACTAAAGGTAAGATGGAGGACTTTCATTGTTTGAATATACATGAAGAGCCCCTGTTGCAGGACAAATGTACTTTTATTTTGTCTTTAGTCATCAAATAGTTGCACTATGCAGCCTTTTAACTAATGGCTTGTTACAATAAAATACCTAAACCAGGCTTGTGAACCACTGCTAGACAATACAGCTGTAAGAAAGCGTTGACTTTGTTTTAATGAATAAATAGGAATAATTTAGATACTCTGAATAAGAAACATGAAGAGTCCCATTGCATGCAGCATTCCCATGTAAATGTAGACCATGGCAGTTCACTGACTCCCAGACCAGTTGTTTATTTTGAGGCGCTGTGGACTGTGCCTATTTTGTTCGTGGGCATCCATGCTCCCTTTTCAGTTGTTCGAAAAACCGTCTGTTGTGTTTTTGGTTGCACTTCAGCCCCACATTTCTGGTCGGAGGATCTCCTTGTGGGTCTGTTCCTGGGCCTGGACAGGCTGGCTATAAACATGTCCATGCAGCACGCCTCGAAGCGGGTCAGTTCTGCCAGTGGTCTGTCCCTCTTCCGCAGTTACAATCGTGCCAGGGCATCAGTGGAGAGGAAGCACACGATGAAGCACTTGATTCCTTTCGCGATAGGTGGGCACCGCGCGGGGGTGGAGCACTTTATCTCCCCATCCAACTCCATTCTGATTTAGCTCTCTCTCAAGGAGAAGCTGGATAGGCTGGGAACTTCGGAGGTTGAGAGGTGACCTGATAGAAGTTTACAAAACTTTGACGGCTTGTGATGCCCTCAGTGGGGTTTTGAACGTAAATTATTCAATTGGAAACCTGGATGATTTACTGCTGGTGGTGAATGCATGAAAAAATATACCATGGGTGATTTGGTGATGGTATATAAAAGCACTTCTGGATATTTTAAAACAAAAAGATATGAAGACTCCTTAGGCTGTTATGGTACAGTGGTGGTGTCTCTACCTCTGAGCCAGGAGTCCTGGGTTCAAGTCCCACCTGCTGCAGAGGTGTGTATTAGCGTCATTGAACTAGGGAAAGTGATGGCCTGGGGGTATTATTGCTGGACTGTTATTCGGAGACCCATGTAATGTTCTAGAGATCTGGGTTCAAATCCCACCATGGCAGATGGGAGTTTCCTTAACTCTGCAATTAAGAGTGTAAAGATGACCATGAAACCACCGTTGATTGTTCGAAAAACTCATCTGGTACTAGGCCCAGTAACATCACCATTAGATTATTCTCTCTTCCCTTTAAAGGAAGGAAACTGCCATCCTTACCTGGTTTAGCCTACACGTGACTCCAGACCCACGACAACGTGGTTGACTCTTAACTGCCCTCTGGGCAGTCAGGAGTGGGCAATAAATGCTGGCCTAGCCATTAACACCTCCGAATCAATGAAAGAAAAGCAAGTTGATTAGGAAAATAGATAGGTGAAAATGTACGTGGAGTATCCCTAGGGCTGTTGTGCGTGGTTTGGCCCTGCCTCTGACCTGGGAGACCAGCCTGGTCTAGTGGCATGTTGTAACGTCTATGGAAATATCTACATAAACCATCTCAGAGGTGGGCATTGGGGGGTGGGGGCTTTATCTCACCCTCTGACTCTACTTTGATATAATCGTATCCCTCTCTCCCTACCTTTCCCTCATCTTGGGTGTCATTGCACTGTTCCCTATGGGCTTTGAACGTAAATTGATAACTAATTGTAAACATGGGTGATTTAGTGGTAGAAAGAAAGAGTTCAGTTACTTAAAGACTCTTGTGCTTTGGTGGTGGTGTCTGTACCTCTGAGCCAGGAGGCCTGGCCTCATTTCCAATCTGCTGCAGAGGCCTTTAATGACATCTGTGAACTGGTTGCTTAAAGGTACCTGTGGTGGTAATACACTGCTAATGAAGGGTTTTGTGGTGTTGTGGTAGTGCCCCTATCTCTGAGCCAGGATGTTGCTGGGAATGGAGGGTTTGAGTTACAAGGAGAGGCTGGATGGGCTGGGAATGTAGGAGGTTGAGAGATGACCTGATAGAGGTTTATAAAATCATGAGGCGTATAGATACAGTGAATGGCAGGTATCTTTTCCCTAGGGTGGGGGAATATTCAAGACTGGGGGCATATTTTTAAGGTGAGAGGAGAGAGATTTAAAAAAGACAAGGGGGCAACTTTTTAACACAGAGGGTGGTTCACGTGTGGAATGAATTTCCAGAGGAAGTGGTGGATGCGGGTACAATTACAACATTTAAAAGACATTAGGATAAGTACGTGATTAGGAAAGATTTGGAGGGATATGGGCCAAGCGCAGGCAGGTGGGACTAGTTTAGTTTGAGATGATGGTCGGCATGGACTGGTTGGACCGAAGGGCCTGTTTCCGTGCTCTATGACTGTGTAAGTCCCACTTGCTATCGAGATGTGTCATAACATCTCTGAACAGCTTGATTAGAAAATATTTGCATAAAGATTTCCTCCTGACCAACCCTATTTATATCTAGGCCCCTCCCTCTCTCCCTGCCTTTCCCTCACCTTTGCTGTTACGCTGCCTCTGTTGAGCAGTGTCCGTGAAATTTCCATGAATTAGAAGCACAAACAATTTGGTGGTGGGATAGAAAACATTCAGAGGTGTGTAAAAACATCTCTGGATGTAAAAAAACTACAAAAAAAAATAAAGAATCCAGAGGCTGTTGAGGTGCAGTGGTAGTGCCCCTACCTCTGAGCCAGGAGGCCTGGGGTCAAGTTCCACCTGTTACAGAGGTGTGTAGTAACATCTCTGAACAGGTTGATTAAGAAAATACTTACATTAAAAAAAAATCGAAACCGTCATTGTGAAGTGGGCCTTGTTGGCAAGATCTTCCCTTGGACTGAGTGGCTTTCTCTGCCAACTCAGAGGGCAGTTCAGTGCCACCTGTGGGTCTGGAGTCACATGTAGGCCAGACAACGTAAGAATGGAAGATTTCCTCCCCGAAATGATGTCAGTTGAACCCCATGTTTATACTGCAGCTCTGAATGACAATTTAGTCACCATCACGAAGATTAACATCAATTTCAGGTTTTGTTAATTACATTAAAATTCCAGTATGGTGGGTTCTTGAAGTCACATCTCTAGAGTCCAAGTTAATTAAGGGGGAGGCGATGGCTTGTGGTATTATCACTGGACTGTTAATCCAGAGACCCAGATAATCTTCTGGGGACCTGGGTTCGAATCCCACCACAACAGATGTTGGAATTTGAGTTCAGTAAAGTATCTGGAGTTAAGAATCTAGCAATGACTATGAGTTGATTGTTGGGAAAAACCCATCAGGCTCGATAATGCCCTTTAGGGAAGGAAATTGCCGTCCTTACCTGGTTTGGCCTACATGTGACTCCAGACCCACAGCAACATGGTTGACTCTTAACTGCCCTCTGGGCAATTTGGGATGGGCAGTAAATGCTGCCTGGCCAGCGACACCCTCATCCCATAAATGAATAAAGGGAAAGCAAAGCTAAGCCATTGACCTTTCTTCTGTACCACCATCTTCCTATTACTGACAGCGCCATGAAGAGTGACATTACTAGCTATCCACTTGTCATCTTTTACCTTACGCATAAATCTAAACTGAGCAGAGATGAACTGTGTTTCCCTCCCTCACCTGCTAGCTGTTAGAAGTTTAACAAGTGAACATCCATCCTGGACACTGACCACAGTGCCATGTATTGCATTTACCTTGCAAGATTTTAGCTGTGGTCTGCAAAGAGATATTCTGCCATCCATTACAAATTTGGAAGTATATATGGGAACCATGTGAGATATCAAGGTGTAGAGCTGGATGAACACAGCAGGCCAAGCAGCATCAGAGGAGCAGGAAAGCTTGACGTTTCAGGCCTAGACCCTTCTTCAGAAATGGGGGTGGAGAAGGGGATTCTGAAATAAATAGGAAGAGAGGGGGAGGCGGATAGAAGATGGATAGAGGAGAGGATAGGTGGAGAGAAGACAGACAGGTCAAAGAGGCGGGGATGGAGCCAGTAAAGGTGAGTGTAGGTGGGGAGTTAGGGAGGGGATAGGTCAGTCCAGGGAGGACGGACAGGTCAAGGGGGCGGGATGATGCTAGTAGGTAAGAGATGGGGGTGTGGCTTGAGGTGGGAGGAGGGGATAGGTGAGAGGAAGGACAGGTTAGGGAGGCGGGGATGAGCTGGGCTGGTTTTGGGATGCGGTAGTGGGAGGGGAGATTTTGAAGCTCATGAAGTCACCTGTGTGTTGGTTTGGTATGAACAACTGCAGTACTGCTCCAATAATTTGAGAACATTATATTTTAACCAAGTTTTATTAAGAACTTCCTGATATCAAAATCTTTATTTCTTTCACAAATGGCTTTATATAGAAACACATGTGTGCATGCATGCTTGGAATGATTGACATTTACTTTCTCAATTTAAAATGCTTCAGTTCTGATGAAATCAATGTTACATTCGTAACCACGCCTCAGTTCTGTTTGCTTTTGATGAGCCACATGTCACTTTCAGGGTCTATCGCACACAGTTCTTTTAAGTCTCGTTATATAAGCACCATCTATCTTCCATGGTCTTTCCCTGTTGTCTCCTGTTGGTCACGCTTGGTCTTCCCCATTGATGTATCATTCTTGATGAAGATCAGGATGGGCACTGCTGCTGACCTGAGTTTGGTCAGACGTAATGATCTTTCTCTGTTACCCTTGTCACACCTATTTGTCCTCATTTCCGGTCACAATAGCATAGTATGATTTGGGGGTGACCCATTCAGCCCTTCAAGGCTAGGCCAGCATTTATTGCCCATCCCCTAATTGCTAGGAGTTAGCAACGTTGCTGTGGGTCTGGAGTCACACATGTAAGATGGCAGTTTCCTTCCCTAAAAGACATGAGTGAACCAGATGGGTTTTTTTACAACAATCAACAATGGTCATCATTAGAGTCTCTCACTTCCAGGTTTGTCTTTGAATTCCATCGCTACATCTGCCATGGCAGGATTCAAACCTAGGTCCCCAGAACATGACCTGGGCCTTTGGATTAACAGTCCAGCAATAATACCATTAGGCCATTGGCTCCCCCATGAGCATGGGTCAAAGATTGACTGGCTAACGGGATGCAGAGAATAGGTACAAATGGGTCCTTTTCAGGGTGGCACGATGTTGAGTTGTGTGCCACAGGGATCGGTCTGGGACCTTAAATGTTTATAGTTTATTTAAATAACTGGGCGAAAGGTATGAAATCCCAATTTGGTGATGACAGAGAGGTAGGTAGGAAAGTAAATTGTGAAGAGGCCAAAGAGGTTCCAAAAAGATATGGGTAGGTTCGGTGGTTGGTAAAAATATGACAAACGGAGTATAATGTGGGGAAATTTTGGCAAGGAGAATGAAAAAGAAGTGTTTTATCTGACTGTTGTGACAATGCAAGGCCCTATGATCTATATGGATCAGTTTGTCCTCATGCATGAATTGTAAGTGATTAACATACAGGAACACCACCAAATAATTAGGAATGTTAGTGGAATGTTATCATATATCACAAGAGGAGTTGAGTACGAGAGTCGGGGGAGGTTCTGCTTCAGTTATACAGGGCATAGGTGAGACCTCATCTGGAGAACTGTGCACAGTATTGGTCATCTTACTTAAGGAAGGGTGTAAATGTTTAGAAAGGCGTTTGGAGAACTTTTACCAGCTTGGTACCTGGAATGGGTCGGCGGTCTTACGAGGAAAGGTTCCACAGGATCGGCTTGGAGTTTAGAAGAGTATGAGGTGACTTGATTTAATCCTGTAAGGTCCTGAAAGCTCTTGAGCGGGTGCATGTGGAGAAGATGTTTCACCTGAAGGATGATCTAAAACTAGGGATCGCTGTATAAATTAGCCAACGACCCATTTAACACAGTGATGAGGCAAAATACAATTCTGTCAGAGGGTCATCGGGTCTTTGGAACCTTCGTCCTGAAAAGATGGTGGAAGCAGAGTCCTTGAATATATTTAAGGCCTGAGGAGGATTGATTTGTGTTAAGGAAGGTTGGGGTCGATGGTGATAGGTTAACAGGGGAATGCAGGAATATGGATTTGAGGTTCCGATGGATCAGCCATGGTCTTATTGAATGGCAGAGCAGGCTTGAGGGGCTGAACAGCCTACTTCTGATCTTTGCCTTCATATATTGTTAAGAGGGACTGCACTATGTGGTGCTTTTCAGCTGCGCTGGATGCCTCAGAATGTTTCACATTCCCCTTCAGGACTTTTGAAGCGTAATCACTTGTTGGCATTTTAGAAACACAGCAGCTGGTTTACACAGAGCAAGTTCCCACAAACAGGAAAGCCCTAGTGCCAAGGTTGTGTGTTTTGCTGAAGTTGATCGAGGGACGAATATGTGCTAGGGTACCGGGGTACCCACCCCGTCCTGTTTTCCTTTGAAATAGTGAAATAGCGACCAGCAAAGGGCCTGATGTTTGCTGTGTCATCCAAAAGCTGGTCCGTCTGACGAGGCATCAGTCTCTGCAACGCTGTAGCACTCAATACAGCACAGCAGGGGAACTCCCCCTCCCATTCCTCAGACGACATGTCCATCCTGGGCCTCTTGCAATGCCACAAAGATGCCACCCGAAGGCTGCAGGAACAACAAATCATATTCAGCCTGGGAACCCTGCAGCCCAATGGTATCAATGTGGATTTCACAAGCTTCAAAATCTCCCCTCCCCCAACCGCATCCCAAGACCAGCCCAGCTCATCTCCACCTCCCTAACCTGTCCTTCCTCTCACCTATCCCCTCCTCCCACCTCAAGCCCCACCCCCATCTCCTATCTACTAACCTCATTCCACCCCCTTGACCTGTCTGTCCTTCCTGGACTGACCTATCTCCTCCCTACCCCCCTACCTACACTCACCTTTCCTGGCTCCATCCCCGCCTCTTCGACCTGTCTGCCTCCTCTCCACCTTTCCTCTCCTCTATCCATCCTCTATCCGCCTCCCCCTCTCTCCCTATTTATTTCAGAACCCTCTTCCCCTCCCCCATTTCTGATGAAAGGTCTAGGCCCGAAATGTCAAGTTTTCCTGCTCCTATGATGCTGCTTGGCCTGCTGTGTTCATCCAGCCCTTATTACAGCAGGGGAGCGTCTGAATTACTTTCTGCGTTCACGTCCTGCCATGGGACTTTGCGCCTCTAGCTTGGAGGCAAAAAAACTACCCATTGCCTTCTCAGCAACTGCAGTACGTCATCAGAGATAAAAGGTACTGCAGATGCTGGAGGATCCGAGATAACAAGGCGTGGGGCTGGATGAACACAGCAGGTCAAGCAGCATCATAGGAGCAGGAAAACTTGACGTTTCGGGCCTAGACCCTTCATCAGAAACTGTGTTCATCCAGCCCCATGCTTGTTATCTGCAGTACATCATCGTTAAGTCCAGAAGAGGGATGTTCTACTCACAAGAGCTGTATTAAAGCTACTGAAGAATTCTTATGAATGATTGGAATTAGTAATGTCTTCTCAGCAGTTCTCACAGTGTGATATGATTATCTTTCTCTGACACTTGACCTCATCCCTTGCTTTGTCCAGGAAGCCTCCAATGTCAGTTTGTTTGTAATGTTGATTTTCACATGCAACTCTGTTATTTAAACAGGATAGATCAGAGTTTTGAAGCAGGGGGTGAAATCTACAATAATGGCTTCGATTCATGCTTCACTGTGTCTCCAAGAGATGCATTAAATTAAAACTAAGTGTTATCAGTGTTCTCAAGGCAATTTATCTGCTTTGTTTTTCTGTCTGTGAGGCTACAGAACTGGAAATAAAACAGACCTCTTTCTCGTGGTATATTGTCTGTTTATACATGCTGAGATTGTGAGTATCTTGTGCAGGTCAGGGTGAACTGCACAGGGTCCAGCCTGCCAAGATTTCCGCCTAAGTCTGTTTAGTTAGTTTCAGGACAGTGGCTTGCGATGGAAATGTCTGGGGCTTCAATTCTGTTCTTTCGCCTGCAGTAATATTTTTATTGTTCCAGAAGCAACTCTTTGTGTCTGCTCAGCAGGCAACTTCATCGATTTGCCAATGAAACATCCGCCCCTGTGCTTGGTACAGATGGCACCTTCAGGCTCAGTTCTCACCTTTGAACTCTACTTTGAGCCGGCTCGCAAAGTTGTAGGTTCAAATTCTGCTTCAGGACACGGGAACACGACATAAATCAGCGCTCACAGTTCAGCGCAGCACTAAAGGAAAGCTGCACTGTCGGAGATTCTGTTCTCTTGGATGAAGATAAGATATTAAATCAAGGTCCCTCTCACGTAAATCTATGAGACCTCATTGTTGAGTTATGAAAAATAGCGGGTAATTTCCCACTGGGGTCCTTGCCAATATTTAAACCCCACTCAATATCAGGAAAGCAGATTATCTGATTTTTATTACATTGCTGCTTATGGGATCTTGCTGTACACAAAATGACTGCAACACTCCCAACATTTCAACAGTGACCACATTTCACAATTGAGGCGTTGGCTGTAAAGGGTTTTGAGAGGTCCCGTGGTTGTGAAAGATGCTATATTAATGCAAGTCTCTCTCATACTCTGCTTATTACTTCTGGTCACTCTTTAAGGTTAATCTCTAAGATCATCCATTTGTCCACTCTTGAGGCAACCAATTAGGCTCACGGCTTTATAGATCCTGTATATGTTCTGAAGAAGAGTCACTGAACTTGAGGCATTAACTCTATTTTTCTCTCCACAAATGCCAGAGCTGCTGAGTTTCTCTGGATAGTTCTGCTTTTGTGTGTTTCATGGCTCTAGCATCCATATTTAGATATAGGAGCAGAACTAGGCCGTTCAACCCATCGAGCCTGCTCCACCATTCGATCGTGGCTGATGTTTCTCAACCCCATTCTCCTGCCTTCTCCCTGTAACCCTTGACCCCCCTTACTGATCGAGTGCTTGTCTATCTAGTTCTTTGTTTTATTTGTGTACATGAGCTTATTTAACAGCAAAGAGGGAGATGTAGGGTGGATGGGGAGGAGATAGAATCATACAGCACAGAAACAGGCCCTTTGGCTCAATTCGTCCATGCCGACCAGCTTTTCTAAACTGAACTAGTCCCATTTGCCTGCGTTTGGCCCACATCCTCTAAACCTTTCCTATCCATGCACCAGTCTCAGTGGCTTTTAAATGTTGTAATCGTACTCACTTCTACCATTTCCTCCGGCAGCTCGTTCCACACACCGTCTGCGTGAAAAAGTTGTCCTTCAGGTCTCTTTTAAATCTTTGCCCTCGGACCTTAAACCTGTGCCCTCTAGTTTTGGACTCCCCCCAACCCTGGGAAAAAGACCTTGTCTATTCACCCTATCCGTGCCCCTGTAGATTTTATAAACCTCTATAAGGTCACCCCTCAGCCTCCGACACTCCAGGGACAAACGTCCCCAGCCTCTCCTTGTAACTCAAATGCTCCAGTCTTAGCAAATGTCTCTTGTAAGTATTTTTTGTACCCTTTCCAGTTTAATAACAACCTTCCTATATATCAGGGATACCAGAATTGTACACAGTTCTGCAAATGCTTGATTTGATTTGCGTTGTTTTCAATTATTAATGTCATATGTACCTCAATACAGTGAAAAGTTTTGTTTTGCATGCAGTAAAGGCAAATCATGCCATACAAAGATCATAGGGGGATTGAACAGAGCGAGGAATACAGAGTTATGGCTGCAGAGAAGGTGCACATTTGGCAAAATCAGCATTAGATTTGAAATTTGAGAGGGCCATTCACAATGTTTGGATAAATAGTGTTCAGTGTTTCCATATTGAAAATTAATCTTTAAAAAATTGGAAATCATATCAAAAGCTGCAAACTGTGAAGGCAGCGACAGCCGTGTCGTGTCGTGGAGCTTTTAAACAGAGCTGCAGCTTCCACAGTGCAGTAAGTAGACAATCGTCATGTTTGATTCTTTGGGAAATTGGTCATTCTGTTGGTAATTAAATGTTGTCCTGCAGGCTTGTGAATAGAGATACCCAATTCAATGACGCTTTGAAAAGAGAGTGTACACACTGGGGTTGTGGTCATACAAGCAGAGAAGCCTGATGGGTTAAATTTCAACTTATTTCGCCCAGCGAGAGGTTAGAGTCTGGAACACAGTGCCTGAGAGTGTGGTGGAAGCAGGTTCAATTGAGGCATTCGATGGGGAGTGAAGTTATTATTGAAGGAAGGTCAATGTTCAGGGTTACAGGCTGAATGCAGGAGAGTGGCACTGAGTGAACTGTTCATTCAGAGAGCCAGCACACAATGGGCCAAATAGCCTCCTGTAACAGTTCTGTGACTCCCCATCGGTATTTCAGAATGTTACTTGCATAAGCCCACATGCGTTACATCAGGTATCCGATATGGGAACATTTCAAAGGCATTTAATCTAATCCTGTTCCAAAAAATATTTTTTAATCCCTTTTTGATTGTTGTACCTAGACTTGAAAGGGTTACATATGTGCTTTGATAGCTAATTTGACTGGATTTGCTCCCTGGGGCTGAATCTCAATTAGTAGCTGAAGCAAAATGAGAAGCAAATTTACTGTTGGGAGAAATCACCAGAACCTTGTAATCCGAGTTGACAGAAGTTATTGCTGAGTCTTCATAATGCCCTGGCCAGGGATGGAGCTCCGTCTGTGCCCATTCCTTGTAGCTTCAAAGGGGACGCGTGTACTTTAAAAAGGGGAAGCTGGAATTTTTTCAGGCTGCCGTGATTTTTCCCACTATTTCAGTCAAGTGCGGTGAATCTGGTTTGTGTGCAAAGGTGAGTTGCTGCTGGCTATTCTGGTTATGTAGTGACAACGGTAGCAGAAATAGTTCTGAAGAAATTCTGGCCGTGAAGACATTTTGACCATGTAACCAGTGTACCCACAGAGGGCAATGTGTACCCACCAACAAGATACAGTGCAGCAACCTGCCAAGGCCCCTTTGATAGCACCTTCCAACACCCGCAGTCTCTACCACCCGAGAGGGATAGGGCAGCAGGTGCTTGTGAACACCACCATCTGCAAGTTCCCCTCCAAGCCGTGCACCATCCTATCCCTATCACCCTTTCTTCACCATTACAGAACTGTTAGAGTGCAGGGGGAGGCCATTCAGCCCATCGTGTCTGCGCCTGCTCTGTGAATGGGCATTTCGCCTCGTGCTGCTCCCCCACCTTCTCCGCCCAACCTGGACATTGCTTCTTTGGAATATCAGTTCAAAAGCCTCTTTTGAAAGCCTTGACTGAATATGTCCCCATCGCACTGTCAGGCAGCACATTATAAACCCGAACGATTTTGCATGAGAAAGCTTTTCCTTGGGTTACTTTTGCTTCTTTAGCTAACTACTTCAAAACTGTAAAATAGAACCGAGAACTGCGGATGCTGGGATTCTGAAACGAAAATGAAATTGATGGAGAAGCTCATCAGGTCTGGAGAGAGAAAAAGAGTTAACATTTGGGTTCAGTTAGGGTCAGAACGATTTCTGGTGAAGGGTCACGGGACCTGAAACGTTGACTCTGCTTTCTCTGCACACAAGCTGCCAGACCTGCTGAGTTTCTCCCGTAATTTCTGCCTTTACTTTAAAACTGTGCCCTCGTATTCTTGATCCTTTCACCAGTGGGAACATTTTTGCCTTGCTGACCCCGTTCAGATCTCTCTTGGTTTTGTATACTTCAATCACATCTCCTCTCAGCCGTCTCTTCTGCAAGGAGAACAGTCCCAGCTTCTCCAGTCAGTCATCATCCCTGAAATTCCTCATTCCTGAAATGAGAAACATTCACTCCTGAATCTTCTGCACTCCCTACAGTGTCTTCACATCCTTCTTGATGTACATTAGCACTGAACTGAACACAGTGCTCCAGCTGAGGCTGAACTAGTATCTCACAACATTCAACATAATCTACTTGTCTTGCAGTCTATATGCCTATTGATAAAATTGTCTGCTTTATTAACTGGTCTCTTCAACTCTCCTGTCACCTGTGATGACTTGTACACATATATCTCCAGATCGCTGTGTTCTTTCACATCCTTTCAAGTTGTAATCTTGATGTTGTAACGTTTCCCCATGATCGTCTGATCAAAAAGTATCACTTCACAATTCTCCTCTTCTGTCACTGACTTACCCACCCCTTGTCAATTTGCTTTTGAAATTCCACACTATCTTCCTCACAGTTAACAACATATTTTGTATTATCTGCATATTTTTGAAATTGTAGCCTGTTCACCAATGTCTAAGTCATTAAAGTACATTTCATGGAAGACAAATGGCCCACCAATGATTCCAGAAAATTCCATTGCAAACATTCTCCCAGTCCAAAACATCGCCCCCACTAGCCATTACTCTCAGTTGCCTGTCGTTTAGCCAATTTTGTACCCAAGTTGCTACAGTCCGATTTATTCCATGAGCTCTAATTTTGCTCAGCAGATCTGTAACAGTGTGTCACATACCTTCCGTTGTGGTGTATCTGGATGGGTGCAGCTCCATCAACATTCAAGAAGCTTGACACCATCTAGGACAAAGCAACCCACTTGATTGGCACCACATTCACTCCCTCCATCACTGACGCTCAGCAGCTACAGTGCGTACCATCCAAGAGACGCACTGCAGGAATTTGCCAAGGCTCTGTCACCAGCACCTTCCAAACCTGTGGTGTTTACCCTGTAGAAGGACAAGGCCGGCTGATACATGGAAACGCCTCTCCCTGCAGTTTCCCACCTCTCACCTAAGCCGCTCACCACTTCATGTTGGAAATATATCGCAGTTCCTTCAGTGTCACTGTGTCAAAATCCCAGAACTCCCTCCCTGACAGTCTACGTAACGCAAAGTGCAGCAGAGAAAGAAGACAGCTCACCAGAACCTTCTCAAGGGCAGTTGGGGTGGGGTGAGCAAAAGATGCTGGCCCCCCTACCCCACAAGTGAATTTAAAAAAAAAGCAAGCACTGCCCTAGTGAGCTCTCTCTGCCACCACATCAAAAACAAAACCCTGTTAGTCGGTTAAACACGATTTTCCCTGAAGAAATCTCTGCAGGCTTTCCTTAACTAACTTGCATTTATCAGCGTTATTAATTTGTCCCAAATTATTGTTCTTTGAAGCTCCCCAGCCACTGCTAGTCTGTAGTTGCATGGTTTAACCTTACATCTTCTTTTGAGCAAAGGTGACCCCAGTTCTTTCCCTGTCTTCCTGCAATTTCTTTTTTCCTTCAAGTATATCCAACTGACACCATCTACACTTCACCTCTACACTTCGCACCGCCTCGGAAAGGCAGCCAACATCCTCAAATACCTCCCCCACCCCGGTTGTAATCTCTTCCAACTTCTTCCGTTAGGGAGAAGATACAAAAGCTTAAACACATGTATTGACAGGTTCAAGAACAGCTTCTTTCCCGCTGTTATTAGACTTCCGAATGGACCTCTCAAATTTCAGATCTAATGCATTTTGTGCACCTTCTTTGCAGTCTTAACATGTATTCCTCGCTCTGTTCAATCACCCTATGATCTCTGTGTCTTTGTATGTTGTGATCTGCCCGTACTGCAAACAAAACTTTTCACCGTACTTAGGTACATGTGGCAATAATAAATCAAATCAATTCAAACCAATTCCTGTTTAAAACCTCCTGTTGAAACTCAGTCCAAACCCAATCAAGCAGTGCATTCCGATCCAAACTATCGCTGTATGAAGTAGAGATAACACAGTGTGGAGCTGGAGGAACACAGCAGGCCAGGCAGTATCAGGGGAGCAGGAAAGTTGACGTTTCGGGTCGGGACCCTTCTTCGGAAAAAAAACGTCAGCTTCCCTGCTCCTCTGATGCTGCCTGGCCTGCTGTGTTCATCCAGCTCCACACTGTGTTATCTCAGACTCCAGCATCGGGAGTTCTTACTATCTCTAGCGCTGTATGAAAGTCTTTCCCCACGTTGTGGTTACAATAATTAGCAATAACTTCACAGACACAGACACATTGCTATCAGCCTTTCAGCCATTGAAGAAAGTGAACTTTCTGTTTTGTTAATTTCCAGTTGCCTAAGCTGTTTGTAATGACCTTGAACCTTTTTTTCACCTTCTCTGCTTCAAGGAGCGCTACCCTAGTTTTCACAGTGTATCCACATAACTGTAATCTCACATTTTTGGAACTCTTACTGTAAATCTCTTCTGTCGCCTCTCCAAAGACTTCTTGTCCTTCCTGAAGTGTACGTATCCAGAACTGGACTCAGTTAATCCAGCTGAGGCTGCACTAGTGTCGTCCTGCAGGTTTCGTATAACTTCTTGGCTTCTACACTCAATGTCTCTATTTATAAATCTGACCCATGGAATACTTTATAAATATATGCAGTGAAATCTTGGCTCTCGATTTCACTAAACCTTTAATAATCCAGAGACACTTAACAAAGCCCCTTGTTTACTGGTTTGACTGTTCTACAGAAGAGTCTCAGAGCGACGCGAATGTATTCTGTAATATTCAGGATTCTGGAAATGCAAGATATTCTTAGAAAATTATTTGGCGAAAAACTTATTTGAGAGCGTTGGCCCAGCACAATGCATCGTTGAGATTGTTCATTTGCGAGATGGGAGCATCAGCCTCTGTTCAGGCCAGCTTACCTACCCATCCCCTCACTGCCTTTCAACCTTGGGTGTTGGTTTTCTTTAGAAACCAGAAGAAACATTTGATGTTCACACATACCATTCCACTGAGAGTTTGTCATGGTGCCACTTTTAAAGTTGACATGTTAAATACTTCACCTTACGTCAACATAACATCAGAAGATAATATGTTGAAACTTAGAGAATAGGAGCCATTCAAGCTTGCCTTGCCGGCCAATATGATCATAGCTGCTCATCCATACATTGTTATCTTAGAGTCATAGAGATGTACAGCACAGAAACAGACCCTTCGGTCCAACCCGGCCATGCCGACCAGACATCCCAATCTGACCTCGTCCCATTTACCAACATTTGGCCCATGTCCCTCTAAACATTTCCTATTCATATAATCATCCAGATGCCTTTTAAATGTTGTCATTGTACCAGCCTCCACCACTTCCTCTGGCAGCTCATTCCATACACACACCACCCTCTGTGTGAAAAAGTTGCCCCTTGGGTCCCTTTTAAATCTTTCCCCTCTCACCTTAAACCTCTAGTTTTGGACTCCCCCATCCTGGGGAAAAGACCTTGGCTTTTCACCCTATCCATGCCCCTCATGATTTTATAAACCTCTGTAAGGTTCACCCCTCAGCTTCTGACGCTCCAGAGAAAAATACCCCAGCCTATTCAGCCTTTCCCTGTAGCTCCAACCCTCCAAACTCGGCAGCAGCATTTTATATCTTTTCTTCACCCTTTCAAGTTCAGCAATATTCTTCCCATAGCAGGGAGACCAGAAGTGAATGCAGTATTCCAAAAGTGGTCTAACCACTGCCCTGTACCGCCGCAACATGCATGGATTTCCATCCATTGACTCCATCTATACTTCCCGGTGCTTTGGAAAGGTAGCCAATATTATCAAAGACCCCTCCCACCCTGGTTGTAATCCCTTCCATCCTCTTCTGTCAGGCAGAAGATACAAACGCTTAAACACACATACCAACAGGTTTAGGAACAGGTTCTTGCCCGCTGTTATTGGAGTTTTAAATCGACTCTCAAATTTCAAATGTAGTGTTTATCTTGAGGTTGCCGACTTGCTCGCTGAGCCGGTAGGTTTGGTTGCAAACGTTTCATCACCCTGCTAGGTAACATCACCGGTGCGCCTCTGGTGAAGCGTCAGTGTCCTGTCCCGCTTGATATTTATATGCTTAGGTTTGTTGGAGTGGTTGGTATCGTTTCCACTTCTGCGGAGGCCTGGTATTCCAACCGGAACTCCATTAACAAGCGCATTGAATGAGACCCTGTGTACAGACCACTGAGAAACAGAAGTGGAAGTGGTACCAAAAACCCCAACAACCCAAGGCATATAAATAACAAGTGGGACAGAACACCGACGCTTCGCCGGAGGCGCACTGACGATGTTACCTAGCAGGGTGATGAAACATTTGCAACCAAACCTACTGGCTCAGCGAGCAAGTCTACAGCCTCATCCACATCCCGAGCTACAGATCTTCTTGAAAACTTTAATGTTTGTCTTGCTTTTTGTGCAATTTTGTGTAACTTTGCATTCTTTGCATTGTTCTGTTACCCAATGCACTTTGTATGGTATGATCCACCTGTACTGCACACAAAACAAAACTTTTCACTGTATTTAGGTACATGTGACAACAATAAATCAGATCAGAAAGTATGAGGAGTACTCCTTCCTTTCTGAGGCTCATCATTGACAAAACTAAATGTGGAAAAAAGGTCAAATTGCTTGATGGTTTAGAGAGTGTCCTGCGCATTCAGCATGAGAGATGGGCAACATTATGCCTACCATTCTCTGTCAGAATCACCATGTAACCTTGAGCTGCCAGATCCATCCACTCTCCTCTCCCTCTTTCCAGATGTATTGAGAGGGTTTAATCTCAAAGTTGCATGAACTGGCAGATTCCCAAATTGTTAGTAACCCTGACTTTTTTGGCTTCCTGCAAATTTCCAGCACTTGCTGGTTTTATTTCCTGTTTAATTTTAACGCCACCAGAGCAAAAGCAATTTCTTAAAGGCAGTTACAATTACAACGTTTAAAATGCATCTGGATGGGTATATGAATAGGAAGTGTTTAGAGGGATATGGGCCAAATGCTGGCAAATGGGACTAGGTCAGATTGGGATGTCTGGTCAGCATGGGCTAGTGGGACCGAAGGGCCTGTTTCTTTGCTGTATGGCTCTATAACTATACCTAACTGTAACAATTGGCTAAAACACAGTGGATTTCCCTTGACATTGCTCATGATGGGTCAAAGGATACTTTATTTTGAGATAACTCTATCAGCAAGTTATAACAGAATGTCAAAAATAAGTTCTTGGTCATGTACGAGATACGAAACACTGTATTCCTAGTAGGTTTCCTAAAGTGTTATTTGAGGTTGGCAGTCAATTAGCTCAGTTGGCTGGATGGCTGGTTTTGTAATGCAGAGTGATGCCAACAGTGTGGGTTCAGTGGCTGAAGATGCCTCTTTGCCTGAGGTGTGGTAACCCACCACCAGTTGTTTCTCTCTGATGAGAAAGTGGGACCATGTTGACGGTATATTTACCTTTTATTCCTGGTGACCTGGAGGGTGCATCTACTGTAACAGTAGGGATGTAAAGGATGTGTGAAGGGCTGCTGGAATGAAATGTGTCCCATGTGGGAAGGGTGAGCGTTATATGGAAGGTGTTCAATTTATTATCAGTTTATCAATATAGGAACACTGTCTACGGGATGTGTCCGATTTTCTGAGTGAGCCTAGTGGCTAGGTGAGTGGTCCCTTTTTTTTTAGCAGCTCCTGCTTCCAAGCCATTTCTTAGGAGAAAGCAGGACCAGGGGAGCTAGGGCACACATGCAGTAAATCTTAGAATCCAGACAGTGTGGAAGGAGGCCATTTGGCCCATCAAGCCTGCACCAGCCCTCTGAACAGCGTCCTATCCCTTGACCCCACATTTACTGTATCTAAACCACCTTGCTTACCCTGAACATTATGAACAAGTTCAGCTCTGGTATGGTTAGCTGCCTCACAGCGCCAGGGACCAGGTTTGATTCCAACCTTGGGTGACTATCTGTGTGGAGTTTGCATTTTCTCCCCTGAATGCTCCAGTTTCCCTCCCACAGTCCAAAGATGTGCAGATTTGGAGGATTAACCACGGGAAGTGCAGTGTGGGTATGGGTGGGACGTTCGTCAGTGGGTCAGTGTGGACTCAATGGGCTGAATAGCCTGCTGATTCTACGAATTCACCTAACCTGCACGTCTTTGGACTGTGAGAGGAAACCAGATCTCCTGGAGGAAACCCACGCAGACACAGGGAGAACATGCAAACTCCATGCAGACAGTTGCTTGAGTTTAGAATCGAGCCCAGGTCCCTGGACGCAGTGAGGCAGCAGTGCTAACCACTGAGCCATTGTGTAGAGAAATGGGGAATGTTTAAGGTCAGGTTTCTGAGGTGGATTAGTTTTGTTGGGGTTGGCGGAACAGTCAGTGTCTGGACGGTCCCCTCCAGGTGCAGTCTGGGGGAATCCCAGTATTCCAAGGAACCTGTTCCTCCTCTCTCACCCTATCTGCCTCATCTGAGTTTCTCAGCATGTTCTGTTCCCACAAAAAGGGAAGCAGGGCTGGTGTCACGAAGGGTGACTAACACAAGCACTGGACTTCTGTATCTCTAAATGATGAGCAAAAAAGGCAAGAATCATTCAAGAAGATCTAAAGATTTAGGGAAGCTTGTATTTTCCTTCTAATTTAAATGGCAGGCCTTTGTCAGTTCCATTTTTTCAATATTAGAATTTAGTGGAGTAGATCAAATTTGTAAGTGGGACATTATTGTTGACTTAAAAAACTAATAAACCTGCGGATGCTGGCAATTAGAAACAAAAACAAAAATTGCTGCAAACGCTCAGCAGATCTGGCAGCACCTGTGGAGAAAAATCAGAGTTAGCATTTCGGGTCCAGTCCGGAAGAAGGTCACTCGATCCAAAATGTTAACTCGACTTTCTCCGCATCGGTGCTCCAGCAATTTCTGCATTTGCAGCATCGTTGTTGACATTGGATACAAATTTTAATGAAATTCTAACCTGTATTTGTTTCCGCAGGAGAGCCCTCATTCTCTGTGCTGTGCTATGTTGTACTTGCTACCTGGGACTTGCACAGGTACTGCCTGAAGGTAAGGTTTGTTTGACTATTAACTATTTATCAATAGAACAGTGTCATTACAGGTCTGATGTCTGAAATCCCCCACCCTTGAGACGGAGACTTTGGGTTACCTGTCAGTATTTACAATAATTTCCACCCCCAGCCTCAGATTCCCATCTATTTCATGGTCTCTCCCAAATTCACTTAAAATAGAATCCCTATAGTGTGGAAATGGGCCACTCGGCCCAACAAGCCCACACTGACCCTCCGAAGAGCATCCTACCCAGACCCATACCCCTACTCTGTCCCTGCATTTCCCATGGCTATCGCACCTAAGCCGACACATCCCTGAACACTATGGGCAATTTAGCTTGGCCTGTCCACTTAATCTGCACATCTTTGGGCTGCGGGAGGAAACCGGAGCACCCAGAGGAAACCCACACAGACACAGGGAGAATGTGCAAACTCCACACAGAGAGTTGCTCGAGCCACTGTAACAATTTCAAAGCTCTCGACCCTGTTGCATATTACGAAGATATGAAACAGGAGCTGGAATAGGCTGTTCAGCACCTCAGATATCCTCCACCATTGAATAAAATTGTAGATTAACCAGTTGTAATCTCAAATCTCCTCCACCATTGAATAAAATTGTAGATTAACCAGTTGTAATCTCAAATCCACATTCGCTCCCGCCTCTGATAACCTTTCACACCCTCAATGAATGAGAATCTGTCCATGTCTGCCTTAAAAATATTCCATTTCCTTTTCAGGACCTTCTCTGAGAAAGATTCTCACCTTATCTGTCTGAAATAGGCAAGACAATAACTCTGAGTTCTAGCTTCTCCCATAAGTCATAGAGTCATACAGCACGGAAACAGGCCCTTCAGTCCAACCAGTCCATGCTAACCATAACCCCAAACTAAACTAGTCCCACCTGTCTGCTCCTGGCCCATATCCCTCCAAACATTTCTTATTCATGAACTTATCCAAATGTCTTTTAACTGTTGTAACTGTACCCACATCCACCACTTCCTCCAGCAGTTCATTCCACACATGAACCACACTCTGTGTAAAAAAAAAAAATTGCCCCTCACGTCTTTTTTTAAATCTTTCTCTTTTTCCCTTAAGAATATGCCCCCGGTCTTGATATCCCCCACACTAGGAAAAAGACACCTACCGTTCACCTTATATATGCCCCTCATATCTTGTAAACCTTTATAATGTCACCCTTCAACCTCCTACGCTCCAGTGAAAAGGTCCCAGCCTATCCAGCTTCTCCTTATAACTCAGACTCTTCATTCCCAGAAACATCCTCCATGGTCGCCTCTCAAGGATCCCCCAGGATCCTGCATGTTACAATTGAGTCAGCTCTCACTAAACTGCAGAAGATACAAGCCCAGCCTGTGCACCCTTTCCCCATGAACCAACCTGCCTATCCTACTTACTAGTTTCAGGAGCTTCTGAAATACCGCCGAAGCATTTACATCCTCCCTTAGGTAAGCAGAACAGGCAGCTCTGGTTCAAAAACCAGTGAGGGTTCAGGCCAGACAGATCTTTGAGTGCTGTGATGGATCAAACTGAGCTTCCATTTTATAACACGACAGGCTCTCACAGGAAGGAAAAAGCTGGACTGTAATGCCTGTGTGATAACCTGTTACTTCTCTGAAATAATTATCAATATTTTCCTAATCCAACTGTTCAAAGAGATGCTAGTGTATACCGCAGGGTCTGAACCCAGACTTCCTACTGAGGAAGGGGCATGGCCTCTATACCCTTCTGAACTAATTATATAATTCTTATGAATGTTAAATGACAATGAGGAAGAAAATGCACGCAATTTCTGGGTAGTCCTGGTGTTCGGGCTGTCTCATTTCGATTACTGTACCAATACCAACGTCACTTCTAACCAATTTGGAAACTGGCCGGAGGAGCAGAGAATCTGAAATTTGAATGCTCGTGAT
Source organism: Ginglymostoma cirratum (assembly GCA_024137785.1). NCBI lineage: Eukaryota > Metazoa > Chordata > Chondrichthyes > Orectolobiformes > Ginglymostomatidae > Ginglymostoma > Ginglymostoma cirratum. The sequence continues at coordinate 2,414,256 of JAHRHZ010000036.1, forward strand.
TTATTTTCTCTATTTTTGTATGTGACTGAGAATACTTCCATTCATGTAAAAGTTGCCCATTGTAAGCTGTTTTAGGTAGGCCATTACAATGTTACACTGAGGAGCTGCACTGTAATAGTGCGCTGAATCATCTAGGTTGGGATAGCTTGGTGTCATGAATCTATCTGAATTCAGCAGTGTTCTGGACCCTGCAGGTGACCCTGAGGAGAAGTTTAATGATATGGATTGAGAAGGAGGGAGGGAAAGTAGTTTGCAAGATTTCCAACAAACTGAAGAGACAGATTGGCAATTAGAGGCCCTGGGGATAGTAGGATTGTCCCATGAATTACAATGATCTGGAATGCACTGTCTTAAAAGGTGATGGGAAGCAGGTTCAGTAGTGACTTTCAAAAGGAAATTGAGCAAAGACAAGCATGGGGCTGGATGAACACAGCAGGTCGAGCAGCGTCATAGG
>JAHRHZ010000036.1:2420440-2437966 GCA_024137785.1 Ginglymostoma cirratum
AACTGCTCAAGCTCCCCTGTTTGTTGCTTTCCCTCACCATCGCCCCCTGCTGCTGGAAGTCCCCAGCACAACTGCGCAAGCTCCCCTGTTCGGTGCCGTCCCTCACCATCGCCCCCCTGCTGCTGGAAGTCCCCGGCACAACTGCGCAAGCTCCCCTGTTCGGTGCCGTCCCTCACCATCGCCCCCCTGCTGCTGGAAGTCCTGGCACAACTGCTCAAGCTCCTCTCTTTGGTGCTGTCCCTCACCATCGCTAGTTGCTGCTGGAGGTTTCAGTACATTGTCAAAAAAATCCCCTACTCATCTGCCTTCTAATGTTGGTTTGCAATGTTAAATATATTTGTACTGGGCAAAATTGATTCATATAATTTTAGGTTAATAAGATCTGCAGCTGAAGTGCAGAGTAGTGTGTTTATTTTCTGCAAGACAAGTTATCTTCATTTTCATCCTTTCTTATGAGCAACTAACTGCCTGTAGTAACGAATTGCTGATAAGTAGTCTAGAACCCAGCTGAAATGTTTAGCTGTTTAAGGCTCCGAGCAGCTAACATGTTCCCTGTTGGAAAATGTAGTTGAAACAAGCACACCCAGAGGGCTGGCTGTTGGAAGCTCATTGTTGTGGTTGATGGACGGTTCTCTAAATTGGCAGCCATTTGGAAATCCTTGCTGACTCGTTTGAGAAGGCACGAGATCATTGATGTCAGAATGGATCTTGTCCAGGAAGACATGCATTTGTAAAGTTCCCTTTACCGTCTCAAGCTCGCAAAGTGCTTGGCAACCCTTGAAGTACTTCTGAAGCACAGTCACTGTTCCTGTGTGCACAGCAAGCTCCCGCAATCAGCCATGTGATAATGACCGACCAATCTGTTGCTGCGATGATGCTTTTGAGGGATAAATCCTAGTCAGGGCACTGTAGAGAACTCCCTGCTCTTGAGTGTGTCTGAAACAAGGGAGATGTTCTCAGAGCTTCTCAGCTTGTCCGCATCAGGATAAACACGAGAGTGTCAAAATTCCAGGGCAGCAACATTTTGTAGTGCACAGGAAGAGTGTGCTGGTTGGTTGGTGTTGCCATACACAGTGGATCACCTGCTTGTGTTGAATTCATGAAAGGTGCAATCGCTAGACACATTGCTTTTCCTGCAGGGGGCGCTTCACCTATGTCTGAACATTCCTACGCGGGGCTTGTCTTGTCAAGAGAAAGGGAACACACCCAACCATTGTACCTCTTATGAATTAAACATAAGTCCTGGGGAAACAGCAGCCCCCTTGTGCTTTCTCCATGGCAACACTGTGACAAATCAATCGACTAGCTGACCAATCAGCAGCCTTTTCTCCTGCTGTAGAAATTGTTGTGATCATTTGAAGTTTGGCATTCTTGCATCTGTCCTGATGCATTACGAAAGGCTCTGATTTTCTCATCAGAGCTCGGATCCTGCCAACGAACCAGTATGTTTGTTTCCTCTGTGTCTCTTTGAAAGAGTGCAATGGGATTTTATATGTTCACCTGGGAAAGCAGACAGGGTCTCAGTTTAACATTGATAGTTGCTTATTTTTCATTAGAATCCCTACAGAGTGGAAACAGGCCCTTCGGCCGAACAAGTCCACACTGACCCTTGGAGCATCCCACCCAGACCCAGCCCCCTATAACCCACACACCCCTGAACACAATGGGCAATTTAGCATGGCCAATCCACCTAGCCTGCACATCTTTGGACTGTGGGAGGAAACCGGAGCACCCGGAGGAAACCCACGCAGACACAGGGAGAACGTGCAAACTCCACACAGACAGTCACCTGAGGATGGAATCAAACCCTGGTGCTGTGAGGCTGCAGTGCTAACCACTGAGCCACCGTGCCGCCCACAAGTTCCACACTGTCTCCTACCTGGTTGCTCCCAGGTAGCTCGTAGCCTGGAATACATTAGAAAGGTTTACTTCACCTAGGACTGACTATAGGTCTGATCCCAGTAGGTTCCTTCCAACCTATTCCGAGATACACCGGATGAGATGCTGTACGGGGAGGTAGTCCATCCCTCATGGGTACAGAATGTTCTTTCTCTCTTCGCTGAGTCCAGCACGTGTCACTGTCACATGATTAGATACATCGCTCACTGTTTGCTTTTTTTGTATTGGTTTATAATCATTTTTATTCCTTTATTGCCCGTCCCTAGTTGCCCCTTGAGAAGGTGGTGGTGAGCTGCCCTCTTGAACCGCTGCAGTCCGTGTGCTGTGGGTTGACCCACAATGCCCTTAGGGAGGGAATTCCAGGATTTTGACCTAGCGACAGTGAAGGAACGGTGATATATTTCCAAGTCAGGATGGTGAGTGGCTCGGAGGGGAACTTGCAGGGGGTGGTGTTCCCGTGTATCTGCTGCCCTTGTCCTTCTAGATGGAAGTGGTCGTGGGTTTGGAAGGTGCTGCCTGAGGATCTTTGGTGAGTTTCTGCAGTGCATCTTGTAGATAGTACACACTGCTGCTACTGAGCGTCGGTGGTGGAGGGAGTGGATGTTTGTGGATGTTGTGCCATTCAAATGGGCTGCTTTGTCCTGGATGGTGTCAAGCATCTTGAGTGTTATTGGAGCTGCGCTCATCCAGGCAAGACAATATCATGGATATAATTTTGGAGCCTCTTTCTGTGTATAATGCTTCTGAAATAACAGTTTGAGGTATACAGAATGATGTTTCACATATATTCTAGCCCAAGTTCACTGTTCTATGATTTGGAAGGTGGGATGTCTCATTTGTAATTTGACATGTCCCTGAGGGAGCATGTTCTCAGTCTGTCATTCACAATCAGCTAGACCAGTTCAGATGGACCTAGTATACTTGAATTTTCAGAAGGCTTTTGATAAAGTCTTTCACAGGAGGTTAGTTTGCCAAATTGAAGCATATGGGGTAGGAGCTAATGTATTGGCATGGGTTAAGGGTTGGCTAACAGAGAGAAGACAGAGAGTAGGGATAAGTCGATAAAATGTGGAACTAGAGGAGCACGGCAGGTCAGACAGCGTCAGAGGAGCAGGCAAAATTGATATTTCGGGTCTGGACCCTTCATCAGGTCCTGATGAAAGGTCCAGATCCGAAATGTCAACTTTACAGTCCTTCTGATGCTGTCTGACCTGCTGAGTTCCACATTTTATCCACTCTGACTTCCAGCATCTGCAGACCTTTTTTCCAAGAGAGTCATGATGAAATGGGTTATTCTCACATTGTCAGGCTGTGACGAATGGGGTACTGCAAGATCAGTACGTGGGTCCCAGCTGTTCAGAATATATATCAGTGAGTTGGAAATGGAGGCCAAGTGTAATATTTCCAACTTTGCAGATGGATACAAAGTGAAGTGAGAATGTGTGTCAGGAGGAGGATGTAAAGTGGCTTCAAGAGGTTTTGGACAGCTTTTGTGAACGGGCAAGTGCATGGCAGGTGGAATATAATGCGGAAAGGTGGGAGGTTATCCATTTGGCAGGAGGAACATGAGTATTTCTTAAATGGTAAGATAGTGGAAACTGCAGAGGTACAAAGAGATCTTTCTCAGTGAGTGACTGAAGGCTACTGTAGCAGGTGCCACAAGCTATTAGGAAGACTAATGGAATGTTAGCCTTTAATGCAAGACAGTGTGAATTCAGGAGCAATGAGGTCTTGCTTTAGTTGGATAGGACCTTGGTTAGACTGCACCTGGAGCACTGTGTGCAGTTTTGGTCTCCTTATCTTAGAAAGGATACTGTTGCCATAGAGGGAGAGCAACATCGATTCACCAGACTCATTCCTGATAGCAGCACAGTCCTGCGAAGGGCAAACTGAGCCTGTATTTGCCAGAGTTTCACAGAACAAGAGATGATCTTGTTGAATCTTAAAGGCATAGACAGGGTATATGCAGGTAGGGTGTTTCCCCTGACTGGGGAGTTTAGAAATTTAGAAATAAGGTGGATGCCATTTAGGATTGAGATGAGGAAAATTCTTTTTACTCAGAGGGTTGTGAATCTTTGGAATTTTTTGCTCCAGGGGCATGTAGAAGCTCTGTCTTTGAGTATGCTTAGAGTCGACCTCAGTAGACTTCTGATGACAATGGCATACAGGGTTATGTAGGATAGAGACGTTGAAGTGTTTGCCCAGCCATGGTTAGAGGCTTGATGGACGGAATGGCCTATTCTTTTTTCTGTGTTCCCACATGGTTTAACAGGTTTTAGTGATAATTATTTTCAGCCTGGTTTTGGTTACGACACACTTATTCCTCTCAAGTTGAGTTTACATTTGCTTGACTTCACTTGAGGAAACACCTGTTTTCCACTTATTTTATCTCTAAAGTTTTACAACTTTGTTCCTGTATTCTAAGATGTGATCATGTTTCTTACGGAGCCCTGTTAATGAGACTGCCATGGAATGGTTTTGTCACAGCCTCATCAGTGGCTTCATTGTTTCTTGAACTTGTAGCGTTTCATCTAGAATCATAGAATCATGCATTGCACCGTCCCGATAGTTTAATCCTCTGTCAGCCATTGATGGGAGCTAAAGTAATGGTGCAAATATTACGATTGACCCAGTTTACAACAATGTTGTTGCGCCATGTCTGAGAGAGAGAGAGAGAGAAGCGGGGAGGTTAGGGGACGGGGAGAGAGAGAAAGGTGGGGAGAGAGAGTGAGAATTCGGAAAGGTTTAGGGACAATAAGGCTGGGGTCAGTAGTTCACAGCTCAAGCAGTCAAATCAAATAATCTCTTCCTCTGGTGTTCAAAATCATGCAATTCTCTGCAAACTTTGGGGGTTCATTTCTGTACCTGTAGCCTCCGTTGGCACAAAGATCTTTGAGCGGAGAATTTCAGGCGAATTGCAAATCCTGAGGTGCAGGGGAATAAAAAGCTGGGAATTTTCTTACAAATATCTTTCACAGGATGTGAGTGTCACGGGCCAAGCCAACTTTTGTTGCTTTCTTGTCCCCCTGAACTGAGTGGCTCTACTGGGCAGTTCAGAGTCGACCACATTGCTGTGGGTCTGGAGTCATGTCTCGACCAGACCAGGTAAGGATGGCAGATTTCCTTCCCTAAAGGACCTTAGTGAATCAGATTGTTGTCTTATGACAATTGCTGATAGTCTTATCGGATGAGATTTGCTTAAATTCTAGATCTCATGGATTGAATTTTTAAATTTCAACAACTAACGTGGTTGGATTTGAACCCATATTCTTGGTGCAATAGTGTGGACTTTTGGATACTTCCACTGTCTCCCCTATAGTTACTGAAGTACTGTCTGATGAAGGGTTTAGGCCCGAAACGTCAAGTTTTCCTGCTCCTATGATGCTGCTTGACCTGCTGTGTTCATCCAGCCCCACGCTTGTTATCTCTATACTGTATGAGTCAAATCACCATAGTCCCAGAGGGCTGCTCTGGTGGGGTTTTAGCCTGAGGCTCGCCTCACCTCACGCAAGGGTTAAGAAGGCAGGAGCTTTATAGTGACCTTAGCCAGTGCAGGAATTGAACCCGTGTTGCTGGTGTAACTCTGCATCGCAAACCAGCCATCCAGCCAACCGAGCTAACCTATCTTGTTACACACAGTCGCGAAGAAAGAGATTGAATTACCCTCGTTGGCTGAGTGCTCATTTCTTTGCTGATGTGTCTGCTTTAAAGGTGTGGTGTTGTTGACTGTCTTCTGTCTGTTGGTGTTACAACTGAGCTTGAAGAGATGCACCAATCCCTTCCAGTCCTTTTCCTCCACAGTTCGTAAAACATTGGTTTTAGACTGTATCTGGTTTGCTATTAGAAACAATTCAGCCATGTTTCTTCCATTAGGAAAGAATAAATAGTTTTTTAAAGACAAAACCCAAACAAGCTTGAAAAGATCATAGGGAGGTAGGTATGGCTTATGTTCTAACATCCCAAGGTTAACATGAGGCAAACATAGGACTATGCTGCCCCAGATTCTGGGCCCTAGGACTTACAAAGACAACACCGACATTTCATAGTGAGCGTCACTGAGCTCCCTTGAATTTTCCTGATGGCTAATGCTGCTCGATCGCACAAAGCAGAAGTACCGTCTGCTGTAACGAACAATTAATTACGCACCAGCTTCTTTCGAGCCCCTCGCGGCTCCTAGGACTTCCCTGAGCCCCAAGTACATGGCACTTGGATAGTTCAGGAGCAGACCAACTGCAGTACTGGCAATCACATTTAGCTGCTTGATGGTCAGCTCTTTAAAAAAAAAATGGAGTGTGGGCATCACTGGCAGGTCCAAAATTTATTGCCCGTCACTGATCGGGAAGTCTGCTTCTCTGTCTTTCACACGTGCAGTCTTCCAGTCTTACTGCCTGTTAGTTTTGAACTCCTCTTCAGTGACCCCAGAATTGTCCTGAGTAACCCTTGCAACAAGCTCAAAATTGATACAACAGGAAAGGAGTTGATCACAGTTGGACTGAAATGGACTTCAGCACAGTGAAAGGAATGGGGCAGCCTCAGAAACAGTGCACTGCAGAGATGGTCATTGCTGGTTGCTGGTCAAGTTTCCCAAATGCACCAAGCTCAAAGTGCAGAGGAGGCTGGAGATCTGAAATAAAAACAGAAAATGCTGGAAGTGCTCAGCAGCTCTGGCAGCACGTGTGAAGAGAGAAACGGAATTAATGCTTCAGATCTATGGCATGTCAGCTGAAACATTATTAACTCTTGTTTTTCTTCAAAGATGCTTCCAGATCTGCTACGTATTTTCAGCATTTTCTGTTTTTAATCAAGTAATAAAAGGCTCCCAGTCTGAATACACATCACTGTACTGATGGTGTAACACTAATCTTAGTCATAATTGGCCAAGCTTTCAGTGATTGTATACAGAGCCAGTACCAATCATGGTAACCATGATGTCCTCCTTGATTTGAAATAATCTTACAATCTCATACATTTCTTTATTTTTGAACTGTTCTCAAGATAATAGTGCTATCATCTTTGTACTGACAATCAGTAGTACCCATTCTCAACAGGGTGGAAAGAGTCCATTCAGTTTGCACTGACCCTCCCACCCAATCCCTGCACATCACTAGAATGAGCAATCCACCCTAGCCTGCACATCTTTGGGTTGTGGAAGGAAACCCACACAGACAAAGGGAGAATGTGCAAACTCTGCACAGACAGTCACCCAAGGGTGGAATTGAACCCAGGTCCCTGGCACCGTGAGGCAGCAGTGCTAACCACTGAGCCACCCTTATGGTTGATGGATAGTGTTTTGTTAATGGGATGTTGGTATCTCTGGCAAGGCCAGAATTTGTTGCCCATCCCAAACTGCCCCTTGAGAAGGTGGGGGTGAGCTGCCATCTTGAACCGCTGCAGTGCACAATGCCCCACTGACCCACAATTCCTTTAGGGAAGAAGTTCCAGGTTTTTGACGCAGTAACAGTGATGGAACGGCGATATATTTCCACGTCAGGATGGTGGGTGGCTCGGAGGAAAAGTTTCAGGGGGTGGTGTTCCCATGTATCTGCTGCCCTTGTCCTTCTAGATGGAAGCGGTGGTATGTTCAGAAGGTGGTGTCTGAGGATCTTTGGTGTATTAACTGCCCTCACAGGCTGTTTCTGTGAACTACCTTACAGTTCCTTATGCAGTTTTTGAAGGTCAAAGACAAATCCCATGCACACAGTTAAATTTCAGTTTGATAGATACTCACCCACTACTCAGAGAACTCCACTCGCATTGAACTCCTGCTGTCTGTTTCCAGGCAATTGGTGGGATTGGGCTGCAGTTGGAGATGACACTCTATGTAATACCATATGCCGTCCCAAAATGCAACCAATGATAGTGGTGGAAGCTTTAATGAATTCCCACTGCATCTTTCTCACCTTCTCCCTGAGTACTAACGTGGAAATAATTTGAGATGAAAAGTTCTGTGTTGTAAAGTGACTGTCTGTTGGCCAATGTGGAAGGAAACTGCAGTGTTTGTAGGGAGAACAAATCACAGATGTCTGAAATGGCAAAGAACATGATTTCCAAATACCAGTCTTTTTTGTTGCAGACCGCAGGTATCATTTAACCTGGTTCCCTGTGATAGACTGCATGCCAGTTGCACTCAGCGAATGAAACATTGCATCAATTATGAACCAACGATTCAAATCTAATTTAAGAAGCTCCTCTTTATTTCGAGCTGTGTTTGTAGCTGGATGATGTGAATGAGGGATTTCCTCAGCAGATATTGTACCCTTCACTGCCAAATCCTGACACCTGACAGATGTATCTGAAACAGATTCTGAATGAAGAATGTTTCTTATTATATTTTTCATTGGAGCCAGAATGTTACATAGAGCAGGGTGGAAAACAGAAGTGGTACAGCAGAATTAATTCTGAATCTAGTGCCGTGCTGTGCTGTTCGACTTAAAACAAAAGCACATATACATAAACTGTTGCACTGTTGTCTGGATTGTGACCAAAGAGATTGGGAACCTTATTGGGAAATTGGTCCTTGAGCAATCTCATTTGTCTGGTTTATCCTAAATGTGCTTTTACGAAGACAATTGACTTGGAATGACCTTTTGCTTCATTGGATGAACAACGTGTGCTCATGTTCCTTCATTATCAGCGATTGTGTTTACATAGAGATTATTTTCTCTTGGATCTTGGCTCTGCCAATGTCCAGACTAAATGGGTGCCTGATTTCTAACTTTCCTGGAGCCCTTTAACTATGACACGTTCAGCTGCGAGTCAGAAAATCCCCTCTGGAGAGACAAGTTGCCAATTTGGAATATGTTGGGCAGGGATTTCGGACTGGAAACATGGGTGCGCTGCATCCCCACGGCATCCTGATCTTGCCAGTGAAAGCAGCAATCGAAGAAACGACTGGCGAATGAGAAAAAAAAATTGCATGAGTTACTGAGGTTTCACACCTGCTTCCTTGCCCAAGTGAGAGGATTTTGAGAACAACACTTCTTCTGACAGTTTTCTTTCGACACCTTGGAGAGGGTTGCAGCTATGTTGGCCGTGAATTTCACTATGTTGTAAGTCCATGCATCTGATCTGCAGTTTCTAGCTGGTGTGTTGTATTGGTTCAGCATTGCAGACTCAGTACCACTGCCATCAGTTAGAGCTGCAGCGCTGCCAGGGAGGAGCAAACTGAGCACAGCGTTTGGGCTTACCAGGCAGAGATGGCTACAACACGGTTTATATTGGCAGAGAGATAGTAGGAACTGCCAATGCTGGAGAATCTGAGATAAAACGTTGTGGAGCTGGATGAACACAGCAGGCCGAGCAGCATCAGAGGAGCAGGAAAGCTTGATGTTTCGGGTGTAGACCCTTCTTCAGAAATGGGGGAGGGGAAGGGGGTTCTGAAATAAATAGGGAGAGAGGGGGAGGCGGATAGAAGATGGATAAAGGAGAAGATAGGTTGAGAGGCGGGGTTAGACCCAGTGAAGGTGAATGTAGGTGGGGATTTAGGTGAGGGATAGGTCAGTCCAGGGAGGACGGACAGGTCAAGGAGGCGGGATGAGGTTAGTGTGCAGGAGATCGGGGTGGGGCTTGAGGTGGGAGGAATGGTTAGGGAGGTGGGGACGAGCTGGGCTGGTTTTGGGATGTCGTCGGGGGAGGCGAGATTTTGAAGCTTGTGAAGTCCACATTGATACCCTTGGGTTGCAGGGTTCCCAAGCAAAATATGAGATGCTGTTCCTGCAGCTTTCGGGTGGCATCGTTGTGGCACTGCAGGAGGCCCAGGATGGACGTGTCATCCGAGGAGTGGGCGGGGGGGGGAGGGGGGGCGAGTTGAAATGGTTCGTGACTGGGAGGTGCAGTCGTTGGTTGCGAACTGAGCGTAGGTGTTCTGCAAAGCGGTCCCCAAGCCTCCGCTTGGTTTCCCCGATGTAAAGGAGGCCACAACGGGAACAGCAGATACAATATACCACATTGGCAGATGTGCAGGTGAACATCTGTTTGATGTGGAAGGTCTTCTTGGGGCCTGGGATGGGGGTAAGAAGGGTCTCGACCCGAAATGTCAACTTTCCTGCTCCTCTGATGCTGCTTGGCCTGCTGTGTTCATCCAGCTCCACAACGTTTTATCTTATATTGGCAGAGCATCAGTTCCCTCAATGTGCCTGAAATTCCGCGCCAGGCTGTTGTGGGCAATTGGGGTCTGCTGGAAGAAAAACTGCTGCCAAGTCAGCTGACTCACCAAGGCTCCTTTACAGCACCTTCCATTCCCGCCACCTCCACCGTCTGGAAGAACAAGGGCAGCAGATACATGGGAACACCATCATCTACAGATTTACCAGCATGCTGCCTGCACTGGAGGGCAGGTTTTATGAGGAAAGGTCGAGGGAGTGAGGGCTTTTATCATTGGAGCAAAGAAGGATGAGAGGTGACTTGTTAGAGGTATACAAGATGATAAGAGGTATGGATAAAGTGGATAGTCAGAGACTTTTTCCCAGGGTGGAAATGACTATTACGAGGGGGCATAATTATAAGGTGATTGGTGGAAGGTTCTTTACACAGAGAGTGGTGGGTGTGTGGAATGCGCTACCGGCATTGGTCATGGAGTCAGATACTTTAGAGACTTTTAAGCGACTCTTGGATAGGGCACATGGAGGATAGTAAAATGTAGGGTATGCATGGTAGTTTGATCTTAGTCGGATAATAGGTCGGCACAACATCATGGGCTGAAGGGCCTGTACAGTGCTATGTTCTATGTACGAGTTCACCTCCAAGCCACTCACCATCCTGACTTGGGAATACATTGTCATTCCTTCAGTGTTGCTGGATCAGAATCCTGGAATTCCCTGGCTATCCGCATTGAGAGATAGTGTCTTTGCAAAGCGGGGGCCACATGCTATAATTTTGGAGTCGTGAGCTCTAAGGTAGCACTGTAGTTCCTCCACCAGCTCCTCACAACCTGAACTCTCATCAAAGGGTCACAATAATTTCAGAGACTGGGGTCACACTGGGAAACAGTTTGGAAAGCACTGTCTGAGGACCAGACAGATTGGAGTGTTTCAGGAGGGCAACTCACTACCACCTTCACAAGGGCAGCTAGGAGTGGGCACCAAATGCTGGCATCACCAACTATGTCCACCTCCAATGAATCATAGATTATAGAATCTCTACAGTGTGGAAACAGGCCCTTCAACCCAACAAGTCCACACCAACCCTCAGAGTATCCCACCCAGACCTATCCCCCTATGACCCACTTCACCTACACATCCCTGGACACTAGGGGGAAATTTAGCCCCATCTAGCCTCTTCATCTTTGGGAGGAAACCAGAGGAAACCCATGCAGACACAGGGAGAATGTGCAAACTCCACACAGACAGTCACCTGAAGGCGGAATCAAACCCAGGTCCCTGGTGCTGTGAGGCAGCAGTGCTAACCACTGAGCCACCGTGAATGAATGTGTTACAAAAGTCCTGGTGGTCATGCTTTTCCAGTGGTTGTCGGGGTCACAACAGATCTGTTCCCTTGTCTCGGGTTCTTTCTGGTGACCTCCAGGAGACACTGTTTTCAGTCAACCACTTAGTAATGTGTGACACATGCGATAGATGCTCCATTTACTAGCATAGGCCAGTCATATATACATTGGTGCCAGTCATAGTCAGCGTGCTCTGTGTTGGCTTTGTGTCTGTGCACAGGCTTCACCTGTACACATGTGGTGGTCATGGTGGCTCACGTGTGTGAATGGTGAATGCTTCCCTACACTCCACCCATCGCCACCCAGGCTGCGACCACACCAGTAACATCGCACACGCAGGTTTTCCTGGGAGCTGGTGCCTTGCGTTAGACAGAAGCCAGTCGACTATCCCTGAGCCCCCTGTGCCCCAGATTGGAGGGTAATCAAGAGGGAGGCGATGGCCCGGTGGTATTATCAGCAGATGGTTAATCCAGCGACCCAGGTAATGTTCTGGGGACCTGTGTTTGAATCCTGCCATGGCAGATGGCAGATGGTAGAATTCGAATTCAGTTAAAAATCTGGAATTAACAGTTTAATGACAACCCTGAATCAATTGTCAGGAAAAACCCATCTGTGTCACCAATATCCTTTAGGGAAGGAAACTGCCATCCTTACCTGGTTCTGGCCTACATGTGACTCCAGACCCACAGCAATGTGGTTGACTCTTAACTGCCCTTTGGGCAATAAATGCTGGCCTAGCCAGCAATGCCCTGATCTAGTGAATGAGTAATAAGAGAAATCCACTTACAGCATGGGAAGCAATGAGTTACAAACAAGGAACAAGAGCAGGCCATTCAGCCCTTTGAGCCTGCTCCCCCATTTAATAAGATCACAGTTGATCTGATTTTTTTAACCTCAACACTACATTCCTGCACATCCGCTGATAATCTTTCATCCTCATTGGTACTCAAGAATCTCTCTACCTCTGACTTCAAAACATTCTTCTGTATGTGCTGCCTTTCGAGAAAGAGAATTGCAAAGACTGTCAACCCTCTGAGAGAAAAACTAGTCTCCTCATCTCTATCTTAGAGATGGCTCCAATTGAACCATGTGGCACAAAGTGGCATTACCCCAGTCACTCTGGTCACTCAAGTATGTTTTGGAGAGGTCCAGAGGTTCCCCCATTTCAGGACGCACCAGCCTTGCCCCTTGAGACTGACTGAGCTTGTGCCTTGTACAAACAGACTATATCAGGGGGCCTCAGGATCCCCCGGGTAGTGCCTCATTGGAGGAAGCAGCAAAGCCCATACTTCACCAGGGCACCTGCAGGAGCTTACACCGCAGCTGCAGAATGGCAGGGCATAGGGTTAGGTACCATCTGGCAGCCACATGCTGAGTGAAAGCAGCCTCCTGACCTTATGCAGAGTCATTAAGCACTGAACCTTCATCAATCAGCTCCGAGTCCTGTCCGTGCCATTCGTCAGAAACGACACTGTTTCCCCGCGACAGGTAAATGGTGCAAACAAATTATATTCAGGGGGACTCAAAAATTAAACAGAAACTTAACAGTCTTGCACTGTGCCTCGTTCCCACAGGTACATCCTTGTCCAGATGCCAACCTTTGCATTTACTTTTGCTACTGCAAACTCTGTGGTTTCTCCTGAGTTGCTCCCATCCTGTTTCAATGGCTGATGGAGTCAGTCTGGCAGTCTCTCCCCCCAGCCCCTCTGTGTTGCCCTTTGGGATACAGGGAAGAAAGTGGGACCCTGATTGAAAGGGTAGGGCACAGAAGGCAGGACATGGAAACACTCTCGCCAGAAACTGCACTGCCATCTTCCCTTTCTCCAGCTTTTTCACCCTCCTAGTGATGGGTATATGGGAGGCACTGGCATGGCAGTAATGTGACTGGGTTGTTATTTTGGGCTAGTGTTCTGGTAAAGTGAGTTCAAACCCCACGATAGCAGTTCATAGACTCCCTACAGTGTGGAAACAGGCCCTTTGGCCCACCAAGTCCACACTAACACTCAGAGCATCCCACCCACACCCCTATAACCCACCTAATCTACACATCCCTGAACATTGTGGGCAATTTAGCATGGTCAATCCATCTACCTTGTACATTAAAGTAGAGCACCTAGAGGAAACCCATGCAGACACAGGGAGAATTTGCACACTCCACATAGATAGTCACCTGAGGGTGGAATTGAACCTGGGTCCCTGGTGCTGTGAGGCAGCAGTGCTTGCTAGCCACTGTGCCACTGTGCCACCCCAAGTCTTTGATGATGTTGGCTGCTTCTCCGAGGCAGCAGGAAGCGTAGACGGAGTCAGTGGAAGGAAGACTGGTTTTCCTGATGGACTAGGCTGTGTTCACAACTCTCTGTAATTTCTTGCGGTCTTGGGCAGAGCATGGGATGTATCTGGATAGGACGCTTTCTGTGGTTATCTATAAGAATTGGTAAGAGTCTTTACAGATCTGTCGCATTTTCCCACATAGGGAGGCAATGGCCTAATGGTATCAATGCTAGATTATTAATCCAGAGACCCAGACAATGTTCTGGGGACCTGGGTTCAAATCGTGCCACAGCAGATGGCGGAGTTTGAATTCAATAAAAATCTGGAATTAAGAATCTAATGATGAGCATAAATCCATTGTCTAATGCCCTTTAGGGAAGGAAAATGCCATCCTTACCTGGTCTGGCCTACATGTGACTCCAGACCTCCACAGCAATGTGGTTGACTATTAACTGCCCCTTGAGCAATAAATGCTGGCCTAGCCAGTGATGCCCTCATTTTGTGAGTGAATTAAAGCAAAATTTCCTTAGCCTCCTGAGGAAGTAGAGGTGAGATATTGTCAGGCTTACATGATGGTTTGATCAATTCTGTTTAAAATAACATTTAGGCTCTGCGGGCCAGTGTGCAGTTGTGCAACTGCTGGCTTTAATGGTCTGTGCAGTTGGTCACTCTCTGCCTGGATGACAAGATCAAAGCAAAGAGCTAGGACATCGGGACACACACTGAGAAAGCCTGCTCCAAGTGAGTCCATTGTGAGAGTAGAGCTTGCATGTTCCTTGCTGATACTCCTGGCATTGTCTCCGGGGATCGATGACCCACAGGGATTTGGCCTCTGCCAGGGACTATCCAATCCAGTTCCCGTCTTTGTATTCTGCTCATATTCACTTGTGAAAGACATAAAGTGGAACCTGCTTGGCACAGTGGCTCAGTGGTTAGCGCTGCTGCCTCACAGCACCAGGGCCCTGGGTTCAATTCCCAGGTTCTTGGGCAACTGTCTGTGTGGAGTTTGTGCTGTCTCCCTGTGCCTGCTTGAGTTTCCTCCCACAGTCCAAAGATGTGCAGGTTAGGGTGGATTAGCCATGCTAAGTTGCCCATAATGTCCAGGGATGTGCAGGCTAGGTGGGTTAGCCAAGTTAATGCAAGGTTACAGGGATGGGATATGGGGTTAGGGTTCTGGGTCTGGGTGAGATGCTCTTCAGAGGGTTGATGTAGACTTGAGGGGCTGAATGGCCTGTTTCCACACTGTAGGGATTCTCTGCAGAGCAATCTGTTGCTCCAGTCTAAGCTGGCATGTGGTTTACATTGGTTTCCTGTGTTGTTACATACCCTCAGCCTGTGTGAGCTCCACTGAGCCGTCTTCCTCCTGTTTCTGTGAGCCTGTGGGAGATTACTGTCACCAACCTTTACAAATGCACCACAGGAAAGCATTGGCATCACAAATTGGCTTGGTATGGCAACTGCTCTGCCCAGGACCGTAAGAAACTACTGAGGGTTGTGAACACAGCCCAGTCCATTAATCAAGTCCAACCTCCCATCCATTAACTCCATCTATACTTCTCGCTGCGTCAGAAAGGCTGCCAACAGCATCAAAGACCCCTCTCACCCCTGTATTACTCTCTTCCAACCTCTTTTGTCAGGCAGAAGATATAGAAACTTAAGAACACGTACACTCAGGTTCAAGAACAGCTTCTTCCCCATTGTTATTGGACTTCTGAATGGATCTGTCAAATTGCAAATCTAATGTTGACATTGCTTCTTGTGTACCTTCGCTGCAGCTGTAACTTTGTATTCCTCGCCCTCTGTTCTTCATATGGTATGATCTGCCTGTGCTGCATCCAAAACAAAACTTTTCACTGTACCTCGGTGTATGTGACAATGATAAATCAAATCAAATTCGATTAAAGACATGAATTGGGAATGTAGGATGCTGAGAAGGTGCTATGTGGACATCTTTTAGGTGATCACATTTCACAGGCTGTTGGCATCAGTCAACACGAGTGAGTGTTGTATGCCATGTAGCTTACGTTTTATTCTTTCGTGGGATGTGGGCATCGCTGGAAAAGCCAACATTTGTCACCAATCCCTTTGGACTGGGTTAACACAGTGTGGAGCCGGAGGAACACAGCAGGCCAGGCAGCATCGGAGGAGCAGGAAAGCTGACGTTTCAGCTCGGGACCCTTCTTCAGAAATGGAGGAGGGGACGGGGGCTCTGAAATAAATGGAGAGGGTGGGTGGTGATAGATGGTTATTAACTTGGGCCTCTGGATTACCACGCCAACGATATTGCCACGACATGCACCATCTTTGTGACGTTTAAATCTTCCCATCAGTTAGCGGAGAGTCTCCTCTCTCTCTCTCTCTCCAATGTCAAGGCATATTAAAGTTTAAAAACCAAAAGGAACCAGAAATTGCAGGAGAAACTCAGCAGGTCGGACAGCATTTGTGGAGAGAAAGCAGCTTTGAGTCCAGTGTGATGCTTCTTTGGAATGGAAGCTTCTCTGGCTATTTCTGTTTTTATCTGTTTTGGATCTCCAGCGTCCATGGCTCTTTGTTTTATTTCATATTAAAGCTCTTTGTTTTATTTTATATTAAACCTTAACTGCTCTCCAGGTTTGAGCTAACCCCCAGGATCATGGAAGGATGCCATGTAGCCTGTCATGTCGGAGCCAGCTCTGTTCCCTGTCAGTCCCACTTCATCGCCATTTCCCCTACCAATCATTCATCTTCAGATTAGGATCCAATTCGCTTTTGAGAGCTGAGATTAAATCTGTCTCCAATGGATTCCTCAGGCTGGGTGTTCTAGTTCCTAACCACTCGGTGGGCAAAAAGGTGCCATCTCTTGTTCTTTTTTGCCCATCACCATAAGTCCATGCCCTCTGCACTTCAACTTTTCCGACAACAGGGGCAGTTCACCCCCGTCTAATCCCGTCACGAGTTTGAACACCTCTGTGAGATCTCCTCTCAACCTTCTCATGTCTATGGAGGACAGTTAAAACTCTCTCCAGTAGAATCATAGAATCCCTACAGTGTGGAAACAGGCCTTTCGGCCCAACAAGTCCACACTGCCCCTCAGGGCATCCCACCCAGACCCATCCACCTATAACCAACCTAATCTACACACCCCTGAGCACTACAGGTAATTTAGCATGGCCAATCCACCTAGCCTGCACATCTTTGGACTGTGGGAGGAAACCAGAGCAGCTGGCAGAAACCCGCAAAGACAGGGGGAGAATGTGCAGACTCTACACAGACAGTCACCCGAGGGTAGAATCAAACCCAGGTCCCTGGCACAGTGAGGCAGCAGTGCTAACCACTGAACCACTGTGCTGTTCCGTATGTCAGTATCTCAGATACTCTCCAGTATCTCATCACACTGTGAACCACTTGCCAAGGATGACAGTGAAAAAAATTAATTCTGACTCATTCTGAAGCAATTGAGATAAATTATGTTATTTTTTGCAGGAACTTAGTCAGTAAATTGAATTCTGCAATGTGGTGATTGACAGAGACTTGGAAGGAACTGGGGATGTTTGGGCCAGTGGATTCTAAAACTCTCCTTCACTGGTGAATTGTGTGAACAAATACTAGGTCTGTGTTGAATAATTACTGTGATTAGTCAATACTTCCATTGCAGTATTGGTAAGGCCAATTAGTTGGGCCTCAGCCTGTCTTCCTTTAGTCGTTCCTTGGTTCTGATCTTGAAATCCCCAGTTCAACAATGTGACCTCATCACAGAAGTCGTATCATGACTACGATAAGTAACAATCTCACTGGTTTCAGGAAAACTGAAAAGACTCACTTCCATCATTGATAACAAGGTGTGGGGCTGGATGAACACAGCAGGCCAAGCAGCATCATAGGAGCAGGAAAGCTTGACGTTTCGGGCCTAGACCCTTCATCAGAAATGGGCTCAT
>JAHRHZ010000036.1:2447966-2461076 GCA_024137785.1 Ginglymostoma cirratum
CACACACACACGCACAGACACGCACACACACACGCACAGACAGACAGACAGACACACACACGCACAGACACACGCACAGACACACACACACACACGCGCGCGCACGCACACACACAACTGGAAAAGCTCAGCAGGTCTGGCAGCATCTGTGGAGAGAAATCAGAGTTCACATTTCAGGTTGAAAGACCCTTCCACAGAACTGAGAATGTTCTGAGAAAGGGTCACTCAACCCGAAAAGTTAACTCTGATTTCCCTCCACAAACGCTGCTGCCAGACGTGCTGAGCTTTTCCAGCAATTTCTGTTTTTGTTCCTAATTTACAGCAGCAGCAGTTCTTTCAGTTTTTATTTCATTTGCTTTATTAATTGTTCCATAATGATTATAAATTTGTTTTGATTTCCCATATTGAGATCGGGGTACTGGGAGAAAAATGGCATTGAGGTCAGTGATCAGCCATGGTCTGTTTGAATGGTGGTGTACACTGAATGGGCTGAATGGCTTCCTCTCATTCTTATTTCTTTGTTTCTATGCCTGTCATCGCCTGATAAATGTGTGGCAACATACTTAAAAAGGGCAAAATATTGTGGATGCTGGAAATCTGGAATAAACACAGAGGGTGCTGGAGAAACTGAGCAAGTCTGGCAGCGTCTGTGGAGAGGGAGAAACAGAGTTAATGTCTTGCATCTAGTGACTGTTCTTCAGAAATGAGAGAGGTTGGAAAGTGTTGCTGCTTTCAGATGGCAGACAGAGAAGGAGGAGGAGCAAGTGGAACAGATTGCAAGGATACTCAGAGCCAAGGAGGTTGTCAACAGTGGTGACGGAAAGACAGAGATGTAGAAAGGATGCAATGAAGGTTTGAGAAAGAGAAAATGAGGCCACTGTGCTGTGAGTTTGGTCAATAAGATCAAGTGTGTGTGTGTGTGTGTGTGTGTGTGTGTCTGCATGCATGTACACGTGCACGCACGTGTGTGTGTCTGTGTGTGTTTGTGTGTGTGTGCGTGCACGCGTGTGTGTGTCTCTCTGTGTCTCTGTGTGTATTTGTGTGTGTGTGCGTGCGCGCGCGCGTGTGTGTCTGTGTCTGTGTATAAGTGAAACAAAGAAACATTGACGATATAGATGTCATATTCTGAAGCTATGGAATACAGTATTGACTACTGGAGGCTGTAAGGTGCCTAAGCAGAAAATAAGATTTTATTTCTTGAGCTCACATTCCAATCACTTTCATTTCTGAAGAACAATGACATCGAACTCAAAATGTTAACTCTGTTCCCCTCTCCACAGATGCTGCCAGACCTGCTTAATTTCCCCAGCGTTTCTATTTGTTTTTAAAAAGAGATTGACTTTACCTATTTCCTGTTGGGACTCTTTCTGTATTCATTGACTCCTTTTAAAACAGAGTCACAGATTTCCAGTCTAGCTACACCGTGTATGACATTCATGTCAAAGTGCCAGAACACACACACCATTTCTTCATTGTTCAACTTTATAATGAATATTGTATTAAAATAATTTGTGGTACATCAACTATATCCTCTGTTTAACCTCATGTGTCACTTTGGGTTTAAATGTTACTCTGTTCTTCGGCTGTTAAGAGTATTGGAAGAAAGTTTTGGCACTTCTGTATTCTTTGTATTACTTTCCAGTTTTCCTTGGCATTCCATCCTCTCTTTTCTAAAAAAAAACTGCTTCTGTATTATCTTGTACCCAATATTTACTGTCCCTTCATCCAACAAGCCTTTTCAAACATTTTTCTATTACTCAGCCTTTTAGTTTTCCTGTTGTTCAATTATAGAACATTTTTATTTATTTTGGCGTTGTGACATTCCCACAACATAATTTTCAAAAAGAATAGTTATTTATCCTCGTCGAATGTTCCAAAGTGCAGCCTTCTCAGCACAGAGCCCGTTGATTGTATTGTCCTCAGATTGAGTTTGTCATATTTTAGTCACTGTCTGGCCCTGTGACCTCTAACCCACAAGCCTCAGGGTGGCCAAGTTACAATACTCCTGTCTCTGAGGAATAAAGTTTTAGTTCCAAGCTTACTGCTGCCTGGTCTGGATAAATACTTTGGGGCAGTACAAAGATATATAACACTGGTATTATCTGCCAGATGAAATGCCAAGCAGAAGGACCATCTGCTGATGAATGTGTATTTATAAAGTTGTTGAGTCACATGGCATGGAAACAGACCTTTTGGTCCAAACTTGTCTGTGCTGACCAGATGTCCCAATCTGACCCCCTATCCCTCTAAACCCTTCCTAATCATGTCACCATCCAGGTATCTTTTAAATGTTGTAATTGTACCAGCCTCCACCACTTCCAGTGGCAGCTCATTCCATTAACGCACCACCCTCTGTGTGAAAAAGTTACCCCTCCAGCCTTTTTTAATTCTTTCCCCTCTCACCTTAAACCTATGCCCCTCTAGTTTTGGTCTCCCCCACCCCGGGAAAAGACCTTGGCTATTCACCCTATCCATGCCCCTCATGATTTTTATAACCCTCTGTAAGGTCACCCCTCAGCCTCCGAAGTTCCAGGGAAAATAGCCCCAGCCTATTCAGCCTCTCCCTATAGCTCAAACTCTCCAACCCTGGCAACATCCTTGTAAATCTTTTCTGAACCCTCTTCAATTGAGTGTTTCTGCACAAAAATGCATTTGATCAAAGCTTATTGTATTTTATCTTGTATTCTTCAAGGCAGTTCACGAGAAATGCTGATGTAAAGGAAAAAGAAAGTTGCCAGCAGTAGCTTCATGTGCCATATATTTGGCACTCTTGTGAATGGTCCACGTACTGTGTCTCCTTTCAATAGTGCTCAAACTCTATAAATGCACCAAGTGACTGTAGACATTGCCACTTAAAGAAAAGAAGGAGTATGGTTCTTTGGTATTCCGTTTCTCTAAGAAACTCTCTGCTGTTTTGGAGCCACCATTCTGAGTGGAAATGGAAGTTGCACTTATCCATAAAGCCATAGCAACGATGTTATAGTCAGCAGTGAATTGTCGCTGAACTACTTGGTGATGTGCCGACATTATGGAGCTCCCTGGTTTAATGCAGAAGGTACCTGAGGGCCAATCTCATACAGCCATGATCAAATGGCAGAGCAGTCTTGATGGGCTGATTGGCCTAACTTGTCTTTCGATCTTGGAACCACGTCATCAATCCTTTGTTATTGCTGGGTCAAAGTCTTGTAACACTTCTCTTGCAGCACAGTGAGAGTCTCTACATGGATTGCAGTAGTTCAAAATTGTCCTGTTCTCAAGAACACTTAGAGATGGGCAAAATGCTGTTTTGGTCAACAAGGCCTACAGTTTATGGAAAATCCCCATCTTGTCACTCCGGGGTCAATGACCAGCTGAAGTGATATTGTTCTCCATAAGCTCCCTGAGCTGGATCAGTAAATAATTCTGCACAACATCTTTTTCCGTAAATCCCCAATTTCCACCAAAGTATTCAAGGAATTTCGAATTCACAGAGTTCAAAATAACCACAGAAGAACCACAAAATGCAGTAACAGGCCTGCAAGACATTAGGTTCCTGCTTTAGAATGATTTTTTTTTTACGTAACTGCAGAAGTTATATTGTGGTAATATAATAAGTTTGTGGAAAATGTTATCCTTTACAGAAAATACAAAGTGGATTGAGTGAAATGAAATTGATCTGATCTTCAAAACAAAGAATATGAAACATATTGCTGTTAATTTGTTTCACACCCTGTACCACTTCACTCGCACGGTTTACTTAAACAGAAAAGGAGCAGTTATGAGTAACTACAATTATTTTTCTTCATGGGATGTGGGCATCAAGAGTCAGGTCAGCATCTGTTGCCCATTTCTAATGTGCCAAGAATGATGGGTTGTTGTGCTCCTTCAGAGGACAGTTTGTTAGGAGTCAACCACACAGCGTTTGTGAATCTGGAGTCACATTTAAGATAGACCAGGTGATGATGAACAGATTCCCTTCCCCAAAGGCCATTACCAATACATTTGTTGAATTTGGCAGCTAGAGACTTTCAGCAATTTATAAAGGTTTTACAATAAATCCATAAATTACTGCAAACATCATAAGGACGTAAGAACCAGGAGCAGGAATTGGCCATCTGGCTCCCGTTGAACCTGCGCCGCCATTCAACAAGATCGTAGCTGATGTTTTCATGGAGTTAGCTCCACTTACTCACCCTCTCGCCATAACCCTTAATTCCTTTGCTGTTCAAAAATCTATCTATCTTTGCCTTAAAAACATTCAGCCAGGCCTCAACTACTTCACTGGGCAGGAAATTTCACAGATTCACAGCCCTTTGGGTGAAGAAGTTCCTCCTCAATTCAGTCCTAAATCTGGTCCTCCTTATTTTGAGGCTATGCCCCCTCGTTCTTGATTCACCTGCTAGTGAAAACAACCACCCTGCTTCTATCTTATCTGTTCCAAATTTATATGTTTCTGTAAGATCCCCGCCTCGTTCCCCTAAATTCCAATGAATATAATCCCAGTCTACTGAGTTTGTGCTCATAAGCTGACCCTCTCAAGTCCGAAATAAACCTGGTGAATCTCCTGTGCACCCCCTCCAGTGACAGTACATCCTTTCTCAAGTAAGGAGACCAAAACTGAATGCAGTACTCCAGGTGTGGCCTCACCCTGTACAGCTGCAACATAACCTCCCTGCATTTAAAAACCAATGCTATAAATCAGGATGCTGTAAATCAGGAACAAAAACAGAAGTTGTTGGAAAAGCTCAGCATCTGTGAATAAAAAATCAGAGCTAACACTTCAGGTCCGATGACCCTTCCTTACAACATCCCAATTTCTAGCAATGAAGGACAAAATTTCATTTGACTCCTTAATTACCTGTTGTACCTGCAGACCAACCTTTTGTGATTCGTGCACAAGGACACCCAGATCCCTCTGCACAGCAGCACATTGCAATTTTTTACCATTCAAATAATAGTCCATTTAAATAATCAGTTTCGTCCTTTCCCTTCCAGTCCCCTTCCCTGTCCAAAAGTCAACTCCCTACTGTAGAAGAACCTAAAAAAAAACCCACCATCTTAACCAATTACCCAATTGATGAAATTGGAAGTGCTGGCCAACATGTAACGATAATAAATAGAAAGGGAGGAAGTTTTGGCAAAGATCTGTAGCTCGGGTTGTGGGTGAAGTTGTTGACTTGCTCGCCGAGCTGGCTTGTTCAGACGTTTCATCACCATGCTAGGTGACATCATCAGTGGAGCCTCTGATGAAACGATGTTATTCTAATCCACTTAGAATTTATACTGTCTGGTCCGTTATGGTGAGTACTGTCATTTCCAGTTTTGATCTGTACGGGTTTATATATGGAGTCCAATTCTGTATGTTTGTTGATTGACGTATGTGTGAAGAACCATGCCTCTAGGAATTCCTATGCGTGTCTATGTTAGGCTTGGGCTAGTATGGTTATTAAACTGATGATGTCACCTAGCATGGTGACGTCTGAACAAAAACAAGGCAGCTCGGTGAGCAAGTCAACAACCTCTGAAAGGGAGGTAACTGTGGTTGGAACACTCTCCCACAAATGACATTTGATGCGAGATCAGTTGTTAGCTTTAAGTCTGTGATAGATTTTTCTAAAGCAAAGATATTAAGGGATATAGGCCAAAGGTAGGTATATAGAGTCAGGCCACAGATCAGCCATGATCTCATTGAATGGAGGAACAGGCTCAAGGGGCTGAATGGCCTACTCCTTCCTGTGTTTCTAGGGGAGGTGACTAGATCAAAATGGAGTCAGAGGGGAACATGATGCTCACTGGCCCATGTGGTACCCAGCTGTCTCTAAAAGCCTCAAAGGAATTGGTTGACATCTTTCCAAGTAGACTTGGCCATGGAAGTCGCTGTGGATGAGGGGCAGACGTTCAGGGTGTGTGGCCCGTCGTTGGGACATGTTAATGGCAACTTTGGCCAGGCCCAGGAGCCTGGGATTAAAACTCAGCTTTGTATTTTAATTTTACAAAACTACGACCACCAAATCATCCAGCTTGCTAATTACATGTGACAAACACTGCCACCAGGGGCTGTGTGGACAGAAACAAAATTCAAGAGGGTGGGAATCGGTGTTTTGAACCCTGCAGTTCCTGATACATATTCATGACTTATACCTCAGGCACGGTGTCAAAATCTTTAGATGATACAAAACATTGTAAGCTGTGAGAAGGAACTCAAAATGACATAGACCAGTTGATGGAATGGATGGACAAGGGATAAGGGAAATTTAATGCAGAGAAGTTTGAATTCATTACTTTTGGGGGGAAGAACACAGAAACCATATCAAGAGTCCAGCTCGAAAGGGCGTGCTGTAACAGAGAGAGCTGGATGTATATGTTTATAAATCAGTGAAGGTGGCAGAGAGGTTGAGAGAGTCATTAATAAAGCGTACAGCATCCTGAGTTTTATCAGTGCCGGAGTACACAAGCAAGGAAGATGTGTTCAAGCAGTATAACATACCGATGTAAAATAAATTGCTGCAAAATACTGGTATAAAATAAATCAGTACACAATATTGGGATAAACTAAATCAGTACAAAATACTGGTTTGAAGTAAATCAGTTTAAAATACTGGTTTGCCTCCTACTAGGAGACTTGTTATTCAGCCTGTCAACACTCTACTCACACTGTTTGTACTTACATGTTGGCACCCTTAATTACCTGGAATTATCTTGTCATTATCTCTCTGCCTGTATATTCTGTGCCTGTGTGCATCTCTCCATTTCACCTGATGAAGGGGCTGTGCTCCGAAAGCTTTTGATTTTAAATAAACCTGTTAGATTATAACCTAGTGTCGTGTGACTTCTGACTTTGTCTACCCCAGTCCAACACCGGCACCTCCACACCGTGGCTCCAGCTAGAGTATTGTGTCCAGTTTTGGGCACCATGCTTTCGGAAGATGCGAATGTATCAGAGAGGGTGCGAACAAAATTGCGAGAAAGGTTCCAGCAATGAGAAACTTCAGTTACGTAGATAGGTTGGAGATGTTGGGACTTGGAAAGGAGATTTAATTAGAAGTCGTTAGGAGCTTTGGACTGAATAGTTGTGGGAAAAGACGTTTTCCCATTCATGGAGAGAGAGCATCGATTTAAGGTAATTGACGGAAGAAGGAACAATGACCTCTGTCATTCAGCGAGGGTTCAGGGTGTGGAATGCACTCCTGCAGATCGTGGTGGAGGTCTGTGCATTTGGTGCATTCAGAATGGAATTGGTTCGTTATGTAAAATGTATGGCAATGGGGAAACTCAGGGAAGTTGCTTGCATTGCACTGCTCCTTCATAGAGCCAGTGTAAACACAACAGGATGAATGGACTCTTCTGTGCGATAACTGTTCAGTCATTCTATAATTCTGCCCTCCAGCTCCACTGTCCCACCTATTTGATCAAGATTGTGGAGACACCTCCTGACACCTTCTCCATTGACTGTGTGTTTGTTTGTTTTTGTCCTTAAATGCTGTAGGAAAGTTTTTAAGAAAACATACTTTAAATTCCATACTAGATAACAAGGTGTGGGGCTGGATGAACACAGCAGGCCAAGCAGCATCATAGGAGCAGGAAAGCTTGACGTTTCGGGACTAGACCCTTCATCAGAAAAAATCCATACGTTGTGACGTGTTTCTAGGCAGGTGGGACTTAAACCCAGATCTGCCCTGCCCCCTGAGGTAAGGACATTACCACAAGACCCCATTGGGGCGACACAGTGGCTCAGTGGTTCGCACGGCTGCCTCACCAGGGGCCGAGGTTCAATTCGAGCGACTGTCTGTGTGGAGTTTGCATATTTTCCCTGTGTCTGCGTGGGTTTCCTCCCAGTGCTCCAGTTTCCTCCCAAAGTCCAAAGACGTGCAGGCTAGGGTGGATTGGCCATGGGAAATTGCCCATAATGTTCAGGGATGTGTAGATTAGGTGGGTTATGGGGGAATGGGTCTGGGTGGGATGCGGTGAGGGTCAGTGTGGACTTGTTGGGCCAAAGGGCCTGTTTCCACACTGTAGGCATTCTATAATTATTTAAATGCAAGGTAAACCACTTTTGGAATACTGAATTCAATTCTGGTCTCCCTGCTATAGGAAAGATGGTTGTTAAACTTGAAAGGGTTCAGAAAAGATTTACCAGGATGTTGCCAGGGTTGGACGGTTTGAGCTTTAGGGAGAGGCTGAATAGGCTGGGGCTATCTTCCCTGGAGTTTCAGAGGCTGAGGGGCATCCTTATAGAAGTTTATTAAATCATGAGGGGCATGGATAGAGTGAAAAGCCAAGGTCTGTTCCCCAGAGTGGGGGAATCGGGCATAGGTTTAAGGTGAGAGGGGAAATATTTAAAAGGGACCTACAAGGCAACTTTTTCACGCAGAGGGTGGTGTCTGTATGGAATGAGCTGCCAGAGGAAGTGGTGGAGGCTGGCACAATTACAACATTTAAAAAGCATCTGGATGAGTACATGAACAGGAAAGTTGGTGAGGGATATGGGCCAAGTCCTGGCAAATGGGACTAGATTAATTTAGGGTAGCTGGTTAGCATGGATGGGTTGGACCGAAGGGTCTGTTCTGTGCTGTACATCTCTATGACTCGAAGTCTTTGACAATTCTTAACCCATCTGTAGTCTGCTCTTCTAAATTGTTCTTTGAAGTGCAAAAGTACAGTTTTAAATTTACGAGTGCACTCCTGAACTATGGTAGAAATGTAGAAGATTTTGATATTTTTATCATTACACAGCAAAAAATAAATATAAAACATCGATTAAAGAGATTAAAAAAAAAGACACATCTGTTTTTCTCTAGCCAGGTTGAAAAGACCTTGGGTGCTTTATTTACGTGGGTGAACTTTTCCATGGAATCGGAAGTCTTTGTGCTGGATTTGATTTGCAGTAGTTGATCGGGGTGAGAGCTGTTTGACTGTGAACTGAAGTACTGATCCATTCAGATTCTGAGTCCTTGCCTGCACTGATCTGGATTGCAACTGAGAAGTGAAAGCTGTCTGTATAAGTGCAGCACCCAGTCACATCCCCAAGGTGGTAATGGAGTTTTATTAATGGAGATTCACCAGGATGTTGCTGGCTGTGGGAGGTTCGAGTTGTAGGGAGAGGCTGGATAGGCTGAGACTTTTTTCACTGGAGCGTAGAAGGTTGAGGGGTGACCTTATAGAGGTTTGTAAAGCCATGAGGGATACAGCGAAGGTGAATGGCAGGTGTCTTTTCCCTAGGGTGGGGGATTTCAAAACTAGGGGGCTTGTTTTTAAGGTGAGACAAGGAAGATTTAAAAAAGACGTGAGGGGCAACTTTTTTACACAGAGGGTGGTTCATGTATGGAATGTACTTCCTGGGAAAGTGATGGATGCAGGTACAGTTACAATGTTTAAACGACATTTGGCTAAGTTCATGAATAAGACATCTTTAGAGGGATATGGGCCAAGCGCTGGAAGGTGAGACTAGTTTAGTTTGGGATTATGGTCAGCATGGATGCGTTGGGCTAAAGGGTCTGTATCCATGCTGTCTGGCTGTATCTCTGTAACCACGATGTGGAGATGCCGGTGTTGGACTGGGGTAGTCAAAGTCAGAAGTCTCATGACACCAGGTTATAGTCCAACAGGTTTATTTGAAAACACCTGAAAACAGGGGGTGGGGGGGAGCCGAAAGCTTGTGTTTTCAAATAAACCTGTTGGGCTATAACCTGGTGTCGTGTGACTTCTGACTCTATAGCCATGGGGCAAAGCCCTGACAAACGTATGGGGAGAGATGAGAACCAACTATCAGAAGCGAATCATCGCTTCAAGGCAGTGACTTTCAGAAGCCACAATCAGATTTATTTCTCAATTAGACCTTTCGACAGAGTGGTTTGGCTTCTAAACTGGCATATTTCAAATTTTAGAAAGCAGGAGAAACTCAACAGGTCTGGCAGCATTCGTGGAGAGAGAGAAAAACAGAGTTAACATTCTGAAGAAGGGTGACAGCAGATTCGAAACGTTAACTCTTGTTTTCTGTCTCCACAGATGCTGTCAGACATGCTGAGTTTCTCCGGCACTCTCTGTGTTTGTTTCAGCTGTCCAGTATCCACACCATTTTGCATTTATCAGAGAACAGGTTCTGTTGGCATAAGTTATTCTGACACAAATTTTTGTGTCGTCCTGTAAGCATTGCTGAGCCAAGGGGTCTAGCTAGTTTGCCGTCTCTTCTCCGATAGAACCATTGTCTTATAGCAGTTGAGGCTTTAAAATAAAACAGTGCCATCTGTAACATGCCAGTTGAGGAAAAGAAATCAGGATTTATTTTTATTCATTCATGGGATGAGGGTGTCTCTGCAGCATTTATTGCCCATCCCTAATTGCCCAGAGGGCAGTTAAGAGTCAACCACATTGCTGTGGGTCTGGAGTCACATGTAGGCCAGACCAGGTAAGGATGGCAGTTTCCTTCCCTAAAGGACATGACTGAACCAGATGAGTTTTCCCCCCGACAATCGGCAATGGATTCACGGTCATCATTAGACTCCTAATTCCAGATGTGTATTGAATTCAAATTCCACCATCTGCTGTGGCAGGATTCAAACCCGGGTCTCCAGAACATTATCTGCGTCTCTGGATTAACAGTCCAGTGATAACACCACTAGGCCATCGCCTCCCCACCCATTATTATGGCAGTAATTTTCGGAGAAGTGGTAGGCAACGCTTTCCAATATGAGAAGGCTTCCTCAGCACTATTGATGGTTAACAGTTGCTTGCCCAGAAAGGAAAACCAACTAAACTTGGGAATGAGGCATATTGCTCCAACACATCTTGTGTACGTCAAGTCCATTCATTTCCAAGTTGGTTTTTCCGTTATACTGGGGCTCGGTTAGCTCAGTTGGGTAGAGGCCTGGTTTTGCAAAGCAGACTCTAACGGAGTTCATCTGAAGGAGTCTCCTTCTCAAACTCTCCCCTTGCCTGAGCTGTGGTGACCCTCAGGTTAAACTACCACCGGTCACCTCTCTCCAATCAAGGAGTGGGGCTACAGTGACTTTCCTTTTCCTCGTTTCACCACAGAGTTTATTTACTGTTTCTTCTTATAATGGTCACCTTCTCAAGTCCACGCAACTGCTTTTGAGGAGATTCTGGGTGGCAACTTCACAAGTTATAAAAACAGAAACTGTTGGAGAAACTCAGCGGGTCTGGCAGCATCTGTGGAGAAAGAAGGCAGAGTTAATGTTTTGAGTGGCCCTTCTTTTGATTTTTTCTTTATTAACTTAAATGGTCTGTCAATTGTCCAAATGTCAAGTTCCTGAGAATTTCTATAAGTTATTTTGTGAGATGTGAGTGTCTGTCTGGGCCCATGTTTGCTGACCTCCCAGACAAGAGAATGGGTAGTGAATTGCCTTTCTGATCTGCTGCTGTTTAAAAACATGGCAAGGAGTCAGATACGGCCACAGTGCTGTTAGGGAGGGATTCTTGTGGTGCAGTGGCATGTGTCCCTACCTCTAGGCCAGGAGGCCTGGGTTCAAGCCACACCTGTTCCAGTGGTGAGTCGTAACAGCTCTGAATAATCTAATTCAAAAACATCCAGATCCACAGAGCAGGACTGCATCAATTCAGGTTACGTAGAATTGGAATCGTGGAATTTTACAGTACAGGAGGAGGCCATTCGACCCCATCGTGTCTGTACTGGTTCCTGAAAGAGCTGCCCAGCAAGTCCTACTCTCCAGTCCTATCTCTGTAGTTTTCTAAATTCATCACTTTTGAATATATATACGGGTCTGTTTTGAAGCTTCCTATGGAACCCGCCTCCATCACTTTCCCAGGCAGCACATTCCAAATCCTGAAAACTCTCTCAGTAAAGAAGTTTCTCTTCATCTCACTCCTTGCTGACAGTGTTGAAATTGTGATCCCCAAGTAACTAGTGACAACAGAATATCCTGTCAAATTTGTTCATAATTCTGAAAACCTCGATAAGGTCACCTCTTAAGCTCCTGTGCTCCAGCGAGAATAAGCCCAATTTCTCTCGTCTTTCCATGTATCTAACATCCCTCATTTCTGGTGTCATTCTAGTAAATTATTGATCGTTTGAAAATGACCTTGATCGAGCTGTAGGAATGGCTTGGAAAAGGCATACACAATCAGATAAGCAACAGTTATCAAGAGAATGCCCAGTTCAAATCCTTTGTTTGTGTCGAAACGACTGGTCTTTGAGTTAAGGGGCCCTTAATTATATCACACTTAACTTTAGCCCTTACCCATGGAAGGTCAAACAAACCAGCCTGTAACTCTGGTTGCTATCCATTAACTCCCTCCAAGGAACAGACACTCGGAACACAGGAACAAATATAACTTTAGTCTTCCCGATTGCAGTTGTAGCTAAAGAAACGCGTGCATTTTTATTACCGTGATGACAATCATCACCCTCAGAGGAGACATAGCAAAGGTAAAAATGAACATAACTTGATCGCTTTGAAACAACATCAAAGCGTGATGTAGTTCAATATGAAAGGAAATTTGAAGGAAAAGGCGATTCATTGTACCCATTGTAAAATTGTAAAAAATTAATCTTCAAATGAGTATCATGTACGATATCTTGCAGCTGCTCCCATTGTATGTATATGATTGAAAGCTTTGCATCTGGGACATAGTGTTACATCCTACAAAGGCACCTGGAAACAGGCTGTCTGAGGAGTCGCAGCTTAAATGTGTCACTTTACTTCAGGGCAGTCGGCTCAATCGGTCATTTGTTTTGTTTTGGAATCAAATGCCAAAACGTGAACATTTGGGAGTATTAATGAGTAACAAGGAGCCTGGGGGAGAGCAGCAGTAACAATAGGATCGTCAACACATCTGTTAGCTACTTGAAGTGTCAAATGGCTGGTCACCCCAGGGCACTGTGCAGGAGGAATATTTGACACTGAAACATGTTAGGAGGTATAGGGACATAGAGCTGTACAGCATGGAAACAAACCCCATCCATGTCGACCAGATATCCTAAATTATTCTATTCCCATTTGCCAGCATTTGGCCCATATCCCTGCAAACCCTTCCTATTCATATACTCATCCAGATGCCTTTTAAATGTAATTGTACCAGCCTCCACCACCTCCTCTGGCAGCTTGTTCCACACACGCATCACCTTCTGTGTGAAGAAGTTGCAAGTCACACGAC
>JAHRHZ010000036.1:2461476-2490773 GCA_024137785.1 Ginglymostoma cirratum
TCAGAGGAGCAGGAAGGCTGACGTTTCGGGTCAGGACCCTTCTTCAGGACCCTTCATTTTTTCTGAAGAAAGGTCCAGACATGAGACGTCAGCCTTCCTGCTCCTCTGATGCTGCTTGGCCTGCTGTGTTCATCCAGCTCTACACCTTGTTATCTCATCTCATTTTTTTTCCAAAACATGCCATTTACAAATCATATAGCGCAAAAGCAACTTCTCACAATTATCCAGATCTCTCTTCTGCGTATTTTTTCTTTTACCACTTAAGCACAGAAGCTGAAATAGTGTAACATAATGAAGGTGTCTCAGGCCCCACACAGTGATGTTCAGTAAAGGTGAGGGCAAATGTGGAGCGTTACTGACCCTCATCTGGAAGGTTGAACAAGCGATCCTAACATATCTCAGAGAGTTATGTCCAACCTTATGGTTCCGGTTTGGTTTTGCTTCTGCCTACATTGTGCACGACCTGGGTCTGTGACTGTCCCAGTGATGGTCTGTTTGATCACTGATGAACAAAATACACACAGCAAGCGATGACCAGTTCATGCACAAGTATGCTGCTGTTTTTCCTGGACTTTGAAGACTTCCTCCACTTTGCGTTCACACTCATGCATGTTTGCATGTTTAATGTTCTCTCCTCTCTGAACCACAAACACTGCCTATGTGGAGAATTTGCTGCTAAAATTTTGTCAGTTCTCTCACTTTCCAACTTTATTTTTATTGTCAGTTTTGCTGACGGAAAGGAGATTTTGGATGTCCTGTCCTCTGTCTCTCCGTGGTTAGCACTGCTGCCTCACAGCGCCAGGGATTGGGGTTCGATTCCACCCTCGGGCGACTGTTTGTGTGGAGTTTTCACATTCTCCCCGTGTCTACGTGGGTTTCCTCTGGGTGCTCCGGTTTCCTCCCACGGTCCAAAGATGTGCAGCTCGGGTGGATTGGCCATGCTAAATTGCCCGTAGTGTTCAGTGTAGACTAGATGGGTTGACTGTGGGAAATGCAGGGTTACGGGGATTGGGGGGTGTGGTAGGTGGGTCTGGGTGGGATATTCTTGGGAGGGTTGGTGCAGACGCGATGGGCCGAATGGCCTCTACCTGCTCCGGAGGGATTCCAAGAGTGAAGGCCAGGAGAAGATTTTTATCGCGGTTCTCAAAGTCATAATGGGCCCAGGCAGAATGGATTTAGGAAGAGACTGCTCCCACTGTCGGGAGAATCCAGAAGGACCGAGCGGTTGTTCCAAACGACAATGGGAACGATGTTCTCACAGTGAGTGGTGCCAGTGAGCGCTGCACGCGCGAGGGTGGCGGAGGGAGGTTCCAAAGTGCAGCGTTACAGAGAGAAAGGAATCGCCATTTGTGGTGCTGAGCTACATACTGTTGAGACTGAGTTGCTGCGATAACATGCATGTTGCAGTGTGCAGCATGTTGCGGTGACAGCAAAAGCTGCAGGCTCCCTTCCATCACAAGCCAGGGCAGGATTCTCTCCCTCTGCTAATGAGGTTAATGCGCGACCTGCCTGGCCGTGTATCAACATACTTCCATTGGCTGACAAAGCAGGGAATCACGTTTCCAGCTCAAAGGCAGGGACGCTACACACCACAAGACAAGTCCTCGTTGTGTCTCTCTGCAGAGATGAGGGGAAGGAAAGCTCAGGGCTCTTGGAAAAGGGATGCCTACACAGTAACATCAGGAATGTGGGCTCTCGTCAGCAAGGTTAATGACCAGCTGGATATGGAAAAGCTGAAGAAACAGGGGAACCTGGGAATGATATCCAGGTGCAGCAACGACTAGGCAATAAAAGACATGTAACAGCTAAGCGAGGCAGTAAAAATCCACGGAAATAATTCCAAACTAAGGGGTATGTGCTTACGTCTCACACAGAATCAGAGAGCAGAAGGAGGCCATTCAGCCCATTGCTTTAGCACCAGCTCTCTGCGTGAGCAACTCACTTTGAGCCTTCTCCCGCCTTCTGTCCATTAAAACTTGGAATTTGTTTCTTTCCACCTCACAGTCCAGTTGCCTTCGGAACACTTCACTGGAGCCTGCCTCCAGCACCGGGAATTCTTCACCCCTGGGTCGGGAGCGCACGGTAAAACCTGGGGACGTACGAGCTAACGTTCGGGAATAGTTGCTGGTTCCACAGAAACCTGAAACGTGTGTTTCTTTGTCTTGTTGGAAGGTAGGGGGGTGGTGAAAGTGAGACTCATGGCCACCATTCCCAGGAGGAGGAGTTTGGATGCCAGCTGGAAGAAAGACTGGTCTTTCTAACCTGGCGTTTATTCAAAGTTCTCTAACCTGTAAACTGTACTGTTGGCAAGCTCATGTTTCACGTCTAGATGACTCCTCATCAGAACTTAGCTCGCTTTCTCTCCATGGATGCTGCCTGACCTGCTGTGATTTTTGTTTTCGGTACAGACTCCAGTACCTGCACTAATTTGCTCCGACTATACTCTTGGGCTCGAAGTTCAGTATTAAATTGTTCTTCTTTAATCTGTCATGAGGTGTAGGGACCTGGTGCATTCCTCATCCCTAATTGCCCTTGAACTGAGTGGTTTGCTAGGCCATGTCAGGGGGCAGTTGAGTCAACCGCATTGGGTCTGGAGTTACATGTAGAGCAGCCCAGATCTCCAATCTCCGAGGGGCATTAGTGAAGCGATTGACACTGGTTACGTGATCACCTTTAGACTAGTTTTGTCTTAAAATTACAGACATTTTAGTTAAATTCAAATTCCACCAGCTACCAAAGTGAGGTTTAAGCTGGTGTCGCCAATACATGAACTTGACTTTAAGGATTAGTAGTTCAATAATATCACTTGCCCTATCCCTGTGGAAAATGAAGCCTGCAGAAGGCTCTTTCCCTGAGCTAATGTAACCCATTTATGGTATAAACTACGGCATACAATTTTCTTGGAGGACTTGTCTATTTTGTGATTATTGTCCTTAAATTGACCTGACCCTTTCTTAGTTTGGTATCCCTTGCAATTGTGAACCATTTACATTAAACTTCTGAATATGAATCTTTAATATAAAGTACAATTAGTGAGGGCCCCAGCTCTGATCCCTGGCCACAACTTTTGTTACAAACGCACAAAGTTTCCTACCGCTTGGCCAACTTATTTATTTCTGGATTTTCCTTGCTTCCTAAAACTCCAGGCTTAAGTTGGCAGTACTTTGTGCCCAATGTTGTCATGTGTTTTCAAAAATCAAGTCAGAAACTTTTCCCACATCAGGTCATGAAGCTGGTTCAAGCAGAATCCTATTTTTGTGATTGTATATTGATTGCCCTTCGGTAGTTAATCCCACAGGATATCTTTAAATCTACTTTTGAAAATTGATTTCATGGCATCGTCCAATATTGACTGGATTTATCAAAGATCTGTGCACGTGTACACCCAGGTTTTTCTGTTCCTGTATCCTGTTTAAACAATTTCACTCCCATCTCCTTTCCTTGTTCTTCCTTCCAAAATGTATGACCTGACATTTTGCAGGTGGAAATTTAAGATACAGTGCATTTGGTCATCTCACCAGTTTGTTTGTGCCCATCTAAAACCTTTTGCTATCCTCCTCATTGCTTACTACAGTTCTCAGCTTTGTGTCATTTGCAGATTTTGACATTGTTCCCTGTATAGCGAAGTCAAAATGCATTAAGAGCTGATCCTAGGGTCACAGTTACCCTGTGTCTTTAACTGCACTGGTAATCTACTCGAGTGTTAATCTACTAAAATCTTTGTATTGTGCCTTTAAGTGATCCTTTTTAAGTTGACTACACGGTCTTGAGTCTTTTACAATCTTGGGCCATGTCTAAGTCAAACATTAACAAGCAAATGACTCACTTCCCAATCTCCTGGAGGCTGTATACCATTTACAAGGCACAAGTCAGGATGGATCATTAAAGTGAAACAAAAAACTACGAATGCTGGAGATCTGAAACAGAAACAGAAATTGCTGGAGAAACTCAGCAGATCCATGGAGAGAGAAAAACAGAACTAACATTTCAAGTCCAGTGCCTAGTTGTGAAGAAGTATATAGTCACTTGAGTGTAATGAGAGCTCACAGGGGAAAGTCCAGCCTTATTTATCAGAATGTTTATGAGACCGGGACTGTGATAGTGTTTATCATGAATGGTGTCAGAGCGTTGATACAGTGCAGAATAAGCCCTTCAGCCCATCATGACTACACCAGAATAGACGCATTAATTGAACTTAAATTCCACCTTGGTGAGATTTCAATGCAGGTTATTAAGAACATTAGCCTGAGCTCCTGGATTTGGAGTCCGGTGACATTACGATTGCATTACTGCCGTGTACATTTCCCGTGAGAAATTCACATTTGATTTCTGCGAAAGTGTTGTGGCCAAGGGTTTTTCTACGGGTGAAGACGCTCAGAACCAATCAGCGATTGTGGCTTCCAAGGAAAAATATAGCTGGATCATCTCTGTGCCTTCTAAATCTCATTCTTCAGTGCAGACATTACTGTGTCACAGTTACCATGTATCCTCGAGCTCAAGTCGATCTCATGTAAAAGTCGACCCAGCAGTTTTGGCCATAAAATCTGGAATTTTCCATACATGTCATGTCACAGTCGACCCTAGTCCTTTACAGATAACAGATCAACATTTGTGAGTTGAGGTATTATCTTGTACATAAATGTTACAATGAGGAAATTAGCTGTTTTCTCGCACTGCTCTGTGTTTCGAAATCTCGTCATCATTTTGCGTAAAAGTGCACTCCAGACAAAAAACCCAGAAAAATACACAGCAGCATTTAAACAGAAATGTTATTGAAGTTGCAGAGAAGATAAATAACTGTGTAGCAGCAGGAGAATTTTGTCTCGGAGAAACTGGTGAGAGACCGGAGAAAGGTATCGAACTGACTTCATACAGCGCCAAAATGAAAGTGTGCCAACCAAGGTAAATCTAGCAAGTGGCCACAGTTGGAGAAAAAAAAAAGTTGCTGCGTGGGTGCTTGAAAATGGAAAATGTGTTAGTCATGAATCCATCTGAATTCATGCGGGAAATGACTCAAAGAAGGATAGAATTTTGGATTTTAAGGCAAGTGTTGGATGGTGTACAAGGTTCATGAGAAGGTATGACTTTGCACTTTAGCAGAGAACTAAGATTGCAGAAAAGGTGCCTGCTGAGCTAGAAAATATTACAGTAATTATTGTAATTCATTGTGTTTTTTCATTCTTTATTCATTTAGAGACCAGTTGGGTTTCTGCAAATGTGGGTTTCTGCAAGTGTTACAATATTTTGGACTATAGCATGAACTTCAGCCCCTCAAAAGTAGTATCTGCGTAATAGTTGACCTCATAAATTTAACCTTAAAAAAAGTCTAAAAAAATTTGTCTTTTACATGAGCATGTACGGTAATGGCCTCATTAAGAGCTGACCTTGTCAAGTCTGTATCGTTTCCCTGAAAATTCTTAATTCTCCCGTGGAAAATCAAACCGATATTCTGGCAAATAACCCACTGTGTCACCTCAAGTAGGATTAGGAACTAATAGCGGAACTGTGAGACAGAACAATGACTGTATCATGCTTCAAATAAATGTTAATTGTTTCTCTACAGGGTCCCCCAGGCCCTCCAGGGTTACCAGGTTCACCTGGAAAACGAGGACCTCGGGTAAGTGCCTGGAATGTTATGGCATTTGATTTATTGAATGTATTGGCTTGAGCACTAACCTCGACCAAGAGCCTGAAACAGTGGAAACAGCTCTGTAGCATCAACCGTGGTATTGATTAGTAGCCTGTGTGCTGCCACTTCATTAAAATACATCCATCACCCTTTATTTAATCCCGAGTTCATCTCCATATTCACTGTTAACCTGGTAAACATTCACACAGTTAAGGAAGGAGCAGGAACTAGTTTGTCTCCCTTAACTGGAGAGTTTGAGCTATAGGGAGAGGCTGAATAGTCTGGGGCTATTTTCCCTGGAGCACTGGAGGCTGAGGGGTAACCTTATAGAGGTTTGTAAAATCATGAGGATCACGGATAGTGTAAATACATAAGGTCTTTTTCCTGGGGTGGAGGACCCCAAAACTAGAGGTCCGTAGGTCTAAGGTGAGAGGGGAAAGATTTAAAAGGGACCTAAGGGACAACTTTTTCACACAGAGGGTGGTGCATGCATGGAATGAGCTGCCAGAGGAAGTGGTAGAGGCTGGTACAGTTATGGCATTTAAAAGGGCTGGATGGGTATATGAATTGGAAGAGTTTAGAGGGATATGGGCCAAATGCTGGCAAACGGGACTAGATTAATTTAGGATATCTGGTCGGCATGGATGAGTTGGACCGAAGGGTCTGTTTCTGTGCTGTACATGTTGTATGACAGCTGTATGACTCTATAACGGTTTATTCACAACCTACAGACTGCTCAACCCTTCCACAGTTCAGCTCCCTTTTGGGTAGAAGCCAGTTATTTTATTTTATAAACTACCACCTAATCACCGAATCACTGAATTAATCTGATAATTAAATAACTACCACTGCACGCCAGACACTGTGTAACAATAAAGCGGCACTGGATACTGCAAAGGATATGGGCCCCAATAACGTTCCGGCCATATCACTGAAGACTTGTGCACCAGAACTTGCTGCTCCCCTAGCCAAGCTGTTCCAGTACAATTACAACACTGGTGTCTACCCGACAATGTGGAAAATAGCCCAGGTATGTCCTGCAGACAGAAAGCAGGCTAAATCCAACCCGGCCAATTACCAAATAATTAAATTGCAGATGCTGTAAATCAGAAACAAAAACAGAAGTTGCTGGAAAAGCTCAGCAGGTCTGGCAGCGTCTGTGGAGAGAAATCAGAGTTAAAGTTTTGGGTCCGGCTCTGAGGAAAGGTGACCGAGCCCGAAACGTTTAACTCTGATTTTCTCTTCACAGATGCTGCCAGACCTGCTGAGCTTTTCCAGCAACTTCCGTTTTTGTTTCCAGCCAATTACCACCGCAATCAACTCGCGATCATCAGTAAAGTGATGGAAGATGTCATAGACAGTGTTATCAAGCAGCACCTGCTCAGAAATAACCTGCTCAGTGACGCCCAGTTTGGGTTCCACCAGGACCACTCAGCTCCTGATCTCATTACAGCCTTGGTTTAAACATGGACAAAAGAGCTGAATTCCAGAGGCGAGGTGAGAGTGACAGCCCTTGACATCAAGGCTGCATTTGAACAAGTGTGGCATCAAGGAGCCCTAGCAAAACTGGAATCAATGGGTATCAGAGGGCAAAATCTCCGCTAGTTTGAGTCATACCTGGCGCATGAGAAGATGGTTGTGATTGTTGGAGGTCAGTTATCTCAGCTCCAGGACATCTCTGCAGGAGTTCCTCAGGGTAGTGTCCTCAACCCAACCATCTTCA
Organism: Ginglymostoma cirratum; assembly: GCA_024137785.1. Classification (NCBI taxonomy): domain Eukaryota; kingdom Metazoa; phylum Chordata; class Chondrichthyes; order Orectolobiformes; family Ginglymostomatidae; genus Ginglymostoma; species Ginglymostoma cirratum. The sequence goes on from JAHRHZ010000036.1 coordinate 2,468,829, forward strand.
GCTGCTTCATCAATGACCTTCCCTCTGTCAGAAGTGGGGATGTTCGCGGATGATTGCACCATGTTCAGCACCAATTGTGATTCCTCAGATACTGATGCAGTCCGTGTTCAAATGCAACATGATCTGGGCAGTATCCAGGCTTGAGCTGACAAGTGGCAAGTGACATTCAAAAGCCAGGCAATGACTACCTCCAATAGAAGACAATCTAACCACTGATCCCTGATCTTCAAAGGTGTTACCGTCACTGCTACCCCAGCATCAACATCCTGGGGGTTATCATTGACCAGAAGCTCAACTGGACTCACCACATAAACACAGTGGCTATAACAGCAGGCCAGAAGCTAGGAATACTACAGCGAGTAACTCACCTCCTGACTCCACATCTACAAGGCACACGTCAGGAGTGTGGTGGAATACCTCCCACTTGCCTGGATGAGCGCAGCCCCAACAACACTCAAGAAGCTCAACACCATCCAGGACAAAGCAGCCGCTCGATTGGCACCACATCCTCAAGCATCCACTCCCTCCACCACCGACGCTCAGTAGCAGCAGTGGGTACTATCTACAAGATCCCCTGCAGAAACTCACTAAAGATCCTCAGACAGTACTTTCCAAATCCATTTCCATCCAGAAGGACAAGGGTAGCAGGTATGTGGGAACACCACCCCGTGCATTGTCCCCTCCCCAAGCCACTCACCATCCTGACTTGGAACTATATCGCCGTTCCTTCAGTATCGCTGGGTCACAATCCTGGAAAGGGCATTGTGGGTCACCCTGCAGATGGACTGCAGCGGTTCAAGAAGGCAGCTCATCACCACCTTCTCAAGGGGCAACAAAGGATAAGCAATAAATGCCAGTGACATTCACGTCTTACAAGTGAATAACAGAAAAGGGTAGGAAAACAGGGGAGGGAGTTAAGTCAAATTAAAGCTGGAAGGGGAGATAATGCACTCCAGCCCAAGTAATGCCCACCTCTCTCTAAAGGCATTGAGGGAGAATATCAGTTCTCCTTTAAAAAATATTTCTAATCAACCTGTTCAGTGATGTTATCACACACCTCCCAAGCAGGTGGGACTTGAAACCAGAAACCAGTTTTATTTTCAATATATTCAGTCTGGCTTGTTCTTCATTTTTTTTTACAAAAAACAACTGAGTGTTTTTTCTGGGCACCACATCATCCATTGTATTGTTCATCCATTAACCATCACCAGGAAATCATCTGTGTTTCTAACTGTTCAACTTGCGCATGGAGCTTATTATGGGCAACAGAAACTGGTTCCTCTTTAGTATTTTCTGATCAACCCGTTCAGAGATGGTGTTACACATCTCTGGAGTGAGGTGGGACATGAATCTGGGTCTCCTGGCTGCAAGGTAGGGACATTACCACTGCATAAGGCCCTTTCAGAAACCGGTTCTTTGATATTTGACAGACCTCTGAAGCAAAATGGATTTGAACCCGGCTCTCCTGGCTCTGAGGAAGGGACAGTAACCTTGTGCAACAAGATATGTGCCCCAACCAACATCAGCTACTGTCAGTTCTATCTGGATCACAGTATTCTTCACAGCCAATTAGCTCATCAAATGCAATATAAGCGTTTATGTTTTCTCTGACAACAAAGTACTCCAAGAAGAAATATCAAATTGACAAATCTAGGGAATAGATAACGTTAGTGTCAGTAAGGCATGTATTAAGGCACAAGTGGTAGTGTCTGTACCTCTGAGTCAGAAGATCTGGGTTCAAGTCCCACCTGCCCAGCAGTTATATTACAATATGACCAAATAGTTGACTAAAATTGTGTTACGTTAATAACTTCACAAATGGCGTCCATCAGTTCTTTTTCAGTCCTTGCTTTCTGTTTAATTTGCCCATATTTTCTCCTGGTGTATCCAACAATGTACAAGGCGTAGGGTAGCATGGAATGCTCTCCACTTGCATGAATGGATGCAGCTCTGCACACCACTGTAGAAGCTCCACACCATCCAGGACAACAGCTTCATGTCCCCACTTCCCCTATCCCAAAAACAAAATCCCTGGACATTGTCTGCCTGCAGCAGACTTCCTCTGCAGACATTTTGCGGGGGGGTAATCCGAGATCACTTGGCGAATCTAGCTTGTTCTTCATATTTGAAGATGAATCAAAAGATTTTGGTGAGGCATTTGAACCCAAACAGAAATTGGTAATCTGTTATCAGAATGGTTGATGTTCCTCTTTGGTTGACACACATAGACATGCCTGGACAATTTATATCATCGCCGGACACAGGATTTCAAATTCTGTGTGATGCACATGGAGTGGATAGAAATCTCAATGCAAATAGTTGTAAGGCTTTATTCTACTGAGGGCCACCTTTCCATGATAGGGCGGCCAATCCCTCTACAGTAGATGGTTTTGCTGCTTTCCCTCCTTGCTGTTCCGCTGAGAGTGCCTGCAGGAACCTCAGAGAAACATGAAGAGGGCAGAGACCAGACAGAGCAGTGCAAGTGTTTGTCTGGGCCCATTCAGGAAGGTTGGAACTGGGCCCTCAGGCTTCCTTTAACTCAGGTTTCTGCCATCCTCCACCTTCAGGCTCAAAGCCAGAAAAGCTGGAGAAACTCAGCAGGTCTGGCAGCATCTGTGGAGAGAGAAAGCAGAATTAATGCTTCTCACCCCAGTGACCCTTCTTCAGGAGGGGGGTGGGGAACAGCATCCCCAGTTCAGGTCATCCTGGTTCCACACAAACTTAAAAAGAAAAGTTAAAATTAATTCTTTTTTGCTGACGGCTGCCGATGTGGGCCACACGTACAAGAAAACCGGAGGGACGTTGGCGTAGGCCCGAAGTAGATTGGCTGCCCTGTTAGTCAAGCGTCTAACCTTCTGGGAGTTGAAGGTGCAGTCAGGTCAGCCATGATCATACAGAATGGCAGAACAGGCCTGAGAGACTGAATGGCCTACTCCTGCTCCTACATTCGTACAATGTCTGCTTTTTATTTTCAGTGCAGCCCAATTTCACCACAGGCTCCTAAAACATTCGCTAGGCCCCTCGTTAGCATTTGCAAACTGCCTTACCTCTCTCCACAGTCTTGCTTCAGACCGCAACCTTAAAAATATGTGGATCCTCGGACACAGAACGTCGTTCCCTGAAATTGGATCTTTGCTCTAACGCCAGAGAAACAGATGCAGCAATCTTCAATATTCATTCCTGTAGGTCTTTGCCCATTTTACAGCTGCTTCAGGCACCCAGAATCTGAATGCACACAAAGGAGAAAAATTGGCCCTTTTGCGTCGCGTAACTTCAAGATACAACACACAGATTCTTTTTCCCTGAATTCTGAAAATAAATGCCAGGCTGGGCGAATACTTTTTCTCGATACCCATTTGGACATCTAGAGCCACACCTTCTCACACAGAAACCAATTTGCTGTTGCCAGTCATTGGAAGGAAATAACTTGATGCTGGCTCTGAAACCAAGATTAGGCAAAGTTGTGTCTGTATGTGGTCTTAACTCATTTGTTTATCCTGTACCTTGCCAAGGCAGGCTCTGTGATTGGTAAATGAATTGTATGTATTTTTAAAGCTGATGTAATTGTGAAGTGCATGTAAAATTGTGAAAATAGCATCATAAGTAACTGGGGAAAAATGTACATTTTTACTGCGACAAATAAAGCTTAAACAAATACGAGTGGGCAGTTCTCCATATACAATATTAAACTAAGTTGACATCAGAACACAGGCAAGGTTCCAGCGAAATACTGGCCTGCAATCTGACCTGCGTACGTAAACCTTCTCATTTCTCATCTCTATCTGTGGAATTCTAGAAAGCTTACAGCACTGTACAGGACACTGGTAAGGCCACTATTGGAATACTGCGTTCAATTCTGGTCTCCCTGCTATAGGAAAGATGGTGTTAAACTTGAAAGGGTTTCAGAAACAATTTACAAGGATGTTGCCAGGTTTGGAGGGTTTGAGCTATGGGGAGAGGCTGAATAGGCTGGAACTATTTTCCCTGGAGTGTCAGAGGCTGAGGGGTGACCTTATAGAGGTTTATAAAATCATGAGGGGCATGGATAGGGTGAATAGACAAGGTCTTTCCTAGGGTGGAGCAGTGTAAAGCTAGAGGGTTAAGGTTTAAGGTGAGAGGGTGAAGATTTAAAAGGGATGTAAGGGGCAACTTTTTCACACAGCGGGTGGTGTGTGTATGGAATGAGCTGTCAGAGGAAGTGGTGGAGGCTGGTACAATTACAACATTTAAAAGACATCTGGATGGGTATATGAATAGGAAGGGTTTAGAGGGATATGGGCCAAATGCTGGCAGATATGAATAGAATAATTTAGGATATCTGGTTGACATAGACGAGTTGGACTGAAGGGTCTGTTTCCGAGATGTATATCTCTATGACTGTATGAGAGAGGGATGCCAGTCAGCCCATCAGGTACAAGGCAGTTCTGTGCAAGAATTATTCATCCAGCTTCACTCCCCCAAGTTTTCCCCAGAACCTAGCGATTTTACTTTGTTCCTTCAGGTTTTGAGCTAGTTCCTTCCTGAAAGACATTGGCTTAGTGTGGTGGAGCTAGATCAACAATGGCGGTGCACTGTCAATATCAGTGGGCTAGGGAGACAGGGACCCGCGCTAATGATTTGGGCTCGATTCCCACTGCAGCTGCTGCTGGAATTTAAATTTGTCGAATAAAATCTGGCGTCGAGAGCCAGTTACTGTTGAAAGGTGGTGCCCATGAAGCTATCATCAATTATCATCAAAAGCCCACCAGATCCCTTGGCAGACAACAACACTTAAGACCGTAAGAAATAATAACAGACGTAGGCCATTCGGCCCGTCAAGCTTGCTCGGTCATTCAATAGGATCACGGTTGATGCGACATTCCTCACATCCACTTTCCTGCCATTTACCCATGACCCTTGATTCCCTGTCTACCTTAAATATACTTCTGTTATTGTGTAGCCATGGCCTTACCAGACCATAGGGCTGTTCTTTCATTAGAGAAAGCAATGACTGGTGGTGATTTAACCTGAGGGTCATCACCCCCAGGCGAGAGGAGAGATTGAGAAGGACAGTCCCTCATGGTAACCTCAGTCAGTGATGGGAATTGAACTGCTTTGCCAACCAACCATCCAGCCAACTATGCCAACCCAACCCCCATAAGGACTTTGCTCCCACAGCTGTCTGTGGCAAAGAGTTCCAAAGACACATAGCTCTCTGATAGTAGAAATTTCTCCTTACCTCATTATGAAATTGGTGACTCTTCATTCTGAGACTGTGCCCTCTGGTCCTTGACTCTCCCATGAGGTGAAACATCCTCTCAGCATGTACCCTGTCAGGCCCCTTAAGAATCTGGTATGTTTCAATGAGGTCAGCACTCATTCTTCTAGACTGCAGTGAGTAGAGTACATGACAGAGAGTGCGAACAATGTGTCAAACTCAAAAAAGTCTTCTTTAGAAGAGGGAAAAAAATTATACAGCAGCTATAAGATGAGGGTCTGACTTTTCAGGACTAAATTAGGACACAATTCTAAAAGACAAATGGAGTTGGAAGTCTTTCACAAGGGACTAATTGTCAGTTTTGAATCTGAGATGGATAGATTTTGGTTATCTAAAGGATATTGGGAAAATGCCAGTAAATGGAGCTAGGACACAGACTGGCCAGGTTCTCAATGAATGCAGAAACCAATTGGAGAGCCTGAATGGCCTCTTCCTGTTCCTGTCTGTCCGCTGTCACATACTTGGTGATATCCTAGACGACTGATGAGGGACTAGGAATCCAACCTAATGTCACTAGACATGTCCAGCCCAATCCATGTCTAGGTTAGTACTCTGACGGTATGGAGATTTAAACCTGTCACTGAGGACTGAAAACTCTTCTTAGTAATGAAGCTATCACCAATTGCTGTAAAAAAGAACCCCATCTGGATCGCTGTTGTCCTTTAGGAAACTTAATTTTACCGTAGTCATGTACTTGCCGGATCCAGTCTTCTAGTTGATGAGTAGTAATTATACTAATTGACTTGGTGATAGTTATTTTTGGTCGTACAGACTTGGCTGAAAGGCCCCTTTTGAATTGTACGATTCTATGATTTGACTCTTAACTCCCCCGACACAACCTGAGAAGAAACTCAGTTCAAGGGCAATTAGGGATGGACAACAAATTCTGGCCTTTGCAGTGGCACCCACATCCTATTAAAGGTTATGAATAATTCACCAAAGGTGGACCCCCTGACCGTGTCAGTAAATAGGTAACCATGATCCCATTATGATTTGAATTGAGTTTGCATCATTAATTCCATATACATCTCCATCCCCTGCTAATTTACAACATTTAAAAGGCATTTGGACAGGAAAGGTTCAGAGGGGTATGGGCTAAGTGCAGGCAAATGGGACTAGTTCAGTTTAGGAAACCTGCTCAGCATGGACGAGTTGGGCCGAAAGGCCTGTTTCCGAGCGCTATGTCTCTATCTTTGTTAATCTTGTTAACCGATTGAGAAGTGTGAAAAAGCTGCAGGCCTGTTATATATTCTTTTTCTTTATTCATTCATGGGATGAGGGTGTTGCTGACCAGGTGGCATTTATTACCCATCCCTAATTGCCCAGAGGGCAGTTCAGGGTCAACCTCATTGCTGTGGGTCTGGAGTCACATGTAAGGACGGCAGTTTCCTTCCTTAAAGAACATTAGTGAACCAGGTGGATTTTTCCTGACAATCGGCAATGAATTCATTAGACTCTTATTTCCAGATATTTTTATTGAATTCAAATTCCACCATCTGCCGTGGTGGGATTTGAACCCAGGTCCCCAGAATGTTATCCAGGTCTCTGGATTAACAGTCTAGCGACAATACCACTTGTCCGTCGCCTCCCCAATTTGTTACCATTAACACCACTTTCTGAAGTCAGTCACATTTGAAGCATGTCCTGCAGTTTTGTTCTAAATTCTGAAAGTAAATGTCAGATCTTCAGCTCGTCCCATGCCGATTTCACAGCAGAGCTGGTATTGACCCTTCATTTTAGTAGCTTTTCTGTCAGTGAATCATTTGTCTCCCTTAATGCTCTGGATGTTTGTTCAGCTGCTGTAAATGTGGGTCAATGATTTGCAGGCAGTGCAATTAGCTGATGGCTTTACAGTTTGTGTTGAGCTCTTGTGGAGCGTGCCTTGAGGGAACATTGGACTAAGGTGACACAGAGTCAGGTTTAGATCATGCGAGGCACTAGTTTTGTTGAAATACGTGAACCCTTTGGCAGCTGCTGGAGTTCCAGATACTGAGCGGGTGGGCCTTTTTGCTCTGGGGAAGTCAGTTTCCAGGGGCAGGTCGAATTGGTTTGCACTCCTGATGCAGACCTTCACGGGGCAAGTGTGTGGGAGGTTTGACTCAGGGAGCAGTGTACAACCCACTCTATTTCTAAGTTCATTTTAAAACCATTGCATCTCCATTGCCAGGAACACTAAATCATAAGCTGTACCAGTAGTTTCTATTGTGAGTTGCTACATAACTTCCCATTTGAGCTCGTTATTACATCACCAATCTAATAACTGCGACAGAGGCCCAATGAATGGTACATGTTATGGACCAGACCAAACCCTCAAAATATATTTAGTAGATAGCCTGGACCCTAACTTGTTTTTATTTCAAAGGCGTTGTGTTCTGGATGCAAATAGACTGGTCAAACTCCAAGATTTGAAGCAAAACGCTCTTTATTCACACGTTTCAGTTACAATGCAGCAAATGAAAGCAGAAATTGGAATAGTTAACTCTATTGGAAAACTTAACAGAATAATACATTATTTAACTACTAAACGGTAACTGTTCCTATATAGTAACATCCCATAAATACACTCTTGGCACAGGCAAAATCCATTAAAAAAGATTGTCTCCCAGGCAGTCCTGAAGGAGGAGAAACATAAAGACAAAACTCAGAGATAGAGAGTAGCAGGGAGAGATGTACTGCAGCTTCCATATCCAGCTTCAAGACCCCGGCAACTGCTACGGAAAAACTAAAACTAAAATTCCTGCTTCTGGGAAGTTTGGCCCCACCCATTCAGGCTGCTTCTATTGTTCCCAAGGCCTCACAAGCTGTTTATTGAATTCAAATAAACAAAATGTTCGGTACCTGTGTCTTCAAACCTCTCTTCAAAATAAAAACAGGACACATTGCACCTCTTAAAGCCACGGTATTGTCCATTACAGTACAAGAAAAATGATATTGGGGCCCACATACAGTAATAATACGGCTATAACACCATGAGTGTACCTTGTTTGGGTCACTTTCCAGTGCCATATCAAGTTGAACTTGGGATCCCTGTATCAAAACAGCCTCGTTACTCAGAGTCACCCAGGAGAAAGCTCATGTGACATAGCCTGGAATTGAAGGGTATCAGGACTAGTGGGCAATGAAGAAGGCAAAAGAACAATTAGATCAACCTCAATGGTGGAGCAGGCTTGAGAGGCTGATTGGCCTGCTTCGAGTGTGCATGGATATTCAGTCCATACCTTGTAAAGCAATCATAGAATCTCTACACTGCAGAAAGAGACCATTTGGCCCATTGAGTCTGCACTGACCCTCTGAACAGCATCTCACCCAGATCCACCTTACCATATAATCCTGCACATTATTTTTTTTTAACCATGACTAACCCCACCTAGCCTGCATATCCCTGAACACTGTGGGCAATTTAGCATGGCCGATCCACCCTAACCTGCACATCTTTGGATTGTGGGAGGAAACGCACACAGACACAGGCTGAATGTGCAGACTCCACACAGACAGTCACCTGAGGGTGGGATTGAACCTGTGTCCCTGGCGCTGTGAGGCAGCAGTGCTAACCACTGAGCCACCGTGTCAAACCAGTCCATGCCCTTAGTCCTTCTTTCCCACTCCACCCTATCTCTGTATCCCAGCCACTTAATTACTGCAAACCGTCCGGTCAATTTTCTTTCAAACTCACTCACCGTCTCTGCCTCCATAGTCTGAGAATTCCATAAGCTAACATTTGCTTGCAGAGATCAGTCTGTATTTTCTAATTAACTTAAGCTGCATTATCACAGCATTGAGAGCAACGACATTTTATTTTAGGGCTGTTCATAGAGTTTGTCTGTTGTTCCTGGCACAAAATATGACTGGCCTGTACAGGCATATGTGTCACCAGAAGCTGGCATGAGGAAATGGCTTTGAGTGCTGGTCTACAGGTTAGATATAGACCTGACAAGGCCAGAGAGAAGAAGACAGATCTGGAGACCCCTTAAGCTTTAGAGAACAGAGCAATATTGGAAAAGAAGGAGGTCAGCCTGTCCCTCCATTCACCCAGATCATGGCTGATCATTCTATTGCGTCCATCAACACACCTTAGTTTCATATTTATTACATATTAATAATTACCCTTGATAAACAAAAATCTATCGGTCTCAGTATTGAAACTTCCAACCGACTCCTCTAGCCTTGACAGTTTATTTTTGAGGGCAACGAGTGTGTCAGATACAGATATTGATTGACTGAGTTGTTGTCATTGTGTACCAGAGTACAGTGAAAAGGTCTGTTTGCAAACAATACAGGCAGATCATTGTAAGCAAGGATGCACAGATCAAAAAGACTTACACAGAGGCATACGGGTTGCATTGCGCGGGATGTGCACCAGGCGAGATCAACGTTAGCAAGATCAGTGTTATTCAAGGCTAGGGAGTCCATTCATCAGTCTACTAATGGCTGGGAAGAAACTGTTCCTGAACCTGCTGGTGTGTGTGTTCAGGCTTCTGTACCTTCTGCCTGATGAAGAGGTTGTAGGAGATTGTTACCGGGCAGTGATGGGTCTTTGATGATGTTGGCCGCCTTTCCGCAGCAGCGAGCCGTGTCAGTGGAGTCCACGGGTGGAAGGACGGCTTCCGTGATGGCCTGGGCTGTGCACACCACCTTCTGTAGTTTCTTACTGTCCTGGGCAGAGCAGTTGCCATACCTTATGCACCAGGACAGTATATTTTCGATGGTGCATCTGTAGAATTTGGCGAGGGACCTTAGAGACATGCCAAATTTCCTGAGCTGCCTGAGGAAGAAGAAGCATTTTTGTGCCTTCTTGACCGTTGTATCGATGTGGAAGGTCCAGGACAGGTTGTCGGTTATAGTCACTCTGAGGAACTTGAGGCTCTCCACCCTCTCAACCTCAGTTCCGTTGATGTAGATTGGGATGGGCTGAGGGCTGTGTTCTCCTCCTTTCTTTCTGAAGTCAGTGATCAGTTCTTTGCGCCACATCACCAAGCCCTCTATCTCCCTTTTGACTCATCATTGTTAGACATCCATCCCACGATAGTGGTGTCGTCAGCAAACTTGTAGATGACATTTATTCAGAATTTGGCAACACAGTCGTAGGTATACAGGGAGTACAGTAGGGGGCTGAGAACGCATCCCTGGGGGGCTCCAGTGTTGAGTGTTATTGTGGACGAGGTACAGTTACCTATCATCACTGATTGAGGTCTGTGGGTCAGAAAGCTGAGCATCCAGTTGCAGAGGGCGGGGCTGGGACCAAGGTCACAGAGTTTTGAGGTCAGTCTGGAGGGGATAATGGTGTTGAAGGCAGAGCTACAGTCAATGAGCAGGAGTCTGATATAGGTGTCCTTATTATCCAGATATTCCACGGATGAGTGTAGGGCTAGGGATGTAGCATTCTCTGCGTACCTACTACATCAGTAGGCAAACTATAGGGTATCGTGGCAGGTTGGGAGACTGGAGTTGACGCGGACCATGACCAGCCTCTCGAAGCACTTCATGATTATTGAAGTCAGAGCTATTGGGCAGTAGTCATTAAGGCACACTGCATGTGTTTTCCTGGGTACACGGATGATGATGGTCTTCTTGAAGCAGGTGGGTTCTTTGGCTTGTAGGAGAGAGAGGTTGAATATGTCGGTGACTCCCTCCACCAGTTGGCCCACACAGGATCTGAGTGCTCAGCCAGGGACACCATCTGGGCCTGTCGCTTTCCTAGGGTTGTCCCCCAGGAAAAGCCGACCTGACGTCTGTGGCAGCAACATAGGGAACAAGTATGCCTGGGGCTTTCGGGGTAGGCGTTGCCATGCCGATGGTGTTCTGCTCCAACCGAGCACAGAAAGCATTGAGCGTGTCAGTGAGGAATGTGTCATTGTCCCCTACCTTACATTGTTTCATTTTGTATCCCGTAATGTCGTTTAGGCCTTGCCATAGATGGTGGGAGTCTGTTTGGTAGGTCTGGGCCTCTAACTCGGCCCGGTACTGCCTCTTGGCCTCCCTGATGGCTTTGCGGAAGTCAGATCTGGATTTGCTGTGTTGGTCTGGGTCACCTGACATGAATACTGATCGTCTGGTCTTCAGTAAGGAATGGATTTCCTGGTTCATCCAAGGTTTATGGTTGGGGGAACCTTCGAATTGACTTCTTTAGTACACAGTCCTCCATGCGTTTGCTAATGAAGCCCATGACGGTGGTGGCGTACTTGTCTAGGTTTTCCACAGAGTACTTGAACACAAATATCCATAGGCAGCGACAGACTTTCAGAGATGTACAGGGATGTTGTCGTAAATCTATTGTTGAGCACAGACTTCAGTTTCCACCTTGCTCTTCTGGATCCTTTCCCTGTGCCAAAGCCAATCTCCACCAAACTGTTCTCACTGTTGATGTTTATAAATGTACTCTGCGCATCTCGTGGAAGGCTGATATATTTTAGTTTCTTTCTAACTGCAGTGTTAATAATTGCAAATTAATTGTATTTAATTGATGGAGAGGGCTCATTACCTTGGGATTCTTTTACAAAAAGGAGCAAGGGGCTTCCGCCACAGTGGTGGTATCCCTGCCTCTGGCTCAGAAACTGAAAGAACTGCGAATGCTGTAAATCAGAAACACCAACAGAAGTTGCCGGAAAAGCTCAGCAGGTCCGGCAGCATCTGTGGAGAGAAATCAGAGTTAACGTTTCGAGTCGAGTAACCCTGTGTAATATGAAAAACATAGAAACAGGAAAGGACCGAAACTGTAAGAGCAGCCTTAGGAGTTATACATTTGTAATTTGTACCTCCATGAGTAAAAGCATTTAAACACATATAAATATGAGCTGCAGTTCTGTTCTTAACTCCATGTATATGTGTGATGACTTCCGAAACATTGGATTTCATAACGAAACTAACTACTGACAAAAGTAACTGGTTACTTATTTCTAAGATTGGTATTATTTCATGGTCGTCAGAAATTTATATTCTTTAGTGTGTGACGGGAATAATTTTTGAATCCCAGACACACGTCACAGCATCTTTTGCAGGTCTTTTCTGTCTTGCTGCACACATGCAGGTAAATGGGACTAATTTAATTGTGAAAACTGGGTGGCATGGGCAAGTGGGCCGAAGGGCCTGTTTCCATGCTGTAAACCTCTATGACTCTATGATGGAATCCGAAAAAGAAACAAATTAGGAGGAAGAGAAGGATCTGTAGTAAGAGTAGTAAGAGTTAGGATCTGTTTTGGGGCCACTGCTGTTTGTCATTTTTATAAATGACCTGGATGAGGGCGTAGAAGGATGGGTTAGTAAATTTGCGGATGACACTAAAGTCAGTGGAGTTGTGGATCGTGCGGAAGGATGTTGCAGGTTACAGAGGGACATAGATAAGCTGCAGAGTTGGGCTGAGAGGTGGCAAATGGAGTTTAATGTGGAAAAATGTGGGGTGATTCACTTGGGAAGGAGTAACAGGAATACAATGTACTGGGCTAACGGTAAGATTCTTGGTAGTGTGGATGGGCAGAGAGATCTCGGTGTCCATGTGCATAGATCCCTGAAAGTTGCCACCCAGGTTCATAGGGTTGTTAAGAAAGCTTTAAGGTTGTTAAGATGGTGTGTTGGGTTTTATTGGTACAGGGATTGAGTTTCGGAGCCGTGAGGTCATGTTGCAGCTGTAGAAAACTCTGGTGCGGCCGCACTTGGAGCATTGCGTACAGTTCTGGTCCCCGCATTATAGGAAGGTTGTGGAAGCATTGGAAAGGGTGCAGAGGAGATTTACCAGGATGTTGCCTGGTATGGAGGGAAGGTCTTATGAGGAAAGGCTGAGGGACTTGAGGCTGTTTTCGTTAGAGAGAAGAAGGTTAAGAGGTGACTTAATAGAGACCTACAAAATGATCAGAGGATTAGATAGGGTGGACAGTGAGAGCCTTTTTCCTGGGATGGTGACGGCTAGCACGAGGGGACATAGCTTTAAATTGAGGGGTGATAGATATAGGATAGATGTCAGAGGTAGGTTCTTTACTCAGAGAGTAGTAAGGGCATGGAATGCCTTGCCTGCAGCAGTTGTAGACTCGCCAACTTTAAGGGCACTTAAATGGTCGTTGGATAAACATATGGATGATAATGGAATAGTGTAGGTTAGATGGGCTTCAGATTGGTTTCACAGGTCGGCGCAACATCAAGGGCTGAAGGGCCTGTGCTGCGCTGTAATGTTCTATGTTCTATGTTCTATGAGTAGGCTATTTGGCCTCTTGAGCCTGATCTGCTATTTGGTAGGATCATGGTGAATCTGATTCCTTCATGTTCCCACCTACCCTGTTAACCTTTCACCCCCTCGCTTAACAACAGCCTACCTACCCCGCCTTAAAAATATTCTGTTTCTTCCATCCTCCAAAGACTCACTACTCTCTCAGAGAAAAGTTCCCCATATCTTTGTCTCAAATGAGCAACGCCCCATTTCGAGACAATGGCCCCAATCCTAGATTGTTCCGCGAGATGAAACTTCCTTCCCACGTGCATGTCTGCCCAGTTCCTCAGGTTTTTATATACATCAACCAAGTAGCCTCTTGCTCATCCAAGCTCCAGTAGTAACTATCATTGCCCAACCTGCTGCAGTCTGCTACGAGTTGATAATGGAGACATAGCAATGGAAACCAGGTTTCATGGTGCCTCATTCCCTACACTCCAGTATAAATGAAAAGTCAGTATCGGTCCTTTACTGGAATGAATTGAGAGTTTATTTTCTCAATTACAAAACCTTTCCATTCTGAATTTACAAACCCAATAGATGACTACGTTTTTGTTCAGGTTTTTTTTCCAGGATTTTGACCTTGAGCAACATTTTAGCAGTCCCACTGTTACAATGCAGATTTTCTCATGGGCGTAATTAGGAAAATATACACCCAGGGCTTGTTGGATGCTAGGCAATAGATTGAGGGATTTGGGAGGCAGGGCGACAGACAGCACAGATGACAAGACTTTGTTAGCAGTAATGAAAAATGAAAGTCAAAATCATCTTGGGACTGAGTGTTAACCAGCAGAGGCCAAACAGTTGAAGGTCAATGCTTAGAGTGTGCAGCAAGCAGTAATCCAGTCACAGATGGCTGAGCTGTAATCATAGAATTCCTACAGTGTGAAACAGGCCACTTGGCCCAACAAGTCCACACCAACCCTCCAAAGAGCATCCCACCCAGACCCATTCCCCTAACCCTGCATTTCCCACGTTTAACCCACCTAACCTAAACATCCCTGAACACTGTGGGCAATTTAGCACGGCCAATCCAGCTACCCCGCACATCTTTGGACTGTGGGAGGAAACCGGAGCACCCAGAGGAAACCCACACAGACACAGGGAGAATGTGCAAACTCCACACAGACAGTTGCTCGAGGGTGGAATTGAACCCGGGTCCCTGGCGCTGTGAAGCAGCAGTGCCAACCACTGAGCCACCGTGCCACCCCAATAAACCCCCACTGTGTGTCTGTCAGGAGTGGGAAACTGAATTTGTCCCATGGAATGAGATGGTGAAGAGGTGTTAGAAGATTGATGTTCTCAGGCCCAGAGACCTAGTGTACCTTAATCATGGAGGGATCATTGGACAGAATATTTTATAGCAGGCGACTTGGATGTGCACAATTTTCGTGCAACATGGAGGCAGTGAGACTAGCAGAAGGGATGTTTGACCAATCACATTGAAATTAGAAGCCACGTTGGATAGGAATCAATCAACTTGAGCTGCAGGAAATCTCAGCTAATCTCTGAATTTATGACATAAGGGAGACAAAGAAAACGAGTTACCATTAACTAATCTTCTAAGGATTAGGTTTTCTGATGAGTTCTGATGACATCGTGACAGCGCTCGAAACGTCAACTCTCCCCACAGATGCTGCCAGACCTGCTGGGTTTTGACAGCTCTTTTCGTTTTTGACTGGATTTTATAGTTTTGGACAAGAGGTACAGGGGATGGAGAGAGAGAATCTCTTTATGTACTGGGTAGTAAGGTCCTGGAATTTACTGCTTAGTGGATCGGCAGACAGTGATTCATTTCAAAGGGAAATTAAATGAGAACCTGAGAGAAATTGATTTGCAGAGGCTGTGGAGTTAGAGCAGGAGAATGGGACCAACTGAATTGCTCCACAGGCGGCCAGCATGGACTCCGTAGACTGAATGGTCTCCCCTTGTGTCTGAATGGACTTCCGAACTTGCAAGATTAGGCATCCACAGACTGCAAGCCTGATGTAAGATGTTGGTATTTCCCAGTGATAGATGTGATCATTTGTTGGCATGACTGCCGTCGATTTCCGAACTCAGTCGCAGTGCAGAGAGAAACTGTTATTTTTAAAAAAAAGAGCTTTGGAGGTCACCAGGCAGCTGTCATTACCAGTCGAAGAGAAAGCCACCATAGAGAGAGAGAGAGAGAGAGAGACATCTGGTGATAGTTTAACCTGGGGGTCATCATGCTTCAGGTGAGAGGAGAGGTCGAGGAGGAGAGTCTTTCATGGTAACCCCTCAGCTGGTGCAGGAATTGAACTCATGCTGTTGGCGTCACTCTGCATCACAAAACCAGCCGTCCAAGCTAACTGTTAGCCCCTGCCCTGTTTTGTAAAGCTGCATGAAAGTGGTAGGGACTCATTTTCTTCCCTCATTATGAATGCAGTTAACTTGTGTACATCCTGTTGGAAACTGTGAGCATGGACTGATATCTTGTTACTTCATGGCATGTCATGTTTTTAGTTTATTCGGCGATGGGATGTGCGCATCGCTGTCTGTAACAGCTTTTGTTGCCTGTCCCTGTTCATCCTTCAGATTAGTGGTAAACCCCCAGGATGTTCACAGTGGTGGATTCAACAGTGGCCATGACATTGAATATCAAGGGCCATGGTTAGATTCTGTCTTTGTTTGAGATGGTCACTGCATGGCACTGTCTGGCATGAAGATAACCTGTCAACCTGAAGACTGATATATTGCCCAGGTTTTGCTGCGTGTGAACATGGACTGCTTCAGTATCTGAGGAGTCATGAATGGTGCTGAACATTGTGCAATCATCAGCGAACATCTCCACTTCTGACGTTTTGTTGGAGGGAAGGCCATTGCTGTAGATGGATAGAGTGGACATGGAGAAGATCTTTCCACCAGTAGGAGAGACTAGGAACTGAGGGCACAGCCTCAGAGTGTAGGGACCACTCCAGAAGTGAGATGAGGAGGAATTTCTTCAGCCAGAAACTATGGAACTCATTGCCGTGGAAGGCAAGTCATTGAATGTCTTAAAGACAGATAGATAGGTTCTTGATGAGAAAGGGGATTAAAGGTTATGGGGAGAAGGCAGGAGAACGGGGTTGTGAAACATTATAGCCATGATCAAATGGCAGAGCAGACTGCTTGGGTTAAACAGCCTAATTCTGCTGCTTTTTCGTATGGTCTTCTGAAGCAAAAATAGAGATTGCTGGAGAAGCTCAGCAGGTCTGGCAGCATCTGCAAGGAGACAGCAGAGTCAACGTTTCAGAGACAGCAGAGTCAACATTTCCGTCAAGTGACCCTCCCTCAGAACCCTCAAATTTACAGCATCCACAGTTCTTTCAGTTTTCCTTATGGTCTTACGGTTGGGCCTAGGACACTACTATGAGAAACTCCTGCAGAGATGTCCAGGAGCTGAGATAACTGACCACCAACAATGTCCAGGAGCTGAGATAATTGACCTCCAACAACCATGACCGTCTTTCTATGTGTCAGGTTTGACTCCAACCAGGGGATAGCTTTCCCCCAGATTCCCTTTGATTTTAGTTTTGCTAGGGCCCCTTGACGTCACGCTCAGTGAAATGCTACCTTGATGTCAAGGGGCAGCCATTCTCATCTCAACCTCTGGAGTCCGGCTTTTCTATCCATGACTGGACAAATGGTGTAATGAGGTCAGGAGCTGAGTGATCCTAATGGGACCCGAACTGAGCGTCAGCATGAGCGGTGCTCTCTGCAAAAGATGGGAGCAGATTGAGACCAGGTGGAGATATCCTCCACATCATTTGTCATTCGCCAGCAGATGGCTTTCTGCTGGTCTCCGTTTTGTAGCCTTACCCGAACTAAAACACTCACTTTCAGAGGAGTGCAGGAAATGAGTGTATTTGTTGTATCTCTAATCTGCCCGGAAATGTAACATCGTTTAGTGTTTCTGGAGGAATGCCATTATGACGGACTGTTGCTGGGATTCAATTGGCTCCAGGTTTTTTTGTATTAAACTGCACTGAGCGCGGGCTGGATTACATTGATTTATTTCTGTTCAATAAACAAGATGCATTCACTGTCAGGGGCCCCACTGTCTCCTCTCCTTAATGATGGCCTCGAGCTTGCGGTGAACATGGCGAATCAGGACACTTTAACTGCCGATGTAGCAACATCTGTGGTGACTTTGTGAGTAATGGTGATTGAAAGAATCTGGAATTTTAGCTTGAAGCAGTAACCCAGTGGAGCTCAAGTTGCCTGCATTGTTGAAGTTCACTGGGATACTCAGCCTGGAAGAGCAAATTATGTAAGAGGTTGAAGACATTCTAGAATTGATGTGATCCAGGGTGCATCTGATTCGCATTATAGCAGATGTGGAAATTCCAATTGTCAAGAGAAAGAAAGTAAGAATTTATTTTGGCAATATGAGTTGTAGAAAGGCACATCTCATTAGCTTATTGCCTTGACTGCTATTGGAATTTTTAGTTTGAAATGTTTGACGCATTCATTTAGAAAAGAAAGGATTGGTTGTCTGAAAGATTTCCCAATGCATAAATAAGACCTAGTCTGAAGGAAAATAGAGACTGGTTTAGCAGTTTTCACACATAAATATTTAAAGGAATTGGCTTGGCTATTTGTCAAAGATTTAAACATTTTAACCAAAGAAAATAGTGAATGAAAATGTTGCTTGTGTTCTGTTGGATGTCCAATCAGCAACTGGGAATAGACGAAAATGTTAAATGCACAGTAACCCTTTGTTAACTAACACTGGCTTGGTTCAATTTCAACCAGTAAAAACATTTTAAAGAACATATAAAAGCTCCTTTTTACTCAGCTGGTAGAACTCTTAACCAGGTCGTATATTCAAGTCTCCCTCAGGGATTTGCGAAAAAGAAGATCCAGGACAACACCTCAGTCCAGGTCGGAGCCAATGGGGAGGAGGTGCCGTTTATCAGGCCGGATATTGATTCCGCATCTGGATGTAGGAAATACTTGCCATTTACAACTTAGTTGCAGTCAGACGGGGGGTTTCTTGGTCTCGGAGAGTCAGTGGGAATTGGGGGAAATCTCTTGGCTATTTGAAGTCAAACCTCTCACACAGAAATCTGGCTGTGGTTGTTGGAAGTCAGGCATCTCAGCTACAGGACATCCCTGCAGGAGTTCCTCAGGGAACTGTCCTAGGGCCAACCATCTTCTACTCTTGCACCAGTTGTTCATCCATTATGACAACCACTTATCTTTGCACGTTAACTATTCATTTACTTATGTAACAGTGTGACTGTGCTCAAAGGACTTATGGTTCGGAAGCATTTTGAGATATCCTGTGGATTGCTAAGGTGTGATTGGATGGTAGATCAGTAGTTTCTTTTATGACGACCTTTGACCTGGACGGAGCGCAGCAAATTCATAATTTCTTTAAAACGTTGGTGGAATTTGTAACTGCTTTTAAGAATGTTTAAAAAGGACTTTTAAGTCTTTGGAACAATTATGAAGACGTCAATTGTAATCTTCTTGGACAGTGAATAATCCTGGCCCATGTCACTTGGTAACTGTTGACCTGGAAGCAGTACCAACAGGAAGGAGGATAAGTGGGAAACTGTGTGGCTGGCAGACAAAGCAGAGGTACAGGCAAAGGAACTGGAGGATGAAGACAATCAGGACACAGATGTGGACTCAGAGAAAGCAGGCAGGGACAGAAGGATACTGTGAGGGGAATGGCTATGAGGGGAAGAAGGAACTTGCTCCCAGTAAGAGGTCAGATTTTCAGTTTTATAGGAAAGAAAACAGGAGCACTTGAAGGTACTGTGCGAGCTGGTTAAAAAGGTCTAAAACCTGGAAGGCTGTTTGCCTAAGTTGGAGTTGCAAGAAGGCTGGATATTGTCCTGCAATTGGGCAAACCAAAAACTGGAGTGCAATTGGTTAACAGTTGATGCTAACTCCAAAAAGCTGAATCATCAGAACCGTCATGACCCGAGGGAGGGAACTCCTCCTTAAGGGACAGAGGGTTTGTAGAAGCTGCTTTGCTGATGAGAGTTATACCCATAAAACCCAAAGGTGAAAGCTGATGGCAGATAGGGTGGCAGAGTTGCCGTACGAGAATGAAGAACAATTTATTATGGAATGATGGTGCTGCGTAATGCAACATGTAGGTGGAGAGTGATGTGAATGTTATACAAAATGTATATAAATTTGACTATTTCAAGTTAAATTTACCTTTTTATTTGAAGCATTATTTGCCGGCTAAATGATGTATGCTTTGGATTGTTCCTGTTTCGTGTTAAAGTGCACTCTACATTAAAATGGGAATTTAATGATAATTCCTTCAGACGCTGGATATTTTTGGTAAATTTGGTTATATTGGTTTACGGTCCTCTCACTGGGATCATAATGCTTTGCTCAATGTTCTACACTTAAAAAGAGAGGAAAGAACTGCGGATGCTGTAAATCAGGAACAAAAACAGAAGTTGCTAGAAAAGCTCAGCAGGTCTGGCAGCATCTGTGAAGGTAAAGACAGAGCTAACGTTTCAGTTCTGAGGAAGGGTCACTGGACCCGAAACGTTAACTCTGTCCTTTCCTTCACAGATGCTGCCAGGCCTTTCCCAGCAACTTCTGTTTTTGTTCTTTACTTTAAACGTAGTTGTAGAAAATGTTTCGCTGGAGATGGAGGATTACCCTGTGCATCTAAATAAATGCCATGATCGTGGAATGCTGCTGGGATTTTACAAATAAAATACTGTCACTCTTTCTGTTCAAAAGAATGGTGTAGCAGGAGGAGAAATGTACGTGTGCCCATTGAACAGATAGCTGCTCTTGGAGGTTGCCTCTTTAGATATTTTGTTTGAAAACTGCTAAAGGCATAGTCCCCCTGGGGAAAATGTAACTTTGTCATCAGTTGTTCTAAATTTGGGATTTTATTCCTAAATTTGTTCTCTCCCTGACTGATCTTATCGATGCACAAGTAATGTCCTAAATCCTGTAAGTTGTCATTTTCCAAACACTGCCATTCCATAAATGTCTTCTTAGAGTCAGAGAGTCATACGGCGTGGAATCAGACCCTTTGGTCCAACCAGTCCATGCTGACCATGTTCCCAAACCAAACAAGTCCCACTTGCCTGCGCTTGGCCCATATCCCTCCAAACCTTTCCTATTCAAGAACTTATCCAAATGTCTTTTTAAATGTTGTAATGTGTATCCACCACTTTCTCTGGCAGTTCACGGACCACTCCCTGTTTTAAAAATGTTGCCCCTCGTGTCCCTTTTAAGTCTTTCTCCTCTCACCTTAAAAATACGTCCCTTAGTTTTGAATTCCCCCACCCTAGGGAAACCTTGTCATTCAACTCATCTATGCCTCTTGTGATTTTATAAACCTCTTTCAGGTCACCTCTCAATTTCCTACACTTCAGTGAAAAAATTCCCAGTCTATTTTTATATCTCAAATGTTCAAATCCTGGCAGCTGTTGTGACGACTTGCAATTTCACTAGGATAAGGAAGAAAAGAAAGATTTGCACTTACTTGGGATCTGTCACAACTACACGACATTCCAACCAATTAAGTACTTTTGCAGGAACTTTTAGTCCAGGAACTGCAGCAGCTGATCTATGCACAGCCGACTCCCGTAAAATGCTTTTGTCTTGCACTCATCAGGACAAAGACAAAAACGATGGTGACGGTTTATGCTGGAAGAGAATGAGGCAATCGTTTGATATTTGACTTTCTATCCATCCCATTGAATATGAAACGAAAAGATTTGGCACCATAGCTCTCTAAACGGCACTGTAGTAACGACAAAATAATCTGACCTATTCCTTGTGATCTTGATTGAAGAACAAATGTAGTTGAGGACTTTGGGGAGGAGTCTCCTGCTCTGTTCTGAATCTGCTGTAAATCTTCCTCTCTAAGCTTTGCTAAACTGAAATCGCTCAAATCCGGAACCATTCTTGCTGGTCTTTTCCGCACCCTAGCTAATGCTTTCAAATCCTTCCTATAGCATTGTGCCCAGAATTTAATACAGTACTCTAGTTGAGGACAAGCCAGTGTTTTTTAAAGTTTTGCTGTAACTTCCTTGGTCTTGTACTGTATGTCTCTGCTCATAACACCGTATGCTTTATCAACCTGCCTCAAACCCTTCAATCATTTGCTCGCATATATCCCAAAATTCTCCTGTTCCTCCACCTACTTGTCCCTTTCTGGTGTGGAGGGGCCAGTGTCGGACTCGGGTGGACAAGGTCAGAAGTCACACGACACCAGGTTACAGTCCAACAGGTTTATTTGAAATCACAAGCTTTCGGAGCGCTGCCCCTTTATCAGGTGCAGTGAGAGAGAAGAGCACACAGACACAGAGAGATCAAGGGCAGAGAGATCAAAAGATCATATGACTGGTGTGAGTGGAGTGTCAGAGTGAGTGCCTCTGTGGGTGACCAAGAGAGTTAGACAGTGATAACAAGCATGGGGCTGGATGAACACAGCAGGTCAAGCAGCATCATAGGAGCAGGAAAACTCGACGTTTCGGGCCTAAACCCTTCATCAGAA
>JAHRHZ010000036.1:2491173-2506360 GCA_024137785.1 Ginglymostoma cirratum
GTCGAGTTTTCCTGCTCCTATGATGCTGCTTGACCTGCTGTGTTCATCCAGCCCCATGCTTGTTATCTTGGATTCTCCAGCATCTGCAGTACCTTTTATCTCTGATACAGAGTTAGACAGTGAGTAAGGTGTCAAACAGCTGGATAACTGAAGAGATGACCTGTAATACGATTAAGTGAGGCAGGGAGATAATTACAAAAAATTAAAAATAAGGTGGTGCTGGAACAAACTAAATGACAGGAATAACATGCTAGGTATAAAAGTCGCATGCCAAGGGTCTAACCATTAGAATAAGTAATAGAAAACTGTACAAACGAATTAAGTTTTGTTTTGATCTCTCTGTAGATATTGCCTGACCTGCTAAATGTTTCATCTGCCTCTACTTCAGATTTCAAGCATAAAACATAACGAATTATGTTTTGATCTCTCTACTGCCAATGCTTTTGGCTTGCACTCATAAGCGATATGACTTATTACCATTCTCCTACTTTCTTCCCTCACAATGCATATTATTTCTGTTTAACGAGCTATCCAATGCCCTCTTCAAAATCTTGATTATCTCTACCTCCACCGCAGTCTCAGACAGTGCATTCCAGATCCAAGCCATTGCTGTGTTTTTTCTAACATCACATTCGCTTCTTTTGCAAATCAATTTAAAATTGGTACCTTGTGGTCCTCAGTTCTTTTACAAACAGGAGTAGTTTCTCCCCATCTACTCCGTCCAGACCCCTTTTGATTTTTAAAACTATCAAGTCTCTTACCTTTCACCTCTCCCAGGTATACAGCCACAAACTCTCCAATCTATCATCCTAACTGAAGTTCCTCATCCCTTAGAACCACTCTCATAAACTATCTCTGAGCTCACTTTAATGCATTCTTATATTATGCTGCCTAGAACTGTACAGACTGCTCTAGTAATAAATTTGTTTAAAAAGATTTGGAATTTTAAAAAAAAAGCTAGTCTAATGGCCACTAATATCAATTACTATAAAAACCCGTCTGGCTCACGAATGTCTTTTAGGGAAAGAAATCTGCCATCCTTACCTGGTCTGCCCTAGATGTGACTCCAGACCCACAAAACATGGTTCACTCTTAACTGCCCTCCAAGCAATTAAGAATGGGCAATAAATGCTGGCCTCGCTAGTGATGTTTACATCTCGTGAACAAGTGTAAGAAAAATACCTGAGGTTTAACTGGTGTACTCTAAGTTTTCTTTATTTGTTGCAAAGTTGAGTAAAGTACTTGTGGATTGGAAGGCAGGAAGTCAGAATTTGGTGCTTGCAAAATGCTAGGGAAGAAGCATTGTGTGTTCCCCTTAAAAGATAATGTGCTTTTTCTGTGCTTAGAGATTTAAAATGGATGTCTACGAGCAGCAGCTTGAAAGTTTGCAAGCTCACAGAGCACACTCGAAATGAGACGTTTGTATTGAAAGGCCATACAGTTAGCAGGCCACAAAGCTGTTTTTTTTTAACCAAGACAACAGGCTTCTGAATTTAGCCAATCAATTTGAACCAGGTACTTAGATACCAAAAACCTATTAAATTTAAATCTGATGGTTTTGACAACATAGGACCAATCCTATTGTGAGAAATATATGTCATCAAGGGTATAGAAAGAAGGAGGCAGTTGGACAAAGACCCCAGAGCTAGCTGCCATCCCCCAGAGGTAACGGCCCTCAGCTCTCAAGAGATAATCACTGGCTTTCACAGACTCCTCAATGTCTTAGAGAAAGCACCATCTAAATAACAACGGTACCAATGGCACGACTAGTTAATGTTCCTGACAGAAGAATCGATGGAGAAGGCACAGAACATTCTGGAAGACAGGTAACCTGGCTGTAATTTTGAGAGACTAAATTGTATCTTTTTATGTAAGTGAGACTTGTACTTATTGGAACAGCATACTGTGAGAATCTTGCTTTATTCGGGAATAGTTAGTAGTTAGAAGGGATTTATTTGGTGTCTTAACAGTTTAGTTATTTTGTTCACTGTTAGAGTAAGATAAACAAATGGTTACTTGTTGATTGTAAAGTCATTGTCAGGGATTTATTTTCTTTAGCCACTAGAAGTTGCTGAAAGGCAGGTTACACCACTTTTCACACTCCTTTTGCAAATTATAGGACCAGGTGCTCCTCTTTGGGTGTTTTGGTTTTAGTTCTCTGTGAGGGGGGCGGCGGTCAATCTCCACTTTATAACATATTTATTCATGGGATGAGGGTGTCACTGGCCAGGCCAGCATTTATTACCCATCTCTAATTGCCCAGTTAAGGATCAACCACATTGCTGTGGGTCTGTAGTCACGTGCAGGCACGGCCAGATAAGGATGGCCATTTCCTTCCCTGAAGGGTGTTAGTGAACCAGATGGGTTTTTCCCAACAACGACAATGGTGTCTTGATCGGCTTTAAACTCTTAATTCCAGATTTTTTTTTTAATTGAGTTCAACTTTCACCGTAAGCCATGGCCAGATTTGAACATGTACCCCCAGAACATTACCTGGGTTTCTAGATTAATAGTCTGGTGAGAATATCACTAGGCTATTTCTTCCTCTGAGTTAGCTTTGTCTAAAGTTCAGCATTACCTCTTTGCTGCTGGGTTTCTTCCCTTACTAATAGCAGTCTTTCTACCTCTGAACATCTTTTAAAGTTGGACCCTTTATGTTAGACTGCCTTTACATGGCACAGTGGCTCAGTGGTTAGCACTGCTGCCTCACAGCATCAGGGACCCGGGTTCGATTCCACCCTCGGGCGACTGACTGTGTGGAGTTTGCGCCGTCTCCCTGCGCCTGCGTTGATTTCCTCCGGGTGCTCCAGTTTCCTCCCACAGCCCAAACATGTGCAGGCTAGGTGGATTGGCTGTGCTAAAATTGTCCCTAGTGTCCAGGGATGTGTAGATTAGGTGGATTATAGGGGGTTGGTCTGGGTGGGATGCTCCAAGGTTCGGTGTGGACTTGTTGGGTTGAATGGCCTGTTTCCACACTGTAGGGATTCTAAAAAAATGTATCACTCCACACTTGTTAGGATTAAACTTCATCTGCCTTGTGACCATCCATGCCACTAGTCTGCCTGCACCCTCTTCAAGTCTATCGCTGTCCTCTCTAAACTAAGTTCCATCAGACTTACACTAGTGCATCCAGAACTGGGCATTTCCCAAGTCCAGATTTTGCTGTGACGTCTCAGGAACATGTGTTGTTAGTTAGACTCACACACATTTTTAGGTTTCAACACTTTTTTTTAAGACAGATTGCTGCAGGTGTAACCTTGGGCGATCACAGTGAAGGATGTAGCTGCTGGGAACAAGCGATGATGCATTTTTAACCTGGCCGTTGGAAGGATTGTGAAATATGTAGCTCAAGGACTCAAGAGGAAGTGTCAATTAGCAAAGGGTCAATTCAGTGTCAAATGAGACACACAAAATGAAATAAAGACAGAGGAAGATTAGACTAAGGGAGGGGAAAAGAGAGATAGAATGGAAAAGTAAAAACTTACGCAATTTTAAAACTTTCAACGTTTGTTATTGGAACGAATGAGCCTCCATGTTTGTTATGGTTAATTTTCAGTGACAGACTTTGGCTGGTCATAACTAGTTGCATAATTAAAAGTTAGTTACACTTGAAATGGCTAGACTTAACTTTATGTGGTGAGTGCAGGTAGTATCCAGCATGGAAATATATCATGCCATGCAAGATACCACTTTTCAATGGCGAGGTGGGCAGTTATTGTCATGTTTTTGGGGTAGTTTATTGTGGAACAGTTTTATGTTGTGTTGTGTGATGCCTACTGGGTAGTATGTGAATGTACCCGTAAGAGACTTGCTCATGATATCGTCACTGTTTTACAGCATGTGACCTGAGGTAATAAGGTTCATATTCCATCTTAACCTCCTACCCTGGCTGGGTGGCAATGGCCTAGTGTATTATTCATACAATTAATCTACAGACCATGGCAGAATAGCTGCCAAATTTGCCTCAACAAAGTGAAAGGGTGATTTTAACTTTAAATCCCTCTTTCAGACCGGACGAGACTCAGATTTCTTTGTTTAAACTTTTACTCATGCATGCACGGGAGATGTACCCCTCAAAGATGGTGCACAACTCAAACCTTACGACAAAAATAATGGCTTTATACTCTTTCTGCAAGAGAACAAGCTTTCAGTCAAAAGGATAATGAAGATGGTTACCCTGGTGAGCCTGAGAATTTTGATGAATGCCATCCTGCTCACCAGTGTGGTCCCCAAACTGAAACAGAAAAGACCAGAATGATGCTCTGCCATTTTGTACTGCAGGACTAAAAAACCTTTACTCACTCATATCTCTATCCAACAGTGCTCACATTGTTTATAGCCACTTTGGTACTCACGACTGTATTGTCCAATCATATTCAAATTAGTACACATTATATTATCCAATCATACCCATACATGTTCACATTGAGTGCATACCTGTGACTATCAGAAATTCTTTGCTGTTCCTACTCCCCCTTCAAAAGACACTTTTCAATAAAGACTATATTTACTGGAGTTTAGAAGGGCTGGGGAACCTCATAGAAACTAATTAAATTCTAACAGGATTAGACGGGTAAACATAGGAAGGATGTTCCTGATGACTGGATCACAGTTTAAGAATTAGGAGAAGGCTGTTTGGGATTGAGATGGGGAGAAATGTCTTCACCCAGAGAGTGGGGAGCCTGTGGCATTCTCTGCCACAGAAAGTGGTTGAGACCAAAACATTGAATGTTTTCAAGAAGCAATTTGATATAGATCTTCAGACTAAAGGGATCAAAAGGGTGTCATGGGAGAAAGCAGGAACGGGGATCTGAGTTGGATGATCAGCCATGATCATATTGAATGGGGGAAGCAGGCTGAAAGGGCTGAATGGCCTACTCCAACACCTGTTTACGGATTCAAAACCAGAGTTTGGGACAAACTTAGCTTTATCATTCAACAAGGTTAGACAATAATATTACCTTCAGCAAAGATGCAGGCGCAGTGAAAGCCCTATCATTGTCCAGGGGATTGAAAACCGTCAGATTGCCACAATGGGAATGCCACATGGGGAGAATGGATATCTGGGGTCATATGTTGGAGAACTCAGCAAACTTGTTTACTCAGTGTAAACCCATACACTGCAATAACCCAGAGATAGTAAGAACTGCCGATGCTGGGGTCTGAGGTAACCCAGTGTGTCCGAATGTAGGTTGAATGTGAGTGCATGTCTGTCAGAGGCCTTTCACAAGAAACTAATTACAACTCCTTTGCCTGAATTTGACTTACATCAACTTGTTCACACCAGCTGGAGTGGAGCTAGTTGTTCACAACAGCTGGTTCCAATTGAATTCATTATTACACTAACAATTGGAGCTGTTCAAAATTATCTGTAACATTACAGCTGTCTTAAGTAGGGTTCAAACAATCTGTGTATGAAACTTCTGGCTTAGGAGTTAAAGCATCTAATCATGTTCCATTTACTGACCACTGGCCAGATTTCAAACATGTGAAAGATGCAAATAGTAGAATGGCTCGCTATGTAAGAGACTCAGTGGGCTCGATGCACTTCAGTATTGCTCAGATCTATTCAGAAGGAAAAGACAAAAGCTATTTCAGCTGATTGCAAAGACTGTGAGTCACAATTAGTTGTTGAAAATTGGCTGGATTGGGTTATATTCCATTTTTGGCTCATTTTCCGCTGATTCCATGTTGGACTGAGAAAAAAAACATTAAACCACTTTAATACCAGAACATCTGTCAGCTTGACTGAAACAGTTTGGTGCAGCTGCCTTGCTCCAGTGCATAGTCTCCTGTAACAGAAATAGCTTGTGATGTTTGCGCAATTTAACATCGCACAAAAACACAGTCACACATGAAGTGAATGGCTTCAGGACTCAGGTACAAACTGTGTGTGAACTTCCCTTTTGAGCTTTTTACAATCTGTGCGCTTGGCTTTATTTATCTCATATTTCACCGTTTGAATGTATAGAAATGTTGTCCATCAAAAAATATTAAGCTGTAAAAAGTGGTAAATTAGTGAGATGGGAGATGTAAAAATACTTCCTTCAGCTGGAAAGAGTTGTTTATGACTCAAATTGATTCTAATCTGAGCCACAATCAGACAAGACGAGACTGTTTGTTTGTGACAGTGAATAGAGAGTTGAATGAAATCTGCACGTAAGTTTGTGTTTGAGCTTGGGGCAACTGGCAAGAGTTTGAAAATGAAGAGGGATACATGCTATTGCAGTGTCAATAGTATTTTGCAGCATTTACGCATATAAAAGCCTTTCTCTGCAAGCCTTCTTTCTGAAGAAGGGTCCTGACCCGAAACGTCAGCTTTCCTGCTCCTCTGATGCTGCCTGGCCTGCTGTGTTCCTCCAGCTCCACACTGTGTTGTCTCTGACTCCAGCATCTGCAGTTCCTACTATCTCCTTCTTCATCACTGTCAGAGTTGCAAAGGAAAAAAAAAAATTCAAGGACCAGCCAGTTAATTGCGGATCTTGTTACGAAATTGTTTTATCCTTCAAAAGAATTCTTTCTGTTCATACTGTGTGAGTATATCGAATTCTAGTGGCACCATTTTTCAAAGATACTTGACACTTTTGAACTTCCTCATCCAAGTTCTTCATCAGTGCTATGTCCAGAATGTTGATAATGAGGTGAATGCATTGACATCAACCAGAAATTCATCAAAGATCCTGAGATAGCGCCTTCCAAACCCATAACCAGTTCCATCTAGAAGGACAAGGGCAGCAGATACATGGGAACAAAACATCCTGTAAGTTCCTCTTCAAGACAGCCACCATCCTGATTTGGAAATATATTATCGTTTCTTCACTGTCACTGGGTCAAAATTCTGGAATGACCTTCCTAATGGCGTTGTGGGTCTATGTACAGCACATGGACTGCAGCGGTTCAAGAAGGCAGCTCACCCCCACCTTCTCATGGAGCATCTAGGGCTCAGCCAGTGATGCCCACGTCCAACGTGTGAATAAAATTACCTTCATCTCCAGTGCTGCTGTTCTCCTGCTCTACCTGCACAGTGCTCAGTGTATGCAGTGCTGTTTCACTGCCAACGATGGTACATGCAGCCTGTTTGTTTTGCCTAAAGACAGGCTGCCTTTTGAAGGAGAATAATATTGCTACAATGGGAGTTGCAAAGTGAGTGGCAGGGCACACAGAGAGATCCAAGCTGGCTAATGTGGTATGAAACAGGTAAAGAAAGGTCACCCCCAAATTAAATCCCCCCTCCCCAATAATGTTTGTTATTGTAATCACACTTTATTTTTCACTTTGTTCTTAAATTGCTGCATCACAAATGCCAGCATGTAAACAAGGACCACAAACAGACGAGACAAGAGGAGGCCATTTGGCCCCTCAACCAGCTCTGCCATTTGATAAGATCATGGATGATCCAATTGTCACCTCAATTCGACATTCCTGCCTTCTACCTATTTGCCCCTTGCTTAACAGGGATCTACCTTAACAGGGATCTACCTGAGCAGGGACCTACCTTAACAGGGATCTACCCATCTCTGCCTTAAAAAGTATTGACAAATTCTGCTTCCACCACCTGTTTAGGACAAGAGTTCCAAAGACTCATGAACTTTTGAGAGAAAACAACTCTCCTCATCCCTGTTTTAATGAGCGACGCCTTATTTTTAAATCATGACTCCTGGTTCTAGATTCCTCCATAAGGTGAAACATCTCCTCCACATCTGTCCAGTCAGGATCTTTATATGTATCAATCGATCAAGTCATCTCTTGCTCATCTCGACCTTAGCCAATACGAGCCAATCTTTCCTCATAGGACAGCCACAACCACAGCTCCCCCCCCCCCCCCGCCTCACCTTGCCCCATTTCAGGTATTAAACTGATAAAGCTTCTCTGAACTGCTTCTAATGCATTTATCTCCTTCCTTAGTAAGGTGACCAGTACTACTGGTAGGTACATTTGGAATGTTGTGAGCAGTTTTGAGCCCTGGACCTAAGGAAGGACATGCTCGCATTGGAGGGGGTCCAGAGGAGGTTTACGAGAATGATTCAGGGGATGAAGAGCTTGTCACATGAGGAGCGGTTGAAGACTCTGGGTCTGCACTCGATGGAGTCTAAAAGGACGCCAGGAGATATGATTGGAATTTACAGAACACTGTCAAGCCTGGCTAGAGTAGATGTGGAGAAGATGCTTCCCCGAGTAGGAAAGAATAGGAGCTGAGGGCACAGCCTCAGAGTGAAGGGATGACCCTTTAGGAACTGAGATGAGGAGGAATTTCTTCAGCCAGAGGGAGGTGAAACTGTAGAACTCATTGCTGCGGAGGCCTGTGGAGGCCAAATCACTGAGTGTATTTAAGACAGAGGTCGGTA
This sequence comes from Ginglymostoma cirratum, assembly GCA_024137785.1. Classification (NCBI taxonomy): domain Eukaryota; kingdom Metazoa; phylum Chordata; class Chondrichthyes; order Orectolobiformes; family Ginglymostomatidae; genus Ginglymostoma; species Ginglymostoma cirratum. The sequence continues at coordinate 2,499,519 of JAHRHZ010000036.1, forward strand.
GGTTTTTGATTAATAAGGGGATCAAGGGTTACAGGGAGAAGGCAGGAGAATGGGGTTGAGAACATGTCAGTCATGATGGAATGCTGGAGTAGACCTGACGGGCTGAATGGCCTAATTCTGCTCCTATATCTTATGGCCTAGCAGTATTCAATTCTCCTCGTAACAAATAACATTGTGTTAGCTTTCCTGAATGAAGCATTTCTTTAAGGTTGTTAAAAGGAATTGGAGGAATGAGTCAGAATGGTTAGGTTCGACTGTGCTTTGAACACAGCTGTCCAAAATTAATTTAGCAAGTAAATGTTCAGAAAAAATATTGCCTATGCTCCTTAAACCTACAAAGTTGTTAATCAGAGGTGTACTGGCCGCATTGCACACCTACACAGTCAAATTAAAGTCAGGATACTTACTCATTTTCAGACCCTGGCCTCTGTTTCACTCCTGAGGTAAAATGTTATGAAGGAGGCTCAGTTTTTGAATTTTTGAAATTTTAAGCTCCCCTTACAAATCCCACGTTTGGTTCAGAGATGGTGAGCTCTCCATGTGAATTTTGGGATATCAAGGATGATGAGTCTGTCAGCATTCGCTGTCCATACACCTTGGACTGCAACCTCAGGATTCTGTGTCTGCATATTTAAACACAGAAGTACAGAAAAATATGCCAGTAATTCTCTGCAGAATGCATTGTTCGAGTCCCTTATAGATTGTAAACCATTAGAAGTCAGTGAATTGATGGGAACTTTGATTTTTCTGGCAGCAGTCTGGGTACAAATGCAGCGAAACTGTTAGACGTTGTTAAATGAAAGTTTTTAGTTTTGCAGTAAGTTCATAATTCCCTATTCCTGATAAAACAAGTTTTACGTGTGTAGAGTGTAAAATTTCCCCATCCCTTGCGACCTTGACAAAGCTGATCCCAGATGCTGTGCCTGGCAGCTGTTTATAATAACATTTGAATAGCATTAACAGGTCACACAGTATGACACTAAATGAAGCCCTGTCTGTAGTGAGTGTAACAAGGTCAGGCAGCAGGACCTCATAGATTAGGAGTTCCCTGATTGGGGCTGGTCTAAGAATTCTCAATTGCAGAAAGTAGCAGCTGCTCGGTCAGAGAGTACATTCAAGACAGAGGCCGGGCAATCTTTTCGGGTACTTTGAGACTGAAGGAATATCGGGATCGTGTGGGAAGGTGAGGATAAGGTAAAAGATCAGTGACTGTCGTTGAATGACAGAGAATGCTCAAGGGGCTGAGTGACCTATTCGTACTCCCGTTTCTTGTGCTCCGATTTTAAAATGATCATTAGAGTAAGAGCTCTGTATTGACAGATATAACGAATAATTAGAATTATGAGCGAAACAAAGAACTGTGGATGCCGGAAATCTGAAACAATAACAGAAATTGCTGGAGAAGCTCAGCAGGTCTGGCAGCACCTGTGGAGAGAAAGCAGAGTTAATGTTTCGAGTCCAGTGACTCTTGAACAGAGCTGATTCTGATGGGAATTATAAAATTTGTTTAATCTGGTGCGAAGCAAGCTGTCCATGTGAGATTCATGTAATTTGATTTCTTTGTGTTTTTATTCACTAGGGACGCCAAGGACCACATGGAAACCCGGGTCGCCCTGGTCCTCCCGGTGTAAAGGTTGGTGCTTTCTTCAAAATGCTTACCTTTGCTCATACAAAACTTGAGCGTTGCTTGAAAAAGACATTCTTTGACAAAGCATTACATCTTACATGTATCAGGACAGTTTGCAAGAATACCACTGTAAAAGAGAACACATTTTATATTGAATGTTAATAGTGCTACTTGGATGGTGCCGTCTCCAAGCCCAAATAGTTATCACTCCTATCTGATAGAGTATAAAATGTTGTTCCCCGTTTCATTGGTATTCTTAGAAATATCCTGATGAGTGTAAGGCAAAAACTTTTGAAATAAAGTGTGTTCCTTCAGCAATCTGTGACGTGATGTTTGGCTTCACTGTTGTTCTTTGCAATCATTGTATTCCTGTTAACAAAGGTATTGCATATTGTAAATGTTCCTAACGTCTTCCTGTTTCCCTGAACTGCATCGTCTTCCAAACTATGGCAAAGGTTTGCAATAGCGTCAATTTGAATTGTTCCATGTCACTCCATTCTTCCAGATAAATCCATCTAGGAGTCCGGCTGGGATTTTGCTGGGAAAAGTAATGGAATCCACTCAATGCTAGTGCCCATCCACTCAGTTCCAGGTTGCCCTTCTAAGAGCTAGGAACCCCACCCATCCCCAGACCAAATGTTATGAAACCAAGAGAGCAGAACCTGAGGTGGCAACTGTTCTACACTGGAGAGGGCCCTGCCTCCCAGCCTCAGGAGTGACCTGGCATTATTAGTTGTGTTTGCTACACAGAGAGACCTGACATGCAGTGGCTTTCATAAGGAGCAGACAGGTTGGCATTTGACTAAAGTAGGGGGCGATCTGAATCCCAAACACAAGTCCGTAACTCTTTACTCCATGATAAAGTACGTCGGAGCGAACCCGCAGGGGGTCACAGGAGACCGAATAGGGTCTCAATGGGGATGATTTCCTCCTGCCCCTCATGCTCTCTAAGAGCCCACCCTGCGCTGTAAGTTCTGGTGGCATCAGTTCTGGAGGACAGCAGCTGGCATCATCCAGAAACCACAGGACCGAGAGAGCACTTCTGTACCAGGCACAGTTTGGATGTAAGGTTCATCGCCAGTGTGAGGTTGGAAAGTGTAGACCCCCTGTTTATCTCCAAATTGTGGGATTGTGACAGTGCGGAGAGCATCAGGAACCAGAGCGTTCTCCCCCCCTCCATCCGTTTCTGTTTTGCAATAACTGCAAGGATAGAACTAAATTTAAATAGATTCTGATTTTATGCAAAGCCGTTAAAAAGGATTTAAGGAAAATGGTAATTAGTTAAGATCCCCTCTTACCCATTTCACTCCACAGTATTATCACACAGGGTTGCTTTCAGACTGAGGTGAGGAGGAGTTGCCCCACTCAAAGGGTTGTGGAATTCGCTACTCTACAAAGCTGTAGATACTTAGACATGAGGGATTTCTAAGGTAGAGGTTGATAGATCAAGTATGAAGATGCTGAATGAGATGGCAGGCTGAAAGGGCCACATGCCTGATCCAGCTCCTTTTTTTTTTCAGTTCATAAAGTCCCGAAGGTGTAAAAGTAGGTCATTCAGCCCATTGGGTCCACACCTGCTCAGACCCACTCCCCTACCCTATCCCTGTAACCCCGCATTTCCCATGGCTAACCCACCTAGCCTGCGCATCCCTGGACCCTATGGGACAATTTAGCATGGCCAGTCCACCCCAACCTGCACATCTTTGGACTGTGGGAGGAAACCGGAGCACCCGGAGGAAATCCATGCAGACACGGGGAGAATGTGCAAACTCCACACAGACAGTCACCCGAGGGTGGAATCGAACCTGGTTTCCTGGCGCTGTGAGGCAGCAGCGCTAATGACTGAGCTCACTGTTCTCCGAATGGCTACAAATTCAAAACATGATCTTCATGTACAGGTCTCTCAGGAAACCCAAAACATAGAAAGAACTGCTTGTGATAGGGGCGTAAGAACCTTTAGCGATGAGGAAAAATTAATTCATCAGCAAGATTATGTTCAGAATGATCTAAGTCCCTACAGGGAGATGGGAACCACTGGAAGCTGATAAATGGTATTTCGCTGGTTGTGTTTGGTTGCAAGCCCAGCATTGGCTGTTAATTTGGGAATCAATCACCTGCTCTTCCCAGTCCAGGAATTGGAATTTGGCAGACAAGACAGGAAAAACAGCTTTGAACAAATACAAAGGGGAAGCATAAAAGTGACCACTTTTATTCCCAAATTTATTTCCCCACTGGTGGACGCTTAAACTTGACTTAAATTTATAGTGGAAGTCGCGTGTGGTTTTTTGGCTAGGCTTTGCTGCGGATTTCACAATGTTGCTGCTCAGACAAGCCGCAGCTCCTGGTGGGTCCTGGGGAATGTTGTGGAGCAAAGAGACCTTGGAGTGCAGGTTCGTAGTTCCTTGAAAGTGGAGTCGCAGGTAGATAGGATACTGAAGGAGGCGTTTGGTACGCTTGCCTTTATTGGTCAGTGCATTGAGTATAGGAGTTGGGAGGTCATGTTGTAGCTGTACAGGACATTGGTTAGGGCCACTTTTGGAATATTGCATGCAATTCTAGTCTCCCTGTTATAGCAAGGATGTTGTGAAACTTGGAAGGGTTCAGAAGAGATTTACAAGGATGTTGCCAGGATTGGAGGGTTTGAGCTACAGGGAGAGGCTGAACAGGCTGGGGCTATTTTCCCTGGAGCCTCGGAGGCTGAGGGGTGACCTTATAGAGGTTTATAAAATCATGAGGGGCATGGATAGGGTGAATGGGGTTGGGGGTAGTCGAAAAGTAGAGGGCATAGGTTTAAGGTGAGAGGGGAAAATGTAAAAGGGCCCTATGGGGTAACTTTTTCACACAGAGGGTGGTGTGTGTGTGGAACAAGCTGCCAGAGGAAGTGGTGGAGGCTGGTACAATTACAACATTTAAAAGGCATCTGGATGGGTACATGAATAGGAAGGGTTTAGAGGAATATGGACCAAATGCTGGCAAACGGGACTAGATTAATTTAGGATATCTGGTTGGCATGGACAAGTTGGACTGAAGGGTCTGTTTGCACACACTCCCCGTGTCTGTATGGGTTTCCCCTGGGTGCTCTGGTTTCCTCCCACAGCCCAAAGGTGCGCAGTTAGGGTGAATTGGCTGTGCTAATTTGCCCCAGGGATGTGCAGGCTAGGTGGGTTAGGCATGGGGAATGCAGGGTTACAGGGATGGGCTAGAGGGTAGGTCTGGGTGGGATGCTGTTCAGAGGGTTGGTGTGGACTTGATGGGCTGAATGGCCTGTTCCACCCTGTGGGGATTCTATGAAAAATTTTTAATCAGAGAGGCGTGAGTCTTTGTAATTCTTCTTCACAGAGCAATGGGGATAGAGTTAATGTGTACACTTAAGGTGGAGATAGATCGACTCTTTCTTTATTCAAGAATCCCAGGTGATTGGGTAGGGGCTGTGCGTGGAGTTGAGTTAGTAAACAGTTTGGTGGCCCTGATCTTAATGAATGGCAGAGAGAGTAGGCTGGAGAAACTGAGGACCCTGATTCATACATTCGCACATTTTCACTTGTCAGTTTGCCAGTGAGGGAGGAAGAAAGATCCTTTTGGGAAGGAAAAGGGATGTTGTCGCTGGTTGTCCCAGCATCTGTGCAGGTATTGGAAAGGACACTATTAGCTGCAGATACCCATCCAGATTGAGTTTTTTTTTGTTGCCGATTCTCATTAAAGACGGCCACACATTCTCTGACAACATAAACACTGATAGCAAAGGCTGAAAAGGCTGCTTCTTGCTAACTGTTCTTACAGGCCAGTGTTGAGGTTTTTCTAACATTGTCAATACCGTGCACCAGAAACCTCTAGCATTATTATTGAAGTGTTTGTCATTGTGAACAAACCCGCAGCAGTTTCTCAGAACAGGAGATTATTTACGAGGATTGAAATATACTCATTATCTCATTAAACCTTACTGTGTGACAAATTGGATAGGAGATAGATATTCAGACTGCCGTCCTGGAGTATTCCTTTCAGCAATAAGGTGACAGATTTCCTTTCAACCTTAGGAAGTAATTGCTCCAGGGGAACTTGTAATTGCTGGGGGGCTCCCTATATTTACTGCCTTTGTCCTTCTAGTTAGTAAATGCCATGGGTGTGGAAGGTGCTGTTTCAGGATCTTGGTGAATTTCTGCAGTGCATCTTGCAGATGGCACACCCTGCTACTGGTCTGCAAATGCAAAAGGATGTGAATATTCAAGGTCAGAAATGACATGACACCAGGGTTATAGTCCAACAGGTTTATTTGAAATCTGCTGTGGAAGCTTGTGATGCCAAATAAACCTGTGGGACTATAACCTAGTGTCATGTCATTTCTGACCTTGTCCACCCCAGTCCAACACTGGCACCTCCACATGGTAAATATTTGAGATGGTGGATGTGGTTCCAGTCAAGCCTCTGCGTTACCCTGGATGGTGCTGCCAAGCATATTGAATGTTGTTGGAGCCGCTCCGATCCAGGTAAGTAGAGAGTGTTCCTTCACACTCCTGACTTATGCCTTGAAGGTGTTGGACAGTCTTTGGCTGAGTTCCTTACTGCAGCCATCCCAGCCTCTGACCTGCTCTTGTAGGCACTGTATTTATATGGCTGATTCAGTTTGATTTCTGATCAGTGACAACATTCAGGATGCTCACCATGGGGGATCTGGTGGTGGTAACACTGCTAAATGTCAAGGGGACAGTGGTTAGGTTCCGTCTTGTTGGAGATGGTCATTACATGGCGCTCGTGTGATGTTAAAAACACTGCACTTGTCAGCCCAAGCATGGATATTGTCCAGGTCTTGTTGCATGTGAACATGGACTGCTTCAGTACCTGAGGAGTAGTGAATGGTGCTGAACATCGGCGAACGTCCCCACTTCTGACCTTATGATGGAGGGAAGGTCATTGATGAAGCAGCTGAAGATGGTTGGGCCTGGGACACTACCCTGAGGAACTCCTGCAGAGATGTCCTGGAGCTGAGATGACAAGCAGCATCCCATTACTTGAATTTTGAACTACTTCACGCAGCTGTAATTGTGACAATTGTGGTTTGCAAAATAAAGCATTCACAGTAAGCTTGTTCCCTGTCTGTACAGAGAAGGAGATAACAAGGTGTAGAGCTGGATGAACACAGCCGGCCAAGCAGCGTCAGAGGAGCAGGAAAGCTTGACGTTTCGGGCCTAGACCCTGATTTCTGATGAAGGGTCTAGGC
>JAHRHZ010000036.1:2510445-2528499 GCA_024137785.1 Ginglymostoma cirratum
CGCGCACACACACACAGACACATGCACACACACAGAGACACACGCACACACACGCACGTGCACACATGCAGACACGCGCACACAGACACGCATGCACACACACAGACACACATGCACACATAGACATACACACGCACACACACACAGACACACACACACACAGATACACACATGCAGAGACACACACAGACACACACACACACACAAACACACACACTACACGCACAGACACAGAAAATGACATTGTGCATTTTGACTTGTGGATACCATGTACTCTTATACCAACAGAAGGAGTCTGCCAGGAAGAAATAACAGAGGATCCATGTTTCACAGCTGCCCCGATTCCTTTAGAATTCCTACAGTGGGGAAACAGGCCATTCAGCCCAACAAGTCCACGATGACCCTCCCAAAGAGAATTCCATCCACTGTCAACCACCCCTACCCTATCCCTGTAACCCTCCATTTCCCCTGGCTAACCTACACATCTCTGGACAGTATGAATAATTTAGCACGGCCAATCCACCCTAAGCTGTACATCTTTGGACTGTGGGAGGAAACCGGAGCACCCGGAGGAAACCCACGTAGACACGGGGAGAATCTTAACCAGATCGTGTCACTGCTAACATTGCATGTTTTAAAATTAATTTGTGGGATGTGGGCATCATTGGCTGACCAGCATTTCTTGCCTGCACCTAGTTGCCCTTGAGAAGGTGGGGGTGAGCTGCCTTTTTGAACCGCTGCAGTCCTGCTGCTGTAGATTGGCCCACAATACTATTAGGGAGGGAATTCCAGGATTTTGACCCAGCGACAGTGAACGAGCAGCGATACATTTCCAAGTCAATATTGCCAATAGTTCTACACTTATAGAAATGAATGAAGAGTTGAGGAGATGGAGGGGGACAGATAACCTGCTCCTATGATGCTGCTTGACCTGCTGTGTTCATCCAGCCCCATGCTTGTTATCTCGGATTCTCCAGCATCTGCAGTACCTTTTATCTCAGATATAACAACTCAGCAGTGTTCAGTGCTTTCTGAAACCAGAAACTTCAGTGACATTCTGTTTGTCCATGCTTTAAAAATAATGGGAATGCTTCACAGAGTCGTAGAGTGAGACAGCATGGAAACAGACCTTTTGGTCCAACCAGTCCATGCTGAACATAATCCCAGATGCAAATGCCATAGGAAATTCCAAGCTTACTGTCTCTGGTGCCTGTAGAATTTCTTTTCCCCCCAGGTCCTGAGCCAGCCATATTTCACAATGCATGTTGTAATGTAAATAGTTACATGACATAACTGGAGGCTTCGTAGCACAAAATAATGCTGACTGGCGTTAGATACAGACTGGGGCTTTCCACTGTTGAGCTGGTCAGTTTGCATTTTCCATTGTTTGCTTAACGGTTGGAAAAACTCTGCTTAGGAGGTAAAGAAGCAGAAAACCAAGGTGCCAGTTTTTGTAAATTAGTTTTGTGAATCCGATGTCGGACAATATCTGCAGATTGTACGTTCTGTTTCAATGCAGAAACATAGATAATAGGCATGATGTGGAGGTGCCGGTGTTGGACTGGGGTTGCATAAAGTCCGAAGTCACACGTCTCCAGGTTATAGTCCAGCAGGTTTATTTGCAGTCACAAGCTTTTGCAGCACTGCTCCTTCGTCAGGTGAACTGGAGGGTAGTGCACCTAAACAATAGGAGCAGGATTAAACCATTCAGTCTTTTGAGCCTGTTCTGTTATTTGGTATGTTTGTGGCTAAGCCTGGACAACACATACGGATCTGTGGAAGTAAATAGAGGCCTTTAAAATGTGCAACATTCCACATGCAGACCATGAGACAAATGAGGAGGTGGTCAAAACTGTCAGAGCAAAAAGGATTCTGAAAAGTGACACGTACAAGATAAATTGTCAGTATTTCAGCCATTTGATCAGAGCTGAAACGCTACAGAGATCTCTTCCAGAGGGCAGTATGGTGACTGCAGAGAGAGGGGTCGACCCAGGTGATAGTTGGATGAAAGATGTCACAGAGTGGTGGACAGATGTGTCACTGTAGATGTGTGAGGATGGCACAATGCAGCTAAGCATGGTATACTATGACGGCAGATCCCTGGGCAGGAGTTACAACGCACACACAGCAGCAGTCTGCCTTGTGGCCCCCACTTTCCCTCTCTATCAGAGTCATACTTTTTCTTTCGATCATTCACCCCATGGTTTACAGCACTTCTGCTTTGAGGAGCTTGAAGATGCCTCTGTGTGCCGGTGAGCTATCAGCATTGTGTAGGAATGTTCGTTTATTCACGAGTCCAGTCAGTCAGAGGTCTGTAAATAGATTAAGGATGGCAGTTTCCTTCCCTAAAAGTTTGTAAATAGATTAATTGATTGTCAAAAGCATCTCCGTTGAACTGAGAAGGTGCGTTCATCAAAGAAGTATCTTTTCTTTATTCGTTCACGGGATGAGGGTGTCGTTGGCTAGGGCAGCATTTATTGCTCGTCTGTAATTGCCCAGAGGGCAGTTAAGAGTCAGCCACGTTGCTGTGGGTCTGCAGTCACATGTAGGCCAGACCAGGCAGGGATGGCAGTTTCCTTCCCTGAAGGGCTTTAGTGAACCAGATGGGTTTTCTGACAATGGTTGTCATTAGAGTCTTAATTCCAGATATTTATTGAATTCAAATTCCACCGTCTGCCCTGGCGAAATTTAAATGCAGGTCCCCAGAACATTACACGGGCTTCTGGATTAACAGTCCAGTGATGATACCACTTGGCCATCATCTCCCTCGGACAGTCGACTTTATTAAAGAAGGAGTTGTCAGGATCAATGTCAATAGGGTGCCCCCATTGGAGAGAGATTTACTGAGGGACAAAAATGGAAGTGGCTGGAAAAGCTCAGCAGGTCTGTCAGCATCTGTGAAGAAAAAAAATCAGAGTGAACGTTTCGGGTCCGGTGACCCTTCCTCAGAACCGATCGCCAGACTTGAAATGTTAACTCAGATTTAACGTTAGAGTTAAATCAGACCTGCTGAGCTTTTCCAGCAACTTCTGTTTTTGTCCCTGATTTACAGCATCCGCAGTTCTTTTGGTTTTTAATTTCTGAGGGGGCGGGGAACACAGTTTCGCCAGAAACGAACTCCTATTTGAGATGAAAATGAGGAGAAGGGCTTTCTTCGAAAGGATCATAAATCTGTGGAACTCTCTTCCCCAGAGAGCAGTAGAACAAGTATCGCTGAGTATTTTTAAGACAGGGGAAGATAGATTTTGACCAAAAGAGGGTGTCAAAGGCAGACAGGAAAGTGGAGTTGAGCCCACGATCAGATCTTATGGAACAGTAGAGCCACCTTTTTGTGCCTCTGCAAGGCACAAGTTCTGAAAGCCAGTGAGTGAGCAATTGAATGAAACTGTGTGAAAGAAAGTCATTGTTCACTTCCACAGATCTTTACTTACTGTCCAGGCTTAGCCATGAACATAATTGAAAGGTGGAGTAGGCTCGAAGGGCTGAATGGTTTACTCCTGTTCCTGTTTTCTAGGTTTCTGAAGATAATGTAGAAGTCAGAACCTGCAGATACTCTCTGACATCAGATTCACAAGATGACTTTACAGAAACCATGACTGTGGCAAAGCAGGCTACAGAGGCTGAGTGGCCTATTCCTGCATATCCACATTTATAAGCAAATAGACATACTTAGCTCTCTTCACAGCAGACAAGTACTGAAGTGTTTGCCAGCTGATTTTGCATGCAGCATACTCAACATGATCATCTCATGTTGGTGACCGGGAGAGTGGGAATAACTCCCTTACAACTTCGAGAAGTGCTAAAGGATCTGAGTTCCATACACCAGGGTAGGCAGATGCGGTTTAGAATCAGAAAGACAACACCTCTGGCAGGGGAGCACACCCTCAGGGCTGTACTGGAGAGGCAGCTTTGATGATCTGTGCTCAAATCCCAGTGTGGGATTTTGAACCTACAAACAAGTGTCTCAGAAATAAGTCATGGGCTCCCAGCTGAGCCTGATGCAGCTCAGAGTGCACAAGCAATAGATGAGGAGCCATTTGACTACCTTGCCTCAGTGAAGATTTCACCCAGAAGCTTTCTGATTGGAGCATGTACATTTCTAATCACCTTATTGGGGTTTGTAACATCGTGAGGGGTGTGGATAAGGCGCATTGCAAAGTCTGCTCCCTGGGGCAGGTAGTTTAAAACGTAGGGGGCATATTTTTTAAGGCGAGAGTAGAAAGATTTAAAAAGGACACAATGGGCAACTTTTTTATACAGAGAGTAGTTCATGTGGGAGAAAGTGGTGGATGTGGGTACAGTTAACAACATTTAAGAGATACTTGGATGATTCATGAATAGGGAAGGTTTGGAGGGATGTTGCAGGTGGGACTAGTTTAGTTTGGGAAAACGGTCAGCATGGACTGGTTGGACCGAAGGGTCTGTTTCTGTGTTGTATGACTCTATGGGTCTATAACCATGAAATCATGACAGTGCATAAACACTGATAGTAATGCACATGTACATAAATTCACGGGTACATGGTAACACTACTAAACATTAAATTGTAGCAATAATGTACAGCTCCATAGTAACATTGTTGCACATTTACATAGTAAATGTTATTAATGTATTAATCATAGTAATTGATACACTGTACATGTGTAACAACGTTACCATGTACATTTATTTTAATTCAGCTACGCATCTGTGCATTATTCTGAGTTATATGAATATATAGGTACGATGTAGTGTAAATGCACACGTACAAATTAATCATACTGAGACATACATGTACTCATTTATAGTAATGAATATTAATACAGATGTAGATTTTAATAAAATTGATTCTAATATATACGCTCTGGCTGTTGAAATAAGTTCCAAATGAACTACCAAACTGTGTGCTGGACCTCTCATTCCTATGTGCAGATGACAGAGTGCTGTAATCGTGATAACACATTTCACTTTTCCTTGTGAGAATCTCCCAGAAGCTAAACTGAGTGAAACTTTTGATTCCTTCCACTGGAGTATTTGCAGTGTTGAGGATTAAACGCATCCGTGTAAAAACTTTCTGTACTCCTCATCAAATCGCGGATTGATTTAATGAATCTCGAGCTGTGTTTAAAAAACATCACGAGGAATTTTCATGACTCCTCAGAATGGGAGAGCTAACCTGTGTTAACTGTTACCCTCTTGCCTTTACAGGGAAACAAAGGTGAACCAGGAATTTCTCCAGGGAAAGCACTCAATGGACGAAAGGTTAGAATGGAGAGAGAGATTGCAATAGTTTGTATTTATAGAATACAGAGGCATGTTGTAAGGTACTTCAGAAGAAATATTATTATTAACGTAGTGTTCTCTTTTTTAAAAAGCGTTCAGTATTTAGACAGACTCCACTTCAATATAAAGAAAACCTGACAATCTCGCAAATGTTGAAGTGAAATGAAACAGTGATTTTGTTGATCCTGAAGCTGCTTCAGTAGGTCACACAGGTTATAAAAGTTCCTGAGTTCAATCCCTGGGCCATGCTGTTGATGAATAGAGTCTGGATAGTAACGTTCAGAGGGAGGCAATAGCCTACCGGGATTATTGCTAGACCATTAATTCAGGAAACTCAGCTAATGCTCTGGGAGCCCAGGTTCGAATCCCACCATGGCAGATGGTGGAATTTGAACTCAATAAAGAATCTGGAGTTAAGGGTCTAATGATGACCATGAGTTGATTGTTGGGAAAAAAAACATTTGGTTCACTAATGCCCTTTAGGGAAGGAAACTGCCATCCTTACCTGGTTTGGCCTACATGTCACTCCAGACCCACAGCATTGTGGTTGACTCTTAACTGCCCTCTGGGCAATTAGGGGTGGGCAATAAATGCTGGTCTGGTCAGTGCTGCCCTCATCCTGTGAGTGAATAAAAGGACAAAAAGTCACAATGTTGCTAAGTGAGGAAAGCTAACAAGCTGCTGGGAACTTGCTCCTGGCTCCTGTCTTCTGGGCCTTTATAGGAAGACAGAGATATCAGGTGATTGCTAGATGAGCTCAGCATTTCTCCAATTTCTCAACAACACTTGCTGCCTGACCTCTGTATGAATCCTGCCACTGGGATTGGCGGCAGACGGGGAAGCTTGACAGAAGCGAGTACAGACTTGATGGGCCGAAGGGCCTCGACTGTCCTCCATGATTCTGGAGTACACAACAGTGTCAATAATCCCCTTCATTAGCCTTTTCCCCAATGCAGACATGTAAATTACGGGCTAGAGGAGGCCACTCTGCCCCTCCAATCTACTCCACCGTCAATAAGATCATGGTGAACCTGCATTCCCATCTCACCCTCGAAAACCTTTCATCTCCTTGCTTCTCAAAGATCAATCTATCTCTGCCTTACAACATTCAAAATCTTTGCTTATGCAACCTTTTTTGGTGTAAGTTCTGGTTACCATGGTGTAATGGTGAGCACACTGGCTTCTGAACTCTGTGATCCGAGTTCAAATCTAGATGTCGCCTTCTTCCTGGTGAAGTGAGTGGCGAGCCTTAGAAAGTCTCATTTTATGGGTAGCATGGTGGCTCAGTGGTTAGCACTGCTGCCTCACAGCACCAGGGACCCAGGTTCGATTCCACCCTTGGGTGACTGTCTGTGTGGAGTTTGCACATTCTCCCCATGTCTGTGTGGGTTTCCTCTGGGTGCTCCAGTTTCCTCCCACAGTCCAAAGATGTGCAGGTTGGGGTGGTTTGGCTAAGCTAAAATTGTCCATAGTGCTCAGGGGTCTGTAGATTAGGTGGGTTATAGGGGGTTGGGTCTGGGTGGGATGCTTCAAGGGTCAGTGTGGACTCGTTGGGCCGAAGGGCCTGTTTCCACACTGTAGGGATTCTATGAAGAGAGCTCTAAAGATCGCAATCTTCTGTGAGAAAACATTTCTCCTTGCTTCTTATTTTTAAAGAGTTACCTTTAGCTGTAGATTCTCCCACAAGAGGAACCATCTTTTCCACATGTGTGGACGCCTGTAGAATTTTCCACGCTCTGATTAATGCAATCTAGCTATCAGCATGTAGCTATTAATCTCAAATGCTCCAGCAACTCTCTGTGGAACTGTATTCTAATAAGAAACAGCAATTTCTGGGAGGGAAAGGAAGAAAATTAAGGGAAAAGATTGATTGAAAATCAGATTGAAAATGTTTGATGCTATGCATGACCAGTACGAGGAAAACCACCAAAAGCAAAATTTGCTGAGAGGGTAAAGAAAAGGATTGATAACCACTGGCACTGCACATTGCTATTAAATGAGGCATTTTACTTCAAAAGAGGGCGGCACAGTGGCTCAGTGGTTAGCACTGCAGCCTCACAGTGTCAGGGACCTGGGTTCAATCCCACCCTTGGGTGACTGTCTGTGTGGAGTTTGCACACTGTCCCCGCGTCAGCGTGAGTTTCCTCCCACAGTCCAAAGATGTGCAGGTTTCTTTTTCCTTATTCATTCATGGGATGAGGACATTGCTGGCCAGTCAGCATTTATTGCCCATCCCTAATTACCCAGAGGACAATTCAGAGTCAACCACATTGCTGTGGTTCTGGAGTCACATGTAGACGAGACCAGGAAAGGATGGCAGTTTCCTTCCCTAAAGGACACGAGTGAACCAGATGGGTTTTTCTGAGAATCGGTCTTCATTAGATTCTTAATTTGAGATATTTTTATTGAATTCAGGTTAGGTGGATTGGCCGGGCTAAATTACCCTGTAGTGTGTAGGGGCGTGTGGGCTAGGTGGGTTGGCCATGGGAAATGCAGGGTTACAGGGACAGGGTAAGGGGCTGAGTTTGGGTGGGATGCTCTTTGGAGGGTCAGTGTGGACTGGATGGGCTGAATGGCCTGCTTCCCCACTGTTGGGATTCTATGACTCTCCCCTTTTATTAATTCCTGCACAGTTATTGTCCACTTTTAGTGATCTTGTGGTGTGGTGGTCAGTCCCCAGGAGCTGATGTTATCCTTGACGTGTGGTTCAAAATGAGCCTTTGCAGGACTTCAGTCCAGAGACTGTGCTGAATTTGTCAGGATAGTGTGGACGAATCCCTGTTCCTATGACATTTGTCTTTAATGGTAGTGTATATGAAGCATAACTGGGGAGATGTTGCAGTGTGGTGTGCAGGCTGAGTACACACAAGAAAGGAGAGCAGAGGTGGGCCAACGAAAGACTAGCTAATCCACCGCAATTCCAGCTTCCCACTCCATTCCTCATATCCCTTAATTAACTCCCTCAGTGTACAAAAGTCTACAGATCTCTAGTATTAAATCTGCTCAATGACTGAGGAACCACGTCTCCTTAAAGCAGAGAATCTGAAAGGTTTGAACTCTTTCAGTGAAAAGATTTCTAGTCAAGGTAAAGATTATAGTTTAGTATTTTTCTGCCTTTTTGATTGTGGACTGAAATGGGAATAGGACTGATTTTTTTTTAGAAACTAAGGAACGTGGAAAGGTTTGCTGTTCTTGGAAGTGGTGTGAACAATGTTCCTTGTTCAAGCAGCAGGAAAGGTAGATGAGCTGGAGCACAGGAGGTCTGAGTGACATTCAACGTCCCAGAGGGAAAGCAATTAAAGTGGTTTAATCTGTCGCTGTCTGGTGCACAGGACTTGAGAGTATTTGACAGTGAAAGTGGAAGGGAGTGTGGTTATCCAACTTTGTGTACACGATACAAAAAAATTGAATGGTTTTGCAGTGCAGATCAGTAACAGTAAAATAAAAACAGGAAAGATTTATAGAGGGGACATTGACCAAACACTTGACAATATGCACAACTTTTCATGCACTGTCATGACTTCTCCTTCCAGTTGTTACTGGTAACCAGCTGTCTAAAAATCTGTCAGACAACCTCACGGTTTGAGAACGTACTCTGCATCATTCTCTGTTTTTTGTTTTATTTTGCTGATTCAGGATGGGTTTACACAGTCAGTGTGTCTAGGTGCAGCCTGGTGGGCAGTTGGCCATAGAGTCATAGAGACTTACAGCCTGGAAACAGACCCTTCAGTCCAGCATGTCCATGTCGACCATCTATTCAAAATTAATCGAGTCCCATTTGCCAGCATTTGGCCCATATCCCTCTAAACCCTTCCTATCCATATACCCATCCAGATGCCTTTTAAATATTGTAATTGTACCAGCTTCCACTGCCTCCTCTGGCAGCTCATTCCATACACGCACCACCCTCTGCATGAAAATGTTACCCCTTAGGTCCCTTTTAAATCTTTCCCCTCTCACCTTAAACCTATGCCCTTCTAGTTTTGGACTCCCCTACCCTGAGGAAAAGACCTTGTCTCTTGACCCTATCCATGCCCCTCATGATTGTATAAACCTTTATAAGGTCACCCCTCAGCCCCTGATATTCCAGGGAAAATAGCCCCAGCCTATTCAGCCTCTCCCTATAACTCAAACCCTCCATCCCGACAAGATCCCTGTAAATCTTTTCTGCATCCTCTCAAGTTGAACATCTTACATATAGCAGGGTTAATGCAATGTAGAGCTGGATGAACACAGCAGGCCAGGCAGCATCAGAGGAGCAGGAAAGCTGACGCTTCGGGTCGGGACCCTTCTTCAGTATAGCAGGATTTGTTTGCTTTGAAGTTCCAAGCGACACCGACTTCACAAAGCCAAAGCGCCCCATTCGAAATCTGGCAAAATCTAAAATCCAGCAAGGCGGCAGTCCCCAAGCTGCTGGTTTTGGGAGCGTGTACCTCAGTTTGCACTCTCCTTATCCCTAAATCTCTGGGTGTAAAAGATATGAAAAAACGAGGAGCTTCTTGGTGAAGTGAATTTCCCGTCTGTACCAAAATGGGGCTGGATGGTAACCCTCTAAGTGAGTGGGTTTGAGTGGGTTAAAATCTTGGCCAGTACGATCTCGGGCTGAAGCTCGAAGATATTTGATGTTGATGTAACAGCACATATGTGTTTACAAGTCTGTGGGTGATATAAGATTTTTTGATGGATGCTGCTCTGACATTGATGTTCGCTCTGCTGTTAATAACAGCATTGATTGCAACATTACCTCACTTTATCTTGCAACATTCAATCAGTAGAAGCAGTACAAAGACTTTAGTGTGGGCACTGAAAATATTTCTAACATGCAGACTCGATTCTGTTGTTTCCAGGGTGATGTGGGTCAACCTGGTGCTGTTGGACTCCCCGGGCCTCCAGGTAGAAAGGTAGGTGACAGAGATTGATGGTCATTTTCAAAACTGTAATGCCTGTTCTCCTTTTATCCTGTATTACCACAAGCAAGAATGAATTGAGCTGGAGTTGAGGTAGGTTCAATTGAAAATTATTATGAGGAAGCTTAATTGGAGTCTGGCGTCTCGAGTTTCATTGACCCCCTCAGTAGAATCACAGAATCCCTGCAGTGTGGAAGCAGGCCCTTCAGCCCAACAAGTCCACACTGACAATTAAGGCAACCCACCCAGACCCTTCCCCCTATAACCCACCCCCCCATAACCCCCATAACCTACACATCCTTGAACACTACAGGCACTTTAGCACGGCCAATCCACCTAGCGTGCGCACAGATTGCATCTAAATCAGACTTCTAACTTTGGAAACTGCACTCCATTATACAAATCAGGAGGGTGATGGAATACTCTCCACTTGCCCTGGATGGGGGCAGCACCAACAACACTCGGGAAGCTTGACACCATCCAGGACAAAGCAGCCCGCTTGACTGGCACCACATCTGCACGCATCCACTCCCTCCACCACTGTAGTGTATTGCATGCAGAATACGCTGCGGCAGCTCACTGAGGTTCCTCCGACAGCACCTTAGCAAGAGGGCAGCGGGCACACAGGTCCATAAAACACAGGAAGCAGAAATAGGCCATTACGCCCGTCGAGTCTGCCAAAGCTGGGGTAGGGAGGTAGTGCAGAGTGGAGCCGATGCCAGTTCTCCTGTGTGCGCCCACAGATATAATGCCAGCGCTGGGACTGGACCATGCATGTGTGGCTGCGGTGAGCACATGCTGCCATCGCGTTTGGCCAGCCACGAACAAGTGTAGAGCAATCCGTGTAAAAATCCGGCCCGCACTTGGAATGAACAGGGATTAGCCTCGGTGAGACCACACCTGGAATATCATGTGCAGTTTTGGTCTTCCTCATCTGAGGAAGGATGCTCTGGCTATGGAGGGAGTGCAGCAAGAGTTTCCCAAACTGATTCCTGGGATGGCAAGACTGAAGCATGGAGAGAGACTGGATTGGTTAGGACTATACTCAGTGGAGTTTTGGAGAATGAAGGGGGAGATCTCACAGAACTCTATAAAATTCTAACAGACAGGTAAACACAGGAAGAATGTTCCAAATGACCAAGGAGTCCAGAACCAGTGGGCGCAGTTTAAGGATATGGGGTGTGCCCTTTAGAACTGAGATGAAAGGAAATGTCTTCACCCACACAGTGTGTGGTGAGCCTGTAAAATTCTCTGTCACAGAAAACGATTGACCGTTTTCAAGAAAGAGTTAGATACAGTTCTTAGGGCTGAAGGGTTGTGGGGTGGAAGTGCAAATGGGGCACTGAGTTGGATGATCAGCCATGAATATGCGGAATCATGGAGCAGTGTTGAGGGGCAGAATGGCCTCCACCTGCTCCTATTCTTTGTGTTTCTATGGGAGCTGGGACAATTTCTGGACAGAGCTGGGCTGGTTTCTGAATCTGATTGAGGGTCTTCTCCCCAGCGTCTTTGTGACCTGCGTTGTTGCTGTCATCGCCGTGACCTCTCCTTCAGGCTTTAGTTGCTGACAGGAAACTCTAAGCAATTGGCGGACTGAAGTGTGCACGTTTCTTAGAGAAGACGCTTTCTGCTCACAAAGACAATGTGAGGTCCTCCGGAGTGCTCTGTGGCTGATCAGAGAGAAACAACACAGCCATTAACGTGATTAAAAGGCCTGGTTTCACTGTGTAAAATGATGACAGACTGCAACCCGTCACCAGTGAATCCTCGGATATGAATGTGAAAGTGCTGTTGGCCAAAGTACTTCAAGGCTGCCTGACCTATCAGTGTCGAGCCAAGAGTGCTACAGGAAGCCTTTGAGCCATTAGATTAAATATGTTTAGCCCTCTTGAAGTCTGCAATCAATTCAGCTGACTTGAGGAGCTAAGCAAAGAGCACTTCTTCCAATTTAAAATGACTTCAGGTTTACAAGCCTCGCTCAGATGAGTAGGGTTTTGCTGGAAGATTTTAACAGTCTCCCTCCCCCGACTCTGTATGTTTATCCCCTTCTCTGCAACCAGGAAATGCTACGTTGAAGAGCTGTGCCAATAAACCCCGAAATTTAAAGCCCCTTGTCTTTTTGTCTGAGTGACTGAATCTGTTAAAAACAAATCATGTGGGGTGGCCAACAGAGATTTTGGGGTGTGAGCAGAACAGCCAGTTTTCATTTTATGTGCCCGAGGCCCCACCATCTTGAGCTGCTTCATCAATGACCTTCCCTCCATCATAAGATCAGATCTGGGGATGTCCACCAATCATTGCGCAATGTTCAGGACCATTCGGGACTCCTCAGATACTGAAGCAGTCCCTGTTCAAATGCAACAAGATCTGGAGACCATATCCAGGCTTAAGCTGACAACGAGCAAGGAACATTCGAGCCACATAAATGCCAGGCAATGACCATCTCCAATGAAAGACAACCCAACCATCACCCTCTGACATTCAACGGAGTAACCATCACTGAATCCCCTGCTTTCAACCTCCTGGTCCAGAAACTGAACTGGACTCATTATATAAACACAATGGCTGCAAGGGTAGGTCAGAGGCGAGGAATAATGCAGAGAGTAACTCCCCTCCTGACTTCCCAAAGCCTGTCCACCATCTACGAGGCACAAGCCAGGAGTGTGATGCAATACTCCCCACTGGCCTGGATGGGTGCAGCCCCAACAACACTTGACACCATCCAGGACAAAGCAGCCACTTGATTGGCACCACATCCATGAACATTCACTCCCTCCACCATCGACGCTCAGTAGCGGCAGTGTGTACTATCTCCAAGATGCGCTGCAGAAACTCACCAAAAATCCTCAGACAACACCTTCCAAACCCACAACCACTTCCATCTAGAAGGACAAGGGCAGCAGATACACGGGAACCCCTCGAAACTAGACAGAAGAAACAGAGGTGAAACATACAGGATTCTGAAGGAGCTTGACAGGGTAAATGCTGGGAGGATGTTGCCCCTCATGGGAGGGTCTCGGACCAGAGGGCATTTTATCAGATTAAAGGGGCACCAATTTAAGACTGAGATGTGGAGGAATTTCTTCTCTCAGATGGTTGGAACTCCTTGTCGCCGAGAGCTGTGGGGGCAGAGTCCTTGTTAGTATTTAAGGCTGAGATAGATTCTTGATTGGTTAAGGAATCAAGGATTACGGGGAAAGGACAGGAATGTGGACATAAGGAATGTCGGATCAGCCATGATCCTTTTGAATAGCGGAGCAGGCTTGAAGGGCTGAATAGCCTATTCCTGTTCCGATTTCTTACGGTCTTGTTAAGGTCTTAATGCCTTGGTGCCCTTTATTTTTTAAGGGTTACACCCTGGTGCAATGGATCAAAGGCTTCCTTCCATGAGTGGCTTTTGCAAAACCAAAATAAATATCGAAGCAAAACCCTGATATGCTCATAATATCCAGTGATGATCTACAGGAAACATTTGACTGTGAATCTTTTAAGATCTATTTGCTCCCAGATGAGCAGTGACCTGTGCACACTGAGAGAGCCACACTAGCTGTTGGCCTCCATGTTGGAATTGAAAGAAAAACTGTGGATGGGATGGAATCCTGTCAGAGCTGGACTCTACCCAAGCTCCTTGGCCCTGTTCCTGCCTTGGCTTGGGGCTTAATCCTTGCCTTCGCAGATTCCAGAAATTCAGAATTTGGCATTTTAATCACAACCTGTCCCTTTATTCTTTTTTGCTGATCCCATTCATCTTTCGTGAACATTGGTTGTTGTTTTTGCTAGGCTTTTAGCTAAACTCCCATTTCCAAACTCTTCTACATAAGAATATTGGAACAGGAGTTGGCCATTCAGCCCCACGTTCCTGCCCGCCCTCCACAACCTCTCAATCCTGTTACTAATTAAAAATCTGTCTATCTCCTCCTTAAATTTACTCAATGTCCCAGCATCCACCACACTCTGAGGGAGTGAATTCACAACCCTTTAAGGGAAGTGATCTCTCCTCATCTCTGTTTTAAATCTGCTCCCCCCATCCTAAAACTATGCTCCGCGATAGAACACATCCTCTTTCCGTCTTCCTCGACAACCCCCTTGAGCATATTATATCCCTCAATTAGATCTCCAGTCATTCTGCAACACTGCAGAGAACGTAGATGTACACTGCTCAAGCTCTGTTCATAAAACAAGCCCCTCGTCTCGGGAATCAATCTAGTGACCCTCCTCTGAACTGCCTCTAATAAATTTCTCAAGAGAGGGGACCAAACCTGTACACAATACTCCAGGTGCCGTCCTCACTAGTGCCATATGCAGTTGTAAAAGCATTTTGCCACTTTTATACTCTGTTCCTTTAGCAATAAATGCCAAAATTCCATTCGTGTTCCCTGTTACCTGCCCTACCTGCATACAGTACTAGCCTTCGGGACAGCATTATTCTGATATTTCCTGTATCATCCCTGTAACCTTCAGCTTTGAAAGATGGATATTTTGAGTCGGGTCATGTTTGGTGCTTATGTCTTTTAATGCTGTGTTTCTGAACATCTCTAGTTGTGTTCTTTAATTCTTGCCTTATGCGCTCACCATACAACAGTTCTCCATATTTTAACTCTCTGAAGAAAAGAAAGACTTGACTTTATTCGAGATTTTCCCAGACAGCCCCAAGTGCTTTCCAGTCACTGCTTTCTGAAGTGCGGTTGCTGTTGTAATCTGGGAAACACCGCACTCAAACTCCAGATGTTCTCGTTTATTATGTAGTATGTTTGGTCGTTCTTTGACTGTGACATTCAGGGAGTGCACCTCAAAGGAAGGAAAAGTAACTTTAATTTGGCACACAATGCAATGCAGCAAAGCAGATAACCCAGTGGGTCTTTTATAGAGGTATGTTTTTACATCGTCTCCTGAAATTGTATTTGTGAAAGGAACACTCACCTTTGCTGTGCAAACCAACATGAAATGTCTGGTGAAGGAGTGGTTTCAGTATTTCTAGTCCTATTGTTATAGTTGTGGAAGCAAATCCCGCTCTGATGGCCGAAGGAGGGTACATTCCTGTCAATGGTGCTGAGGTGGTTATGGGTCAAGAGCTTTCAAGTTCCTGGGAGTGACGATCACCAACAACCTGCCCTGGTCCTCCCACGTTGACACTGTGGTCAGCAAAGCACAGTGACACCTCTAGTTCCTCAGGAGGCTACGGAAATGCAGCATGTCCCCAAATACACTTACAGACGCACCACAGAAAGCATCCTTTCCGGGTGCAACACGGCGTGGTATGGCAACCAAGACTGAAAGAAACTACACAGAGCTGTGAAACCAGCCCAGCCCATCACACAAACCAGCCTCCCATCCATTCACTCCATCTGCACTTCCCACTGCCTCGGGAAAGCAACCAACACCATCAAAGACCCCTCCCACCCCGATTATACTCTCTTCCACCTTCTTCTGTTGGACAGAAGGTATAAAAGTTTGAATGCACGCACAGATTCAACTTCTTCCCTGCTGTTATCAGACTTTTGAATGGACCTGTTTCATGTTAACGTCAGTCTCTCTCTGCATCTTCTCAACCGCTGTAGCGCTGTTTCCTGCACTCTGTCCTGTTACTCTGATGCACTTTGCACAGTACGATCTGCCTGTGTAGCACATGAGACAACACTTTACACTGCACCCCAGTAAACTTGACAGTGATAAATCAAAGATCTTGGCTCCCACTGCTTCTGCAATTGGGCATTTGTGGCCCACTCATTGACTGCATTTGCAAAGGTTTTCGAATGTTAAATTATGAAGAGTTCCCTGTGCCAGGCTTTCCTCTGGAGCACTGCCTACAACTTTCGAATGTGAAATATGGTGGGATGTTCATTCAGGAATATAGAACAGTTCCTGATCATGGCAACCGAGAATTGTAATAAATCTCTGAGCCAGTCTCTTTATGATTTCCACATTCTCCTGTCAGCTTGCGAGCTAACTCCTTCCAATCAATCATGTGACAATTGTCTTGAATATTTCAGAGTCATCCATATTCTGAGGTCTCTTAATCGAGTGCCAGTCATTTTTATGGCAATTTAATATCATTTGAGAAACAGCAAGTTTCACGGAATGTGAGCATCTGCGCTATTTAACATCAGCCATATTTTCTGAAGTGCTTTTAACACAATTTTAGGTTCTGTGGGTGACCTAAAAATTTGTCAGTTGGACCAGTTAATGAAAAAAAACCTGCATTAAAATAACACAGTTCGCAACCACTAACTATCTCAAAAAGTTTCATAGCCCGTAAATTCACTTTTGAAGTCGAAAGGCAAAATTGCCAGAGTCGCACTCTCTTATGAGAGCCATGATGTGGAGGTATCGGTGTTGGACTACAGCCTTAGAGGAAAGGGAAAACCTTTTAGAATGGGGATAAGGAGAAACTTCTTCAGCCAGAGAGTGGTGAATCTACGGAATTCACTGCCACAGAAGGCTGTGGAGGCCAGATCATTGAGTACATTTAAGACTGAGATGGATAGGTTCTTGATTAACAAGGGGATCAAGGGTTACAGGGAGGAAGCAGGAGAATGGGGTTGAGGAACTTATCAGCCATGATTGAATGGTGGAGCAGACTCAATGGGCCGAATGGCCTAATTTCTGCTCCTGTGTCTTATGGTCTTATGGACTGGGGGTGGACAAGGTCAGAAGTCACATGACACCAGGTTATAGACCAACAGGTTTATTTGAAATCACACAATTTTGGAACGCTGCCCCTCTGTCAGGTGAAGGAGCAGCGCTCCGAAAGCTTGTGATTTCAAATAAGCCTGTTGGACTACAATCTTGTGTCATGTGACCTCTGGCTTTCTGTCATGAGAGAGAGAGAGAGACGACTGGTGGTGGTTTAACCTGAGGGTCAGCACGCTTCAGGCGAGGGTAGAGGTTGAGAAGGAGAATCCTTCATGGTAACTTCAGCCTGTGCAGGTGTTGAACCCACACTGTTAGTGTCACTTTGCATCACAACCTGGCTGTTTGGTCAAGTCTCCCTCCTTCACCCCCACATCTCCCCGCTCTCCGTCCCTACATTTCACCTGCCTTTCATTCACACAGCACCTCTCGTGGCCACTGTACATCTCAAAGTGCTTCACGGTCGATGAAGTACCTTTGAAGTGTGGTCACTAGTGTGATATAGGAAGTGCGAGAATCAATATAGGCAGAGCAAGCTCCTTGATTACCATGCTGATAATTGGCAGAATTCTGGGCAGCCCCCTGGAGCAGGCAGCTGTGGAGGGTATAGCTTGGGAGGTTCGGTTTGGATCTGATTGCTGGCAGCAGGAAGTCACTGATTTTCTAGTTGATCCCTGAACAAGGTGGCTATCCAAACAGTGACAATGGCGTTAATGGCATTGGGACTATTATTGGGACCCCACTACCAACATCCTGGGGGTTACCATTGACCAGAAACTGAATTGAACCCACTGTCTATAAACACAGCGGCTACAAAAGCAGATCGAAAGCTAGGAATACTGCACCTCTCGACTCCCCAGAGCCTTCCCACCATCTACAAGGTGCAAGTCAGGAGTGTGATGGAATACTCCCCACTTGCCTGGATGAGTGCAGCCCCAACAACACTCAAGAAGCTTGACACCATCCAACACCTTTCGCATTCACTCCCTCCCCCACCGACGCTCAGTCGCAGCAGTGTGTACAATCTACAAGATGCACTGGAGAAATTCACCAAAGATCCTCAGGCAGCACCTTTCAAACCCATTTCCATCTGGAAGGACAAGGGCAGCAGATACGTGTGAACCCCCCACAAAGTGCGCGCACACACAACACAAACACATGCACACACACACATATGCACGTACGCACATGCACACACGCAAGCATAGCCCACACACAAACACACGTGCGCGTACATACACGCACACACGCACGC
>JAHRHZ010000036.1:2534406-2579319 GCA_024137785.1 Ginglymostoma cirratum
TGCTCCTGTGATGCTGCTTGACCTGCTGTGTTCATCCAGCCCCATGCTTGTTATCTCCTTTATTCTCTGGCCTTATTCACCTCACTCACTGCCCCACTGCAGGGCCGCCAGTGCCTGGATCATTGCTGGCAATGAAGGAGCTCTGAAACAAATGGGAAGTGATGAGGAATCGAGAGGGACCTGGCCAATGAGGTAGTGAGTGAGGCAGCAAGTTATCGCAGTTTTATTGTGAGCAATCCCAGCTTTCTAACTGGTGCTTTGGAGTCAATATTCTGGGGAAACTTCATTCATTGCCCCTAATGTTAGGCTGCCGGAGTGGGATCATGCATCATTTAAGACTCTGCACGTGGGAGAATCATTTGAAAAGCGACTGTTTATTCGCGATGCCTTGTTTAGATATCTTCACACTGCTTGGGGTTTTGGAGAGTCTCAATTTTTAGTGCAGGAGGTTACTTGGAACTGAATTTATCAACACTGCAGAGGCTTTTTGACTGCTCTTTGACTTCATTTTTAGTTGTTTGGCAACCTTTATTCCAATTAACTACTTCAAATGCCCTAGAAATGAAAGTCTTTAAGTGATTCTTCGCAAGAATATTTTGGTTCTGCTTATTAATTCAGTCAGTATTTCATCAGGAAACATGTTTGAACAAGTTGTAACGTTTAGTCGACAGTTTAGAGATGTGTCGTAACGAGGTGTCTGCTCTTTAACCTGAAGATAATGTATGTTCTACTTTTTTAAACTGAAAAGTAAAATTTTCTCTGCTCTTTTAAAGTGAAAGTGAAGAGTAAATCTCCCTTGACCTGTCCCCATCAAACACTCCCAGGAGAGATACAACACAGGGTTTGATACAGAGTAAAGCTACCTCTACTCTTTTAACCTGAAAGTAAAATTACCTCGACACTGCCCCATTATCCCTCTCAAGCACTCCCGGGGACAGGTACAACCCAGGGTTAGATACAGAGTAAAGCTCTCTCTACACGATACCCCTCAAACACTCCCAGGACAGGGTTAGATACAGAATAAAGCTCTCTCTACTCTGACCCCATCACATACAGCTAGGACACAGGGTTAGATAAGGAGTAAAGTCACCTCGACACTATACCCATCAAACCCTCCCAGGGCAGGGACAGCTTGAGGTTAGATACAGAGTAAAGCTTCTTCTACTCTTAAACTAAAGGTAATTTTTTCCCTCTACTCTTTTAATAGTAAACTGGAAATAAAACTTACTTGACACTCTCCCTAACTAGCTGTCTATCCTTAATAACAGATGATTGGCTGTCTGCCAGTCACACCCTTCCATTGCAATGATCTTTATGGAAGTCATTAACTTCCTAATACAAAGCACAGCCCCTATTTCAAGCCAAATTTATTTGTGTGACTTATTCTTTCCAATATTAAGTGTTGAAATTCACTGGAAATAGCTACTTTTTGTGCAGCAAGATAGTAGGGTCAACAAGCCATTAGCTCTGAAACACAAGTAGAAAATTAAGGATCACAAGGTCACTTCTGAAGGGCAGAAGAACCATTCCACTTTCTGAACACGATTTTCAAGTTACCCCTCTCACAAAGGAATTGGCTGCAGAATTCAGTTAGATTCTCTCTGTTTATTGAAGCAACATGTCCAAAGATCATTTCTGCTCCATTAAACTACAGTTCAGGAGGTCTCTACGGGGGTGCAGTGGGTAGTGTCCTTCCCTCTATGCTCTGGAGTTCCACTCCTGTTTGATGGCCGAAGGAGGCTAAAGTGGTTGATTGTCCACTTGCAAATCCCTCTGAAAACACGCCAGTGGCAGTCGGTAAGAGGGAATAAGACTCCTGGTCAACTGTCATGGAATGGTCATTGGAGTTCCCACCATAGCTGTCTGCACCTCCATTCTCCAAAGTGGAGAAGCGCAGTGTCTCTGCGGGGACAGTAACAAACTGAATGTGATACCTGATGGTTTACGCTCACTGGTAAACCCCACCATCGTTTTATTGGAAAGAAGGTTTCCAGAACTCCATCCGTATAGATTTTGATGTACAGGGGACCTCATAACTGATCACGTTGTCCGTGCAGAGTGTGATGAACAATGTACCACTCAGGAATTTCTAGCGCCATGTTCTCAAAATAAGCAGATCCAGCTGCTGCAAAAACGTATCAGATTCAGTTTTAGGAAGAGTATCTGTTTATTACAAGTAGTCAGTTTTAGCAAAAACTGTTACAGCTACTCAGAGAAGTAAAATGACGAGCAGCCTGCTTTCAAAACACTGTTCATTTTGCAAATAAGGCTGAAAAGGTTTGACACCACGTCATTTTGGCACAATAACATTCTGTAGGGATAACAGGGTGTGGAGCTGGATGAACACAGCAGGCCAAGCAGCATCACCGGAGCAGGAAAGCTTGACGTTTCGGGCCTAGACCCTTCATCAGAAGGGTCAGAAAAGATTTCTGGGCAGTTTGCTGGGCAGAACAGAGCCACCATTAAACACACAAGTGCAGGTGCGATCTAACCACAGGCACTAATTGCTGGAATATATTTTGTTGGGCCGCTGTTGGCAGATCAGAAAGCTCAAGTAGCTTCATCAAGGGTTGTTTCCAGAGGACTGGACCCCAATTCTCTACAATTTGGCAATAAGTTTCCTGGCATCGGGGACGCCTTTCCCTTTCATTTAAGCAACCTGCATGGACTTCGCGTGGTGTGTAGGTGCCGGTGTTGGACTGGGATTGGACAAGGTCAGATATCACACAATGCCATGTTATGGTACAGCAGGTTTATTTGAAATCACAAGCTTTCAAAGCGCTGCTCCTTCGTCAGGTGAAGTGGAGGGAAGCGCACAGACACAGAATATATGACACATCTCTGGAGCAGGTGAGACTTGAACCCTGGGCCACCTGGCTCAGAGGAAAGGACATTACCACTGTACTAAAAGAGACCCCCCTTTCTCTTTTAACAGTGATATCAGTTGTTCTTCCATGAGCTGCTGCCCCTGGGTGAAGGCTAACACCTCTTCAGTGTCAGCAGCACCACAAGGATTAGTGGCCAGGACTGGGGTTGCACCTGACACAGAGCAGTGTCTCAGGCATCGCCCTGAGACCAAGGCAGCTTGGAACAAAAACAGAAGTTGCTGGAAAAGCTCAGCAAGTCTGGCGGCATCTGTGAACTTTGTTTTTGCTCGGGTGAAAGTGGTGCGAGAATGTTGAGGGATGCCCAGGAGTGAAAAAAAGCCTCATTGATCCAACTGGCTGGTCATGACACAGCTTGACCACCCAGTGCGTCACAAGACCACAGTATTTCTGTGGAGTACCCATTGTCATAACGTAGAGAGCCCAGTTTGTGCCCGGTGACCTCCCAGACACACTGTGTGACAACGGGATGATCCGTTCTTGTGAATATTGACCAGGAGAACTGGGGAGAGCTCTCCTGCCGTTCAGAATAGTATCAGCAGATCTTGTATATCTACACAAGAAGGCAGCTGGGGTCTCTGTTTAGCATCACAGCTGAAAGCCACTCACCCTGCGCTACCTGCTGAGTCACAGCTGGCCCGGAAACTCAGCACACCATTGGAAAGCCCAAAATGGTTCCCAGAAATTGGAAGCTCAGCACTAAAGGCACAACCACCAAGAAGGGACAGGGATGTGAAAGAAAAAGGAACTAACCGGAGCTTGGAGAATGTGGAGGGGAGAATGGAGTTTACGGGGATAGGAAGGGCCAAAACCAAGGACAGATTTGAACAGGGGGATAGTGAATTAAATTTGCGATCATGATGACTGACATCCCCAGTGTTTGTCTAGGACGTGGCACAGGCTTAGGATACAGGTGATGGAGAGCTAGTGCATACATGTTGGGCCAAATAACATTTTTCTACACTGCAGCAGTTCTGTGCTTCTCCCTGATGGAGGTAAGCACGACAGGACGGTGATGATAGAGACAAGAGCTTAGCTTCCAGTTGAACAGACAGCCAAGGTTATGAAGAGTCGGGCTAGAAACCCTTTAGAGGGCCAGGAAAGGAATTGGTGGCAAAGGGACAGAGTTTGTGGTGGGACCGAAAGCCAATGGCATCACCCTGCTAATCTTTAGCTGGGGGAATGTGCAGATTGGATGTTGAAGAAGCAGTCTGAGAGGGCAGAGCCAGCAGAGTGAGTGTCAAGTTACACTTACAAGGTATCCTGCGAGGCATTATTGTCATCCCCAAAAATCATTGCTTTTGAGGCTGCCAGTAATGAAAGTCAATAAGAGCTTGAGGGATGGACGGAGAAACTCGGTTAGATTTACGAGCAACAGAGAGGAAATTGAGAGAAAGTACAAGGGTTTCCAGCAAGAAGATTAGGACAGAAAGAAAACTGGGAGAGCGAGAAGGAAAATCTGAATAAATAAACATGTTGTAGAGTTTAGAAGGTTTACTTCTACTCTCTGGAGTGTTTTTTTTTTGTAGAGTCTTAATGGATTACTCCATCTATAGCTTGGGTCAAAATACTTTAACTGTACCAGCTGTGGCTCAATGTTTAACACTCACAGCTAGCGACAGAGTTTGGGTTCAAGTTTCAAGGCACAAAATTCTAGCCTGGAAATGATCGCAGTGCAGTCCAGACAGAGAGCGGCACTGTTGCAGGCAATGCTTTTTCAGATATCTTCGATTGTGGCACTGTCAGGGGAGTGCAGAAGGTTCAAAAGCACACAGTAAGAGCGGAGACAAAATGCTGCTTCTAGAGAAATGCCACTGAGGTGATTTGATGACTCTGTGTGGGTAGCTGGTTTTGTGTGGGAACGTGCACTTTACACCTGGCTGTGCGGGTGGTTCATTGCTAGGATCTGACACGGGAGGCTTGTGTTCGAATCCTGGGCAATGCATCACTGTCCTTTCCATCCATTCACCTTGGCTGAATAGCTGGTTAATGATGCCAACAGTGTGGTTTCAGTTCCCAGGCCAGCTGAGGTTACTGTCAAGGTCTGCCTTTACCTGAGGCATGGTGACCTTCAGGCTAAACCACTACTAGTTTTGTCTCTCTCTGTCTCTGTTTCTGTTCCGAGAGCAGACCTCTAGAACTTTAAATGGTAAAGCCTCCACTGTTCTTCCCGAAGGGTGGCTGATCACAAATCACTCACATTTTTGCCAAATGCCATCGCATATGGATTTGCTGGCTGTCAGCCGTGATATCAATGCAGCTTTCTTGGCTTTTGAGTCCAGGAGGGAATTCGAACCCTGAACTTCTGGCTCTGAGGCAAGAACACTGTCCAAGAGCTCCAGCATAGGAAGAGCTCTGCACCACAAAGCCTCGGAGTATATACTAGAGCATAGCAAATCACAGTAGCCATTAAACTTTGACAACAAGGTGTAGAGCTGGATGAGCACAGCAGGCCAGGCAGCATCAGAGGAGCAGGAAAGCTGATGTTTCGGGTCTGGAACCACCATCTCTGAAGAAGGGTCCCGACCCGAAACATCAGTTTTCGTGCTCCTCTGGTGCTGCTTGGCCTGCTGTGTTCATCCAGCTCTACACCTTGTTATATCAGATTCTCCAGCATCTGCAGTTCCCACTATTTCTGAGCCATTAAACTTCGATTGGATATTGTAGTAGGAGCTCAAATTGGAAAAGTTGGAAATTTGGAAAGCAGTTAACTGAATTGCATTTGCTTGACTCCTTGATTAAAATGGCAGATAGATTCATAACCGGGCATCACAGTTTAAGAATATGCCATTAAGGACTGAGATGGGGGAGAAGTGTCTTCACCTGGAGCATGGGGAGCCTGTGGAACTCTGCCACAGAAAGTGGTTGTGGGCAAAATATTGGATATTTTGAAGAAGGAATTGGACATAGTTCATAGAATCCTTACTGTGTGGAAACAGGCCCTTTGGCCCAACAAATCCACACTGACCCTCGGAGCATCCCACCCAGACCCATCCCCCTCATCTACACATCCCTGAGCACGATGGGTAATTTAGCATGGCCAACCCACCCTAACCCACACATCTTTGGACTGTGGGACCATGACAGACATGGAGAGAATGTGCAAACTCCACACAGACAGTCACCTGAGGGTGGAATCAAACCTTGGCCCCTGGTGCTGTGAGGCAGCAGTGTTAACCACTGAACCACCCTCTAAAGAGAGTTCAAGATCCTCTATAAAGGGGGTACCCAGACTTGAACTGCGGAACCTCTTGATCTGCAGTCAAATGCTGTACCACTGAGCTACACCCCCACTGCAGCAGGTTTAATTCTTAGGGCTATTAGGATCAAAGGATATGGGGAGAAAGTAGGAACAGGGGACTGAGTTGGATGATCAACCATGATCATTTTAAATGGAGGAAGCAGACTCAAAGGGCTGAAAGGCCTACTCCTGCTCCTATTTTCTACGTTTCTATTAATACCATACAAACAAATTGAGTCTTCATGGGTTATTTCAGTCAGTAGTAGTTAAAAAGGCTAATCTTTAGGAAGAATAGCAAGCTGAGTCTGAACTCTATATTCACTCTCACGGCCATTGCAGGTTTAACCAGGATCTGAAAATCCACAGTAGTCCATCAACTGAAGCATTAACAGGAAGGCAAGCGTGCATCAAAACTGGAATACTGCAATCAGCTTAATTTCAGACTGATACAAAGCAGCTCAATCTGTTTGCTAACACAGAAAGCTTCCCTGCTCCGCACCAGAGCAGGATGGTTTGCAAACAGCACCGGTATAGATCAGAATTATGTCTGTGTAAATTTAAACTAAAATTCCAGATGACTTGGACTAACCTGAGTCTGCCGAATTAAGAATAGTTCTGTGTGCTGTGTTATCATGCCCCTGGGATTGAGCTGAAACATGAATTCCTTGGAATAAGGGATGTCCAGAATTTGGATGCCAGGTTTTTGCACTGAATTATGCTGCATTTGGCAGGGGAGCTCTCTAATTGTGTGCATGCATAAATACTATATCAGCCACACATCTGCAGAATAGTTTCCAAAGGCATATGCTAGAGTGTGTTTTACTCTGTAATCCCAACTGAGACGTCTCACTGCCTTTCTCAATGAAATGGAAATTGTTGCTGGAAACACATTCAAAGGGTTTTAAACTCTGGCTGTTGGGTCGATGGAGACCAACAGGCTTAAAAAAAACGCAACATCGTCAGTGACATTGTCCATTTCTTTTTAACAGGGGGTGCGTGGACCTACTGGAAGTCGAGGTGCCAAAGGTTATCCTGGCAGGCAGGTGCAGTAAATCTTCTCGTGCCGTGCAGTTTAACACCGAGAAAATGTTCATATATTTACAAAACACATCTATCTGAGAGTTTACAGAAAGGCCCGGGACATGGCCTGATTATAGGCGGCTTTAGCCTGACTGAGCCAGCGCGGGGGCGGTGTGAGATATGTGTATTTTGCACCGTATAGACGCTGAGAAACACCGTATAGACATCTAGAAATACCGTAAAGATTCTTAGAAGCACCGTGCAGATGCTGAGAAACACCATATAGACACCGAGAAACACCATATAGACACCAAGAACAACTGTATAGATACTTAGAAACACTGTGTAGACACCGAGAAACTTTGTATAGACACTGAGAAATGCTGTATAGACACTTAGAAACACTATAGGCACTGAGAAGCACTGTATAAGCACTGAGAACCACCCTAAAGGCACTGAAACACACTGTATAGATACTTAGAAGCACTGTATAGACATTGAGAGACACTGTATAGATACTCAGAAACATGGTATAGGCACTGAGATACACTGTATAAGCACTGAGAAGCACCCTACAGACACTGAGACACACTGTATAGACACTTAGAAATGCTGTATAGGCACCGAGAAACACCATATAGACACTGAGAAACATCATACAAACACTGAGAGACACCAAGAGACATTGGGAAATACTATTGACACTCAAACACTATATAGACATGAGAAACACCGTATAGACACAGAGGGACACCATATAGATGCCGAGGAACACATATAGACACTGAGAAACACCATATAGACTCAGAGAGACTCCATGTAGGCCATGAGAAACACCGTATAGACACTGAGAAAGACCACATAGACACCAAGAAACACCATACAGACACTGAGAAACACTGTAAATACACTGAAAAACACTGTATTGACATCAAGAAACACAGTACAGACACCGAGAGACACTGTGTAGACACTGAGCTGACCAAATTCCTATCTCCAACTCTGCTGCGTCGATGTGAAGAAAATGTGGGCGAATTACTCAAACTGTGTGTGTCCCTGCTTAAAATGAGCTGTAAAGACAGAGTGGAATTTGAACAGTTGTTTCTGAGTACAATAGTACAGTTGCCTGTACATTTTTCCAAGGGCAGCAATCCCTGTATTTTTGCACTCCTTGTTTCAGGGTGCACATATTGTATTCAATATCTAATGCTGATGTTGGGTTGAGATCCTAGAATTCTCATCGTCCAACAGCATTATGTCAGAAACACAGACTGAGGGGGATGATACACCTTTCTTTGGGACAGTGAGCGTCGGGCAGTCAATACCAGTTTTGCCAATGATGCCCACATTCCGAGAATAAAGTTAAGAATGAATCACCATAGTATATCCATGATGTCAGTAGAAGGGGCAAGTTACGGCAGATGCTAGAATCTGTACTGAAAACAAAAAAATCACAGGGGGTCAGGCAGCATGCTTGGAGAGAAAGAGCAAGCTAACGTTTCCGTGAAGAGTCACCTAGACTCGAAATGTTAGCTCGCTGTCTCTCCACAGATGCTGCCTGACCTGCGGTGATCTCCAGCATTTTCCGTTTCCACCGCATTTGAAGGGACTGTTTCCTACACCATCAGTTCAGTTGCACAGGCAGCAACATGTGACAGAGCAATATGACTGGGAAACCAGCTGGATTAAGTAATAATGATTAGAAGTAGCTTTGTAGTTAAGATCGCCAGGAACTTGCAGAGGTATCCTCCTGAATGGATCACTACAGCATTCGATCCCCTTGTAAAATCAGCATCATTTCATGTGCAGCTTCAAAAAGAAAACGGGACATGGAGAGTAGCTGATTTTTTCAAAGCTTCGAATAGACTTGTTTAGTTTCCTCTCTGCAGTTATAATCGGAGCGTCTTTAAATAATGTTTTACACAATTGAGAGCAGGTTAATCCAGTGCGGTGAAAAATTCGCAGCTCACATAGAGACATGGATTATGTAATATTATCCAGCTGAGTGAAGAAAACAGACTTGGATTTACATCATGCTTGTTGATGATGTGTGACGCACAATTCTGCACATCAAAGGGCATATCAGCCCCACAATTTACGATGATATATCATTTCTTTGTATTCTTGTAAGAGAGAGAAAGCAGGAGACTTGTACAAATGCAGTCAGCAATCTCTAGGGGAGGCCGAGTGGAATTATCGCTGGACTGTTAATCCAGAGACCCAGATAATGTTCTGAGGACCCGGGTTCGAATCCCATCATGGCAGATGGTGGAATTTACCACCCTCGGTGTGAAAACAAAATTTGCCCCTCTGGGCCCTTTTGTATGTCTCTCCTTTCACCTTAAACCTAAGTCCTGTGGTTTTAGACTCCCCTCCCATGGGGTAAAGCTGTTGGCTATCTACCTTATCTATGCCTCTCGTGATTTTATAGACTACTGTAAGGTGACCCCTCAGGTTCCTGCACTCCAGGGAAAAAAGACCCAGCCTGTCCAACTTACCCAGATTCTTATGCTGTTGGAGGTCATAGAATCATTACAGTATGGAAACAGGCCATTTGGCCCAACAAGTCCACACCGCCCCTCCGAAGAGCGCCCCACCCAGACCCAGAGCTGGTTCTTGTTCCGTTCACGGCAGTGAAGCACTCACTATGTTCTAGAGCCCTTCAGGTGTCGGATGCGATTTGAACAACTAATGTATGAAAGTACGTTACAAGTGAAATAGTTTTATCCTCCCTGTACTTTCTGAAAATTGTTTGCCAACCAGGAATTTCCTCAGAAGGACGGCTGCCTGGAAGTATTGGTGTGTGACTCTCTAAACCAGCTTTTAGTTACTATGTGTGTTTGACAGTTCTTATATATTCTGAGGGCCAGCATTGGTTCACTAATGCCCTGTGGGAAAGGAAATTTACTGCCATTACCTGGTCTGACCTACATATGATTCCCGACCCACAGCAATGTTCTTAACTTCCCCCTGAAATAGCTTCGAGAGCCAGTCTGTTCAAGGGTCATTACAGGATGGAGAGCAAGTGCCAGCCTCAGCAGAAATGCCTATGTCCCGTTTAAGAATAAATTTTAAAAAGTGAGGAGACCAAAACAGTGCCCCGTACTCCAGCCGCGGTCTCACCACAGTAAAGGAGCTGGAACCTGTACTGAGAACGAAACATGTTGGAAATCGCAGCAAATCAGGTAGCAGCCAGGCAATTGCAACGTTTAAACAAGATCAATTTTGATGAGTGTGTTCACACAGCAGAGTACAAACTAATGCTCCTGATCTAGATGACTCTTCATTGGAGCAGTCACGTGTCTAACCAGGCCCTGTTCAAATTTGGCAAGACCTCCTTAGATAGCTTTAGATTATTACCTGGTTAGACACATGTACATGTGAAGGTGGGATTTGAACCTAGAATCTCTGACCCAGAGCTACAAGGCCACCTTACTCTTGTACTGTTATTCCCTTGTAGTATACACTGACATGCCATTTGCCTTCCTAACTGCTTGCTGTGCCTGCATGCAAACCTGCCGTGCTTTTAGGGAGCATTGTGCCACAGTGTCCCCACCTCAAGGCAATACAATGTGGGTTAAGTCCCACCTCTACCATGACATGTCTGAACAGGCTTTTTAAAATTTTTTTTCTCTGCACCCAAGTCTTGCTGAATGTTAGCATTTAGAAGTTTCCCACCTTTTAAGAAGATATTCACACCAGAGTGCATAGTTATCTGCAAACCCTCACATTCTTTGTTTGTTTTGAGCAGTGGTCTAACGTCCTGATGTCAACATTTCAAGAATTGATTTGTTATAGATCATGACAACAGCAAGACTGGAGTAGAGTTAGTACAGGGTGTGAAAATCACTCAGTATTTTTCGAAGATTTATGATTTGGGAGAGAGCGTAAAATCTCTGTTGCAGTACACACGCAGTGAGTAATGTGTGGCCTTGATTTGAACTCTGCTCCAGGTAGAAACCATTTGAGAGCGGTTCAAGTGAGCCGTGGGAATTGATCTGCCCCTGATCTGACCTTTGGTGGTGGCCAGGCCATTCTTCCGCCCCCCCCCCCCACCTCCCCTGCCAAAAGCCTGCTGATGTCCCCTCTCAGTATCGTCTAATGGTCTAACTCTTCGATCTTTACATATCAGCCGCGATCGAATGGCGTAGCAGACTCAATGAGCTGAATGGCCTAATTCTGCTCCTGTGGTCTGAGTGTGCACATGATGCTGTTGGTATTAGTATCTGTAATTTTGACCGGCCGCCTGAGAATGGGAGCACTTGCTGGCTTGGCCTCTGCACCAAACCAGGCTGAAGAGCAGCAATGACCCAGTTCCTGAAGGTTAATACCAATTTTTTTTTTTTTTGGTTTGGTGCAGGAGAAACAGGGGTTGCATGCCCCTTCTGATTTCCTCTCTCCCCTACTCCCACACCCTCAGGTAAGCGTCTTCCCCCATCTCTGATTGCCCTACTTCAAGGCCATCCTGGCAGGTCTCCTGTGCTTTCCCCAAATGCCTGCCAAATTCCTGTCCTGGCTACCGACCACACGATCCATCCTGGAGAACCCTCTTGCAAGTGTCAGTGAAGCTCAGGGGTGAAGTCCTGTCAGGATAAAAATGATCAGAGGTATAGATAGAGTGGACAGCCAGAGATTTTTTCCTAGGGTGGAGGTAGCTATTACAAGGGGGCATAGTTTTAAAAGTGAGTGGAGGTAGATGTAGGGGAGACGTCAGAGGTAGGTTCTTTACTCAGAGAGTGGTAAGGGCATGGAATGCATGACCGGAGCGGGTAGTGGAGTCGGCCTCATTGGGGGCATTTAAGTGGCTATTAGATAGGCATTTGGATGATAGTATAAGGTAGGGGTGGAGGTTAGATAGACCTTAGGTTTAGGGTAAAAGTTCAGCACAACACCATGGGCCGAAGGGCCTGTACTGTGCTGTACTGTTCTATGTTCTATGATCTATGACCCTGGCATGCAAGCTCACCGCTCGAACTTCTGCCCCCACACACCCGTTCCCTTTCCCCCTTCCCCCAAGACTGTAGCTTCTGAAAAGTCCTTTTTATTGAGCCTGCTCTTTCTTTTCCAGGGTTTACCGGGACCAATGGGGAAGCCAGGACCGAAAGGGTATCGGGTAAGTGATCAAGGCTCAAACCACTTCCTGTGAAACCGAAGGGTTCGGTTCATTTGACTCAGTGATGAATGGCTTTGTTGTTTTCACGAGGTCGCCCTCTTCCTGGGGGTCGCGTGAGTGTCGGACCCTCAGTAAAAGGCTCACGTGGATTCTGTGAGTCCTTTTACACTATCCAGAGGTTGTGCTGACTGAGCTTCTCAGTTACATAATTGCTTTGTTCTTCTTTCAATGAAAAGCAGAATTAAGACGAATGCAAATTTTAGTAAACAATTTTCAGCTCGTGAACCTTGTCCAAGTGAGAGATGGGATCCATGTATTGACGAGATTTGGATTTGGGTTTGTGTCTGTCTTAGTAAATGGAGTGAGACCACATCTTTTGGTCTGTTTCCCTGTCTCATTTCCAGCAACAGGCACACTAAACCTAATGCCATTTTGTCCCCACTTTCTCAATGTATCTTCCTGATGGTAGTAGCGAGAAAAAGATCTCAAGATCATACAGTCTAATGGTATACAGACTTGAATATTCAACCTTTTCCTGGACATAATCTCCACAGTTAATTAAGTGGATACTGGACGCTCCTTCTCTCTTATTTTCCTCATCCTCAGCTCACTCATCAGTGCCGAGGAGAGGCTAAAGAAATTGGGACTGTTAGGAAAAAAGCCCAGAGGAGAGTTGACAGAACCGTGAGAGATAGTAAGAACTGCCAATTGCTGGAGTCAGAGATTTCTGAAGGAGGGTCCCGACCCGAAACATCAGCTTTCCTGCTCCTCTGATGCTGCCTGGCCTGCTGTGTTCCTCCAGCTTGACAAAACCATGCGTGAGCTGGACGCAGTAGATAGGGAGCAGCTCAGAAAAGAATAAGAGGGAATAGATTTGTAATAATGTGCAAACAATGCCAGGGGGCTGTGAGAAAAAGGAATCTTTTTCACACACCGAGTAGTTAAGAAATGCACTTCCTGGAAATGTGGTGGAGGCAAGTTCAGTTGAGGCAATCAAGAGGGGCATTGGATGGAAATAATGTGCAAGGGTTTGGGGAAAAGGCAGGCGATTAGTGCTGGACAATAGAACCAGTGCAGGTATGATGGGCTGAATGGCCTCTTTCCACACTATAACAAGTCTATGATTTAGGGAGTGACATTTTGCCTCAGTACTGCGGAATAGTCACAGGGATTTGACTTTTAAGATGACATAGTGCTGTCCTGACATTGGAAAAGATGTGTAAGACATAAATAAAAAAACGAGAAAACTGCGGACGCTGGAAATCAGAAACAAAAACAGAAATTGCTGGAAAAGCTTAGCAGGTCCTGGCAGCATCTGTGGAGAGAAATCAGAGATAACATTTCGGGGTCCAGTAACCTGTGTTCTGAGGAAGGGTCACCAGACCCGAAACGTTAACTCTGATTTCTCTTCACAGATGCTGCCAGACCTGCTGAGCTTTTCCAGCAACTTTGATTTTGTTACCAACTCACCAACACCCTTTAGAGAATCATATCGTTACCCAGGCTGGTTTACATATGCCTCCAACCTATCTCTGAAAGGCTACACAGTTCAAGGACAATTCGAGGTGGGAGTGAAATACAGCACT
Source organism: Ginglymostoma cirratum (assembly GCA_024137785.1). Classification (NCBI taxonomy): domain Eukaryota; kingdom Metazoa; phylum Chordata; class Chondrichthyes; order Orectolobiformes; family Ginglymostomatidae; genus Ginglymostoma; species Ginglymostoma cirratum. The sequence goes on from JAHRHZ010000036.1 coordinate 2,548,252, forward strand.
ACCCAAATCCCATGAAAAGCTCCATATTAGGGTGAGCAGGATAGCTCCAAGGAGAAACGAATCTTGCAAATGCTGGAAATCTGAAAGAACAGCCTGGAAATCTCAGCAGATCATGTATAGAAACAATAGTTCATGTTTCAGGGAGATTTTTTTTAAATGAATGACAGCGAGAAGTTGTTCTTCATTACATATGAGTTGTAGCAATGTAGAGTTGTACCCAGATCTTGAGTTCGAAGCTGAGATTGTGGAAATGTGGGAGAATATTTGTTCAATAAATGTGGAGTTGTTTTAAATAAAAGCGAGGGTGGCGCTCAGTGGTTAACACTGCTGCCTCACAGCGCCAGGGACCCGGGTTCGATTCCGTCCTCGGGCGACTGTGTGGAGTTTGCACATTGTCCCCGTGTCTGTGTGGGTTTCCTCTGGGTGCTCCGGTTTCCTCCCGCAGTCCAAAGATGAGCAGGTTAGGGTGGATTGACCATGGGAAATTGCCCCATTGTATCCAGGGATATGCAGGCTAGGTGGGTTGGCCATGGGAAATGTGTGGTTACAGGGATAGGCTAAGAGGGTGGATCTGGGTGGGATGCTCTTCGGACTGTCAGTGCAAACTCAATGGGCCGAATGGCCTCATTCTGCATGTTATGGATTCTATGATGCTTCAAGTAGATGACTTTATGTCAGCACCTGTTTTGGAGGTTGTCTCTTCAGCAAGGAAGAGCTATCAGTTTGTCAGATATACCCAGGGTTTCTTCCTTGGGGTTATTAGTGACATCTTCACTGGGACTGTACAGGGTGGAGCGTATTAAGGCTAATCATAGAATCATAAAATCCCTTCAGTGTGGAAACAGGCCCTTCGGCCCAACAAGTCCAACACCGAACCTCAGAGCATCCCACCCAGACCCACCCCCCAAACAACCCACCTAACCCACACCTCCCTGAACACTACGGGCAATTTAGCATGGCCAATCCACGTAACCTGCACATCTTTGGACTGTGGGAGGAAACCGGAGCGCCCGGAGGAAACCCACGCAGACGTGGGGAGAATGTGCAAACTCCACACAGACAGACAGACGCCCGAGGCTGGAATCAAACCCGGGTCCCTGGCGCTGTGAGGCAGCAGTGCTAACCACTGAGCCACCGTGCCGCCCCCAATATTTGTGTCAACTGACCACGGCCGACCAAATACCCCATTATAGCAATGGTTACAATCAATTATATTAGCCCTAATGAGTAGATGGAGTGTTCCATCACTAACTTGCTCTATCCCAGCTGACATTGTTGTGGTTCCCCAGAAACGTATTTATCTGTGGTTTCAGACCTTTGAACAAACTCCTCAGATTACAGAGTTGGAAATAATAATGATGCCTCGGAATTGGCAGGCAGTTCATGTGTGTGTGTGATCAGCTTTTCACCAATGTTCACAAATTCCACTTTCACAATATTCACTTTCTCATGTCATCCCAGAATCACAGGATGAGGCCATTCTGCCCATCGTGCCTGCAAATAGCTCTATTATCTTGTTCGGCTCTATTATCTAATGCCAGCCTCCTGCCTTTTCCCCAAATCCCTGCACTCCATCACTATGCAATGCCCTCTTGAATATCTCCACCATATTTCCAGGCGGTGCATTCCATACCTGAACCAATCGCTGTGTGCAAAAGTCTTCTCACATCATTCTTGCGTTGTTTGCACATCACTTTAAAAGTTCTTTGAAATGTCCTCAAATGTGGTTTTCAGGATCTTGACATATAGTGCAAAGCGCAAATCAGTTGGAGAGTTGCCTCGATGTTCAGTATGAGATTAAATTGGATAGATAGTGCCAAAGACAGGGCCTTTCAATCCATGCTGGATTCACGCCTCCTGTTTTCCTTCTTCATCACCGAAACCCTGTGTTTGATTCTGTCTCTAGCACTTGGCCAGCTTCCTGTTAAATGCGTCTTTGTAATTTGTTTCCACCACTCCCTGGGTAACACACTGCTCATGCTACCTCTCCTGAGATGAAGAGGTTTCTTTTGAATTGCTTATTGGATTTCTCAGTGGTTTATTTTACACTGATGGCCTCCTGTATCTCTGTGAGAGGAAGCATCTATCATAAGGAGGTTTGCTCCCTCATCAAGAGTCAGACGTTTCACTTGGTAGCTGTGAACCCGGGTAAAGTGTCTTGCCAACGTGCAGGGTTGTGATTGCATGCAGTGGTCACCATCCACTGACCAGGGGATTTGGATCATTGTAGCATATATCTGCGTTTACTCCTCAGCACAAGGCCATTCAGAACATCCATGCACTTGAGTGTGTTTTGTTGAATAGTTCCATTGCCCCTATTCCCAGGGCCAGGGGAGTTTGTTTTACTGTACATGTTTCTCTGACCATCACCTTTGTTATTTTTGGCTGTTGGTATTTTCTTGTTCCTCTTGAGGTTCAGGTCTGGGAAGTGCATGTAAGGGATTCATTCCTATATTTAATGGCCTGAGCAATGAAGGGCAAGCAGGCCAAACCAGTCATCTCTAATGAGAGAGAAAGCAGCCTGTGGTCACTTGACCTTATGAGGGGGTGTTGGGGGAAACCCTTTTAAATGTTGCTTGTTTAACCTTTTCCAACTTCCTCAAAGGAGGCAGGAATCACAAGCACTGAATCCCTACAGTGCGGAAACAGGCCCTTTGGCCCAACACACCAATCCTTGGAGCAAACCCCTATAACCCTCTAACCCACTGAATCTACACATCCCTGAGCACTACAGGCAATTTAGCACAGCTGATCCACCTGGACTGCACATCTTTGGACTGTGGGAGGAAACCAGAGCACCCAGAGGAAACCCACACAGACACAGGGAGAAAGTGCAAACTCCACACAGACAGTTGCCCAAGGGTGGAATTGAACCTGGGTCCCTGGCGCTGCGAGGCAGCAGTGCTAACCACTGAGCCACCATGCCACCCTTGCCTGAAACTCTTTTGAACAAGAAAGTTTGATTGCTGGTCTTAATTTCAGCCCGAGCAAGAGTTAATGCCAGTGTGTTGAGAAGGGGAATTAGCCACAATGTTGAGGTGAGCCAGACTGCAAAGTATATTGGCTAAGGGCAGGGCTGGGTTTAACATTTCGTAGTTTGAAGATAATGGCTGTCTCGGTATATGCATAAAGAAAGGTTCTTTTCACATCCACCATGTAAGCTTATCCTCGCATGAATCAGTTTCTCTGGAGGGAGAGAAAATTCTGGTGGAGATAACGAAATTAAATGCAAGCAAATTGTTGTTTCTGGTTTGCATGGTATACAGTAACATTCACTTGTAGTTCGTACGTGAGTCATACAGATAGCAATTTCCGTGTTATTCTGGAATGCTCACTATTTTCTTCCAGTTAAAAGGACTAAGTGGCGTACAAATTTTAATGTGCTGTGTATAAAGTACGTTAGTCTGAATAGAAGTAGCTACCATATTCTTTGTTTGCTTGGAAAATAATGTTATTTTAGAACGAAGGTGGTCGGGATAGAGAGCAGGTGGAATCTTGGATACGTTCAGCGAAGTAATCTCTTCTACTCAATGGCGTAATTGTTTTCATGTGCTAACATTGTTGGGCCTGGGAATGTGAGTCATTAACTTCTAAATGTCTAACTTGCAGCTCCAGTGTGTGTTCGACAGAGTAACTCGCCTTGGATAGGGGTCACTACTTCGACGCATGGGAAGACAGGCCTATGGGTCATGTGGCAGTTAGTGGTAGTCCTTTGGTCAGGAGATCTGAGCCAGGATTGGCTGGGAATATGCGTTTCCTTAGTATTGGGCTGGTTCAGACAAAGGGATGGAGAGTGGAAAATTCCTTTACCATTCAGTTTCCACTTCTCTGTGCTTATGATGTGGAGGGGCTGGTGTTGGACTGGGGTGGACAAAGTCAGAAGTCACATGACACCAGGTTATAGTCCAACAGGTTTATTTGAAAGCAGCGCTCCGAAAACTCAAATAGACCTGTTGGACTATATAAAAACCAAAAGAACTGCGGATGCTGTGAATCAGGAACAAAAACAGAAGTTGGTGGAAAAGCTCCGCAGGTCTGGCAGCATTTGTGATGGAAAAAACAGAGCTAACGTGTCGGGTCCGGTGACCCTTCCTCAGGACCGGACCCGAGATGTTAACTCTGTTTTGTCCTTCACAGAACCTGCCAGACCTGCTGGTGGACTGTAACCTGGTGTCGTGTGACTTCTGTCTCTGTACTTAGGCATCATTTTTTTTTCAGATCCTGGTCTCTGTGGAAATAGTAACGGACCACATTAATCCCCCACCCTGTGGACCAAAATAGTGAATCAACAAATGGGAATATAAGAAAAGAAAAATACGAATTTAAAGAAAATTAGCAATCCACTAAACTGGATGCCATGATTCCTCTGAGTGCAGCAGAGACAATATAACTCCTATTCCTGTTGACTCCAGCGTTATTCTTCCGAAAATTGCTAATTGTCCAGTCCTCCCTTGACTTGGAGAATTTCTATTAAGACTGTCTTCTAAAACTTGGATGAGAGACAAAAGCAGTGGGCGGCTCTAATACTTTGTATATCATGAAATGCCATTGACCTGCCAGTGTCAGTGATAAGTTCCCTGATCCTGCATTGCCTGGATGGCTGATAGCTTCTCCCTGGTTGTGTTTATACTGTGAATAAAGGTCTGAACTCTTCAGTTTAACAGAAACAGAAAATTCCAGTCATTCTAAGACCAGGTGCGGTGACACATGTATAGCCTCAGTAGCCTTCCCACTCTCATTGCTGACATTAACTGTAAACAGATTTTTGGTCAATACCTGTTAACAGCGCATCAGTCCATCTCCAGGAGTAATCAGGATCAGCATGGGAATTTGTTTTTGAAACATGTTGTGAATTATTCATTCAAACCAGCACATCTCAAAAGTTATTTTCAGATGTTGTTCATCTGTAAAGGATGAATACTTTTTGGATTGAAAACATATGACCCAGGAGTTTGAATCGTAGAATCCCCACAGTGTGGAAGCAAGCCATTCGGCCCATCAGGTCTACACTGACCCTCCAAAGAGCATTCCCACCCCATAACCCTGCACTCCCCCGTGGCTAAGCCACGCATTCTTGGACACCAAGGGCAATTTAGCATGGCTAATTCACCTAACCTTCAGACAGTGGGAGGAAACCGGAGCACCAGGAGCAATCCCACACAGACACGGGGAGAATGTGCGAACCTCACACAGTCAGTCGCCCGAGGCTGGAATCAAACACAGTCTCGGTGCTAACCACTGAGCCGCTGCACTGCTCTAGTTATGAAGCTAGACCAATGGGTGCACTTTGTATTTGGAATAAACGTACCCAGAGTATCAGACAAACTAAATAGTCTGCAGCAATTTTTAGAAAGGCAGCAATATACAAAATTTCATGGGGTTGTTACTTAGAGTCATAGAGATGTACAGCACAGCAGCAGACCCTTCGGTCCAACTCAGTCCAACCAGATATCCTGAATTAATCTAGTCCCATTTGCTTACATTTGACCCATATCCCTCTAAACCCTTCCTATTCATGTCCCCATCCAGATGTCTTTTAAATGTTGTCATTGTACCAGCCCCCACCACTTCCTCTGGTAGCTCATTCCACACATGCACCATAGAACATAGAACTATAGAACCTTCTATAGAACCTTCGGCCCTCGACGTTGCGCCGACCTGTGAAACCAATCTGAAGCCCATCTAACCTACAGTCTTCCATTATCATCCATATGTTTATCCAATGACCATTTAAATGCCCTAAAATGTACATGAAAAGTTGCCCCTTAGGTCCCTTTTAAATCTTTCCCCTTTTACCTTAAACCTCTAGATTTAGCCCCCCCCCACCTGGGAAAAACCCTTGTCTATTTACCCTATCCATGCCCCCCATGATTTTATGAATCTCTATAAGTTCACCTCTCACTCCAGGGAAAATAGCTCTAGCCCATTCAGCATCTTGCTCAAACCCTTCAACCCTGGCAACATCCTTGTAAATCTTTTCTGAACCCTTTCAAGTTTCACAACATCCTTCCTATAGCAGGGAGACCAGAACTGCACACAGTATTCCAAAAGTGCCCTAACCAATGTCCTGTGCAGCCACAGCATGACCTCCCAATTCCTATACTCAATGCATTGACCAATAAAGGCAAGCGTACCAAATGCCTTCTTCTCTATCCTATTCACCTCTGACTCCACTTTCAGGGAACTATGAACCTGCACTCCAAGGTCTCTTTCTTCAGCAACACTCCCCAGGAAGTTACCATTAAGTTTATAAGTCCTGCCCAGATTTGCCTTTCCAAAATGCAGCACCTCACATTTATCTAAATTAAACTCCATCTGCCGCTCCTCGGTCCATTGGCCCATCTGATCAAGATCTTGTTGTACCCTGAGGTAACCTTCTTCGCTGTCCACTACACCTCCAATTTTGATGTCATCTGCAAATTTACTCACCTGTTTATTATTTTTCATAAACAAACACAGAGAATATTGGAAAAACTCAGCAGGTCTGGCTGCATCTATGGAGAGAGAAACAGTGTTAATGCTTCAAGTCTGGCATGACTGTTGTTCAGAACAGAAAGAATATTTTTTGCAATTGATGTTGAATGTAGAATGTATCAGAGTTGTCCTTTTTCTGGCCTTGGATTTCTCTCTCCAAATCACTTCACATGTGACCCCTTCCTACTGCTGCCAGCCTAAGATCATTTCCCCTGAAAACAGAAAATGCTGGGCTTGACAGCAGGTCGGACAGCATCCATGGAGAGAGAGAGAGCAAGCTAATGTTTCAAGCTTTCATCAGGGCTGATGTGAAGCATGGAGGGGGCAGCATTTATATACAATCGTGGTTGTGGTGGGGTGTGGTGTGTGTGGAGAGTTGGAGGAGAAAGGGTGCTGAAAGCGTAGATTAAGCAAGCTTAGTCCTACAAGATCATTTCCATCTTTCCTAAGTGGCTTGGTCTGAATTCAGGTCTTCGAGGGTGAAGAACAAATGAAACTGACGAATAATAGGACCACGAACATTAAACCCTTGGCATTTATTCTTTTGTTAACACAGCTGCAAAGTTTACTGAGAGTCTGTAAGTTAAGCTACAGAGCAGGAGTTCCTACCATTTTCACATCCAAACAGACCAATAAGACCTTAAGATGTAGGAGCAGAAGTAGGCCATTCAGCCCATCGTGTCTGCTTCACCATTCGTTGAGTTTCTCTTTAATGGTGGATCCGATTGTCGTCACTGAATAATTGAAATAGCCACGGGTGCTGTAAATCAGAAACAAAAACATAAATTGCTGGAAAAGCTCAGCAGGTCTGACAGCATCTGTGGAGAGAAATCAAGAGTTAACGTTTCGGGTCCGGTGACCCTTCCTCAGTTCGGAGCTTTTCCAGCAATTTCTGATAATCCTCAACTCTCCTGCCTTTTTTTTCCATAACCCTCGATTTCCCAGCTGATTAAAAATCTGTCTGTCTCGCGTCTCTGTAGCTGAAAGGAAATGTTTGAGTTAGATGTGACTTAATAGTCAGCCCCTTAACAGCCATCAGTGTGGTGTTTCCATCATTAAGGAAAATGTTAAAAATATCATAGATGCAATATGGTTGAAGCAATGGTGTTCCAACACAGTGGGTCATTGAAATGAGAGGGAAAGGAAAGGCTGTGTTTACATTGTGTTTATCAAAACTCTCCAGAGAATGCCCCAAAGTACTTCATTGTCAGTGAATTACTTTGATGAGTGATCACTGTTATTATGTAGGCAAAAAGTGGTGGGATGTAAGCTTCTTGCGTGTAGTATCTGTCTCCATAGTTGGCAGGTTCCCGATCTCTCTTGTACTGCCCAGAGGCTCCCTGCTGAGTCTGGGCTTTCATCAAAGAGGAGAAAATAGAAAGAAGAAGACGTTGTAGGATGCTCGCTTTTCCTTTAAAGCAGCCACTGGTACAGTCGAGTCAGGCTAAGGCTAGGGAACAGAGCAGCAGCCTGCCTTTGGGGCTGAAGAAAGGAGTGCATTGTTCGTTGAAGGATGAAAAGAATTGAAACAATGCAAATTGAGAAGCTCAGGATGTATTTTACGTGGTTCAAATACAGAATAGAGAAACCGCTCTTACTGCTACCTGCCCTGACTAGGATTGAGAATTTGCTTGTGAGGGTTTTGTTTTTATTCTTCCAAGCAATGTTGTTGACTGTTCCAGCATTTATTGCCTGTCCCTAGTTGCCCTGGAGACGGTGATGGTCCAGGGAATGTAGGTACATCCACAGCGCTGAAATACCCAGTTTATTGATATGACGTTCCATGAAGAAAGCTTCATTTTCAAAGGAAGTACCCTGATAGCAAGGATCACTTATTGTAACTGTTTAACGTTGCAGTCCTGTTCACAGCTAACACATACTTTCTGCTCAGTTAATATGAATCTACTTTTGGGATGGCATAGTGGCTCAGTGGTTAGCACTGCTACCTCACAGCACCAGGGACCTGGGTTTGATTCCACCCTCAATTAATTGTCTATGCGGAGTTTGCATGTTTGGCCCATATCTCCATGGGTTTCCACCCAGTGTCCTGGTTTCCTCCCACAGTCCAAGCATGCAGGTTAGGGTCGATTGGCCAGGGGAAATTGCCCATAGTGTCTGGGGATATGCAGTCTGGATACAGAGACAGAGTGGGAGACTGGGTCTGGGTGGGATGCTATTCGGAGAGACAGTGCAGACCACTTAGACCTCTGTCTGCACTGTAGGGATTCTGTAATTTATAGTAAATTACCCTTTGAGGCAGCAATTTTGACTATTAAATATTATGGAACTGGTTAATCTAATCCAAAAATTGTGACTGGCCATGAAATAACTCCACAAGAGGCTGGTATCCCATCACCAAGTCACACTTTACTTACACACACATAGAACTTGACACTGGTCCAGCTCCCTCAGAGCCAGCTCTCAGACTGAACAGAACCTCTGACTCTCCTGTCATTAGTAAATGTGTCAAGTGGAGCATATGGGTTACAGGGTATTCCAATGGAAGCGGGTGCCCTCCCCAAGCCGAATAAACTTGGGGAACACCAATTGAGTGAAGGCAATTGCATAGCCTCATTCCAGACATATCCTGAACAGAGGGCCTCTGGGTCAGCCCACAGCAAAACCCCAGAACAAAGCCAAACCTTGACCAAATGGCCTCACTCCGCATCTGTCAGCCAGGGCTCTCTGATTAGAGCAGATTAACAGCCCCAATCAGGGAACTGGTATTCTATGAAGTTCACCAGGCTGTCCTCATTACAATCACAACATCCCTCCTGCTTTAAACCCAGTTCTTTTTCCCGTAGCCTTTCCAGGGGCGTTTTTCACCAGGTCCGGTTCCTCCGACTCAGCCTTGGGTACAGCTGGCATGTAACCAGACCGTAGCTCGCCTCTTGGGAATGGAGCGTCTTGGAAGAAATTCTTCCTTTTCCTCAGGGCAGTAAAGGCTGTGACATCAGCCGTGTCCGTCTCAGACTCTGGGGTTTCTTCCACACGGGATGGAGTGGGAGAACCCATGGGTTCCATCAACCTTTCTGCCTGTTCTGAGGGGCTGGGGTATATTTTGCTGCTGCCCCGTTTGCGAGCTTGCAGCTTTTGTGCAGTTGTTCAGGACCAGCTCACCCACCAGATCCTTGTATGTCGCGGGACCTAACCTCGTGTCAACCACGCCTCTTACCCACACAGGGCCATTTCTATGGTCTTGGCACCAAACTTTGTCCCCCCCGAAGTAAACTGTCTCTTTTGCCTGTGGGAGTCTAGTGTCTGGCGTGGGTGTTCCTAAGCCCCCACCATGTCTGGGAAGATCAGACTTAGCCTGGTGCAGAGTCTTCTCCCCATTAATAACTCTTTGCTGGAGCTATTCCTGTTGTTGCATATGAGGGGTGGTCCGATAATCCGATTGGAACTGGGATAGTTTGGTATCGAGTGAAACTGAAGGCTGTGAAAGTTTGGACTGCTCTTTCCACCAGACCATTGGACGATGGATGCTGCCCATATATGCTGAATGGCATTCGAGTTTAGGAACGACTCAAATTCCCTGTTGATAAATGATGGCCTGTTTATCTGTGACCAACACTTCCAGGAACCCGTGTATTACAAAAGATGCTCATAGCTTTTCTATTGCTGTCCCCGTGTTTGATGAATGAACCCTATGCACGTCCAACCACTTTGACTGGGCGTCTACAATGACTAAGAACATTGAGCCCATGAAAGGACAGGCATAGTTGACATGTAACTGAGTCCAGAGATTACCCAGCCATTCCCATGAATGTGGCGGAGCTGCTGGCCGGTAATTTCTGCGCTTGTTGACACTCTGGGCACTGCCCCACCAACATGGCTAAGTCTGCACCCAGCCCAGGCCACCAGACATAACTTCTCGCCAGCACCTTCATTTTGGAAACTCCTGGTGAAGTTCAGCCGGTATCTGCTGGTGATCCTTTGGCCGTCTCGAGTCCGCACACCAGCAGCATCTGCAGTGGCTTGCTGGCCCGGATCCTGAAGGAATTGTTAAACGTTTGGCCGAGGCTTAGCTTTGTTTTGGGGTTTTGCTGTGGGTTGACCCAGAGTCCCTGTGTTCAGGATATGTCTGGAATGAGGCTATGCAATTGCCTTCACTCAAGTGGTGTTCCTCAAGCTCATTCGGCCTGGGGAGAGTATCCACTTCCATCAGAATATCCTGTAACCCATATACTCCACTTGGCACATTTACTAATGATAATGCCAGTTGTAGTGCCTGTTTGAAGTCCAGTTGGGCTTTAGCTAGTAGGTGCTTTTGCATCCTTCCATCATAAATCCCACATTCTGAATGGTCTCTCAGCATCTCATTAAGGGCTAAAGCTATGTCACATGCCTCTGCCAGTCATTTTAACCTGGTCAAAAATCCTGACGCGGAATCCCCTGGTTCTCAAACTGCTGGTAAAACTGATAAGTCTCAGAATTAGAGGGGGCTTAGAGTCGTATTGTTCCTTAATTAAATCCGCCAACAGTTCAAAGGATTTAGCATCTGGTGCCTCAGGGAAAGTTAGGCCCCTAATAACTAAATGGCCTGTTTCCACACTGTACAGATTCCACGATCCTGCTGCTAATGAAAATTTGGGAGGTGTACAAGAGCTGTTCAGAAATGAGGAAGGAATGTCCTGAGGAAGGGTCACCGGACCCGAAACGTTAACTCTGATTTTTTATCCTTCACAGATGCTGCCAGACCTGCTGAGCTTTTCCAGCAACTTCTGTTTTTGTTCCCGATTTACAGCATCTGCAGTTCTTTCAGTTTTTAACCAAGGAATGTCCTCCCATCTGCTGACTGATGTAGTGGATTGTTGGGGGAGGATCTGTTCTTTGAGCATGGTAGAAAGTGTTTAAGCTGAAGGCCTGTCCTTCAAAAAGCAATCTACCTTTTCTCCGGCTGTATCTTTGCAGCGATCACTTCTCAAAAAGCTGTCCATTAGGTCATGCTGATCATCGGGGTGAGGGAGAGTGGGGATGAAGAGGAAAGAATTTAAAGGGGCCTAGCACTCATTAACGCCCAGTGAAAGCTGTGCAGAAACCACTGATGCATCTGAGCTCCCAACCTCAAAATCTCATTTTGGGATGCTCTCTCCGGGGACCGTGACCCTCAGTTTGGGAAGCCTGGTAGCCGAATGTTTCATTAAACATCAGGACAGGCATGCGGATTGCAATATAAACCCGAAAGAACTGCGAACGCTGGAAATCAGAAACAGAAATTGCCGTAAAAACTCAGCGGGTCTGGCAGCATCTGTGGAGCGAAAGCAGAGTTAACATTTCAGGTCCAGTGACCTGTCTTTAGGACTGATGGTAGCTGGATTGAATGTGAATTGCAATGGCTTGCTCCGTGCCCATACAAAGCACACATTGTGTGAAATTTGACCACCTAATTTGAGGCTGGATTTGAAAGTTTTTGGCACAGGATCTGAAAGCAATACAAATTAGCCTTGAGAAAGCAGCCAGACCAAACGGATACAATAAATGAAAGAACTGCAGATGCTAAAGATCTGAAACAAAAGCAGAAATTGCTTGAGGAACTCAGGAGGTCTGGCAGCACCTGTGGAGAGCGAAACAGAGCTAAAATTTCGAGTCCAGTGACCCTTCTTCAGTCTCGAAACACTGGCTCTAATTTCTCTTCATGGACCATGAAATATCTCCAGGTATTTCTGTTTTTGTTTCAGTCAGAATGGATACTGCTTAAAGAACGTGATTCTTTGTATATGAAATTCTTCAGGATATTTTCAATTTTGAATTCCTAAAGACCAGTTTGTTGGTTTGCCCCATAGGGGTTTGCCCCATAGGAAGTGTTTCTTCCGTACAGAATTCCTGTTCTACACCTGTTAGAAATGCAGGTCTTCTGACAGTAGCTGGCTGTTCTCGAAAGCTGTCCTGGGTCACGAATACAGTGAGTTGGCGCTACTCTCAGAGTATAACTCCACACCTCAAACCTATTGCTGTCAGAGGCCAGTTGAAATTTGATTTGCAAGTCAAGAGCTGGGCTATTTTAGAATGAGTGTTGGATGAATGGGATTGTTGGCTTAGAGAGTTGGACGTGCAAGGAATGTTCACGTAGTTAGACGACACAAGTGAGTAGGGGAATGTTAGAATGTCTGCAAGTAAATGACCACAAGTTACCTTTAATTCAGCTGTTTATTCCGAAATCTTACAGACAATCAAGTACTGAAGCAATGATTTAAACTTTATTGCATGTAGTAACCAAAATAAGAGCCCACAAGTCAGAATGTTGAGCCTCACAACCCAACTTGGCTACTACCTGATTAATGGTGGAGTCTGGCCAGGATTTCACCAACAGTGTCTGTCTCTGGAAGTGTCCAGGATTCGATCCTTATGCAGTGTTGTTCTTCAAAGTTCTCCTACTGACTTGTTCCGGTGTTGGATTCTTATACAAATTCCACTCTTTCAAGCTTGAGGTATGACATTATTGATGATTCGATGGATGCTTTCATCCCAACGTTAATTACATTTCTGGAGACCTCAAGTCCGTAGCTTGCCTTCTTATCAGATGGAGCTCCCCTGTTCCTTGTTACATTCGGGGTTAGCTGTCTGTTTGAAACACAACTTCCTGTGATTAACCCCTTTATTTCAGATCATTCCTTCTGCAGGCAACTAAATTGCCTATTTGTCATGAGGCAGCAGTTTATCACGCAGTTGTTATCTCTTCTCTCCCAGGAAACAGCTTGTTTATGTTCCTTTAACTTGTTCTTCCTAGGGAGGGTTAATGAGCATGTGGCTTTTAGTTCCTTTAAAACAGTTTCTCCTTGCCCCTTTCATCTTGAGAAACAGTTTATTCTGGAAAGATTCTTTCAATCCATGAAGTTATTGAAGTTATGAAGTTTATCTTATCACAAGAGACATTGTTAGCCGAAATGATTGTGCAGAATTGCACAGAAATGATTTCAAAGCAGCATAGTTTGGCATAGTGAGTTTCTCTCTCTTTCCGCCCCCCCCCCCCCCCAGTGTTCCTTCCCACTAGTTCTGTAATAAAAACAGAAAGGAATATCCATTCAGTTTCTTGCACCAAGACGCTGCCAAACCTGCTGAATTTCTCCAGCTCTTTTTTATCTTCATTTACAACATTGTCTCCAGTCTCGAACTCAGCTAACATTTTCTACTTCCATTAAATTTCTCTCTGACCTTTCTTTGCTCACTTTTAACTCTCTGAAACGTTTTCTCCAGGTGTTTTCACCACCTGTTATTTTGCTTTTTTTGGTTAAACCTCTTTGGAAGCAGACAAAAGTAATGTTTCAAGACCCATCTGACTCTCCTTCAGAACAGCTCAGTTCTGAAGAGTCATATCACACTCGGAAGTTTAACTCCATTTCTTTATCCACAGGTGCAGTTAGACGTGCTAAGTTTCTCAAGCACTCTCTGATTTGTTGCAGAGTTCCAACAGCCGGGATAGCTTACTTCCATGTCCTGCAGCCCTGGCACCATTTGCTTCCATAACGTCCTTTCTCTTTCACTTAACTCGCTTTCCACCTTAAACGTCACCCAGAGGGACAGTTTCATTGCTTGCTTGCCTACTTCAAAAATGGGTACGTGCATGAGAAAAATAGGCATCGAAGGTGCCAGTGAAATTTTTCAACATGAGTGCCCAATATTAGCACAGAAGAAATATTTGATTCATGCTAAAGCAACGAACAGTCAGTTAGAAATTCATTGGCACCTTTGCATGAAGGCAGGCCGTTCGTCCTATCGAGACCACACTGACCCTCCGAAGAGCGTCCCATCCAGACCCACCGCCCTACCCCATCCCTGCATTCCCCATGGCTAATCCTCCTAGCCTGCACATCCTTGGACACTACAGGCAATTTAGCATGGCCGATCCACCCTAACCTGCACATCTTTGGGCTGTGAGAGGAAACCGGAGCACCCGGAGGAGACCCATGCAGATGCGGGGAGAATATGCCAACTCCACACAGACAGTGGCCCGAGGGTGGAATCAAACCCGGGTCCCTGGCGCTGTGAGCCACCGTGCTGCCCAGATATGTTAACTAGAGTTCTTTAAATGGATTTGTGCCTCCGATCACGTTATTTTTCTCTGAGGGACTATTCGTTGTGAGAGTATATCTCCATATGTAACTAAACAATGATGATCTGCTGCTGGACCTGTCCATGAACCCATGTCCCTATGAAGGGAAACCCTGTACAACTTGGAAATGCCAGAACCAATTGCACTTTGTCCTGAACACTTTAACATGACCTGCAGCTCGGACCAGTGGCATCATTCCCCAACTACTCCTGTTTTCTTTTCACCGTGCAGAATTGCACAGAAATTATTTCAAAGCAGCAAGCTGCTTGACACAGTGAGTCTCTCTCTCTCTCAATGTTCCTTCCCACTAGTTCCTTCCGCTGTCCCTTCAGCCTTCTGGAAGTTTCCATGCCGAAGGTGCTCATAGTGGCCTGGTGCCTTCAGTTTGCAGCTCCATTGCTGCCTCAGGGTTTCCCAGGAGCCCCTTTGCCGAACATTTGGGTTTTCCTGGCATTCATTGCCGTGGGCATATTGTTCACTTCACGCGCGTGTTGAGCTGAGGTTAAACATCTCATCTGCTTCACTCATTAGCTGCAGTCGTTCATTCCAAAGCCCTCCAAGGGGCAGGATGGGGGGGTGTGGTGATGGCCAAGTGATATTATCCTTGACTACTAATCCAGAGACTGAAGTGACGTTCTGGGGACCTGGGTTTGCATCCTACCACAGCATATGGTGGAATTTGAATCAAATAAAAATCTGCAATTAAAAGTCTCAATGACAGCCATTGTCGATTGTCGGACAAAATCCATCCGGTTCACAAGTGTCCTTTATGGATTGAGAGAATCTTTCTGGAATAAACTGCTTCTTGAGATGAAAGGTGCAAGGTGAAACTTTTAAAAGCAACAAAAGCCGTTGTTCTCGGAAAAGGGGTTCAAATCCCGTCAAGGCAGATGGTGAAATCTGAATATCCTTAAAAATGAGAAATAAAAAGTTATTGTATTGTGAACCCTGGAACGGCTGTTGATTGTTGTACAGAAAAAAGCCCGTCTGGTTTCGCTAATATCCTTTAGGAAAGGAAATCTGCCATCCTTACCTGGTCTGGCCTACACGTGACTCCTGACCCACGGGTGGCTCCGTTAGGGATAGGCAATACATGCTGGCTCAGTCAGCAATGTCCACATTCCACAAATGGAAAAGAAAAGGCTGGAATTTAAATAAACAACAATGGAAAGATTCCTTATCAAATATTTGCATGTTAGTACATAGGATGGAGAGGTGATGGAAATGCAACATTCTAATTGTGTGGCTAGAGACCAGCCTGAGGCCTGCGTGTTAGGAATGGCTCAGTGGTTAGCTCTGCTACCTTCCAATACTAGGTGCCCAGGTTCAATCCCACCTTTGGATGACTGTCTGGGTGGAGTTTGCACGTTCTCCCTCTATCTGTATGGGCCCCCTTGGGTGCTCCAGTTTCCTCAACACAGTCTAAAGGGGTGTGGTTTAGGTGCATTAGCCGTGCGAAATGCAGGGATTGGGTGGGATCCTGTTCTTTGGAGGGCCGGTGTGAAGTCGATGGGCTTAAAGGCATGCTTCCACACTGTAAGGATGCTATGATATTTTGTCTTCAGCCTGAAAGAAAGATTATGTACGCTGCATTGTCAAACATACCTCTTTATCTGACCCAAAACAGAAATGTCGAGGGTGTGAAATTGTGTCAGTGCTGTTAATCACGCCCTGCTATAATTGCACAAGATGGGCCTCTCATGTAACTTTTGTTTCTAGCGACAGTGTGTGCCCGAGCCAGCTCAATCCCTGGTGTGAGAGTATGTGCCCTTGGACTACATCGTGGAAGCCAGCACCATGCAGTCCATGGGCATATACACTTGCTTCAAGGCTTTGTTCATCAATTGCACCACCTCGCTGCACCGATGGAACCACATAGTGCACTGACACCTCAGAGATCCCACAAGACCAACTGATAGCACTTCTCTCCTCTTTCTACAGGGCTTCATAGGCCCACGTGGATTAATGGGTCTTCCAGGAGCAGACGGAAAGCTAGTAAGTCTTTATTTCTCTACGTTTTTTTATTCAGTGTATTTGTCTCGCGTTCCCCAAATTGGAAGGACATCCAGTAGGAAGCAGTGTCAATGTTTGAACGTTTCTCGTGACGTTCCCACGAGAGAGACTGCCTGTGATATTTCTCTGGTGGTATAATCATTGCTTTGAGCAATTTTAGCTGTGCAATGTGCCTCTCCCCATCATTTGGATCCTCACTCGTGTAACCGCTCTGTCGCCTGCTGCTGAGTGCCAGTGGCAGTTCCAGGGAATGAGGGCAGTGGGTTGGACTCCTCGTGTTTGCACATGGCTACTACTGCCTGGATTTCCAAACCAGTAACATAGCCTGACTCTGCCCCCATCTTGGCACACCTGCCACCGCATGGAAGCCTATGTTGCTCAATGCTCCCACGTACCCCAGGCTGCTGTCCGTAAACTTGAGATCCATGAACTCTGCTCTCCTGTCACTTGATGCACATCGGAAGTCCACTCCTGTATTAGCTCTGCTTGCTGCTTGACATTGGCACCCATTAAGCAGTGCTTCCTTAAAATCCTCATCCTTGTTTCTAACAGGGGATAAGAGAGATGACGGCCTAGTGGTGTTATCACTGTGCTGTTAATTCAGAAACACAGGTAATGAGCTGGGGACCTGTGTTCAAATCCTGCCACAAGAGAAGGTGGAATTTGAACACAGTGAAAATCTGGAATTAAGAGTTGTAAAGCACGGAAACAGACCCTTCGGTCCAACTTGTCCCTGCCAACCAGATATCCTAAATTAATCTAGCTGCATTTGGCCCATATCCCTCTAAACCCTCCCTACTTGTGTGCCCATCCAGATGCCTTTTAAATGTTGTAATTGTACCAGCCTCCACCACTTCCTCTGGCAGCTCGTTCCAGACATGCACCATCCTCTGTGTGAAAAAGTTACCCCTCAGATCCTTTTTAAATCTTTCCCCTCTGATTACCATGAATCCATTGCTGATTGTTGGAAAAACCAATCTGGCTCACTAATGTTTTTCAGGGAAGGAAATTGCCATCCTTACCTGGTCTGGCCTGCATGTGAGTTCAGACCCACAGCAAAGTTGATGATTCTTAACTGACCTCTGGGCAATTAGGGACGGGCAATAAATGCTGCCTGGCCAGTGATGCCCACATCCTGTGAATTAATAAAAAAAATTCAAAGTCTTGCCCTCTGAGAGAATTTTTTTTCTTTATCTCTGCCCTGTGATCTCCCTGTCCAGTGATTACATAATGTTTAGAACCATTCATGATTCCTCAGATAATGAAACAGTCCATGTTCACATGCAACAAGATCTGGACTATACCCAGGCTTGGGCTGACAAGTGGCAAGTGACATTCAGGCCACACAAATGCCAGGCTATGACCATCACCAATAAGAGACAATCTAACCACCGCCCCTTGACATTCAATGGCGTTACCATCACTGAATCTCCCACTATCAACATCCTGGGGGTTACCATTGACCAGAAACTCAACTGGACTCACCACATTAAACACAGCGGCTACAAGAGCAGGTCAGAAGCTGGGAATACTGCGGCGAATAACTCCCCTCCTGACTCCCCAGAGCCTGCCCATCATCTACATGGCACAAGTCAGGAGTGTGATGGAACACTCCCCACTTGCCTGGATGGGTGCATCCCTGACAACACTCAAGATGCTTGGCACCATCCAGAACAAAGCAGCCCCCTTGATTGGCACCAAATCCTCAAGCATCCCCTCCCTCCACCACCGACGCTCAGTAGCAGCAGTGTGTATTATCCACAAGATGTACTGCAGAAATTCACCAAAGATCCTCAGACAGCTCCTTTCAAACCCACGACCACTTCCACCCAGAAGGACAAGGGCAGCACATACATGGGAGCACCATCCCCTGCAAGGTCCCCTCCGAGCCACTCACCATCCTGACTTGGAAATCTATTGCCATTCCCTCAGTGTCAGTGGGTCAAATCCTGGAATTCCCTCCCTAAGGACATTGTGGATCAACCCACAGAGTATGGACTGCAGTGGGTCAAGAAGGCAGCTCACCACCACCTTTCAAGGGGGCAACTAGGGATGGGTAATGAACGCTGACCCAGGCAGTGACACCCGTGTTCCACAACTGAACTGAACAAAAGGCTAGCCCCTTATTTTTAAACAAGATTCTCCCGCGAGAGGAAACATTGTTTCCACATCCACCTGATCAAATCCTCTCAGGGTCTTATCTGTTTCAACTGAGACATCTCTGACTCTTCTAAACTCCAGAGGATACAGGCCCAGCTTGTCTAGCATTTCCTGGTAGGGCAATCTGCTCACTCCAGGGATTCTCTGAAATGCTTCCAGCTCGTTAATGCCCCTCGATAAGTATGGTGGTCAGGCAAGATCTCACTAATACCCCATAAAACTGAGGTGTAACCTCCCTGCTCTCGCATTCAATCCCCCCCTCACAGTATAGCGTAAGATTTTATTAGCTTTCCTGATTACTTGCTATACCTGCACAGTAACCTGCGATTCATATGAGATGAGTTCAAACCATTTCCATTATTCCCAAGTTTTTCTGATTTCGTTGTGAGCTGTATTTAGTGCCTCAACTTCACCCCCAAATATTTTTTTTCTCAATTTGCTGCTATGTTTATTAAAAAAAGATGCATCTGCTAATGAAGAAGGGTCTAGGCCCGAAATGTCAGCTTTCCTGCTCCTCTGATGCTGCTTGGCCTGCTGTGTTCATCCAGCTCCAAACCTCGTTATCTCAGCTGCTACTAAAATACTTTCAAACAGCGTTTTAGACATAACGCTCTCATTTTCCTTAAGTTGTAAATGTTTCAACAGCCGCATTTATGGGAATGTATAAACTATACAATGTTACTTTCTCAGCTTTTGTTTCAGTGTAAAGAAAAATCTCAACCTTTGTCTTTCTTTGTCTGGACTTTAAAGAAGAAAATTCATGTCTCATTAATACTTTAATCTCCAATGGAGAGAAGTAAATGAGAAGTCAGTACATTTTTAGCAACTTGACTTATATCTCTTGAGCCACCACTAACTGAATTGGGGTCCTTAACAAAGGTTTAAGTAATGGATGTGGAATAACCACACATATGTGGTCACAGTGACATAATCTAACTATAATCTCCTCACCTTGTATAAGCGATGTTGCATATTGATTCCTCCTCAGTATCACTTGGACAGTTAATAAGATTTAATATACTCAGCCACTGAACTGGGGTGGCACAGTGGTTAGCACTGCTGGGGATCTGGGTTCAGTTCCAGCGTCAGGCCACTCTGTATGGAGTTTGCATGGTCTCCCTGTTTCTGTGTAGGTTTCCTCTGGGTGCTGCGGTTTCCTCTCTCAAACCAAAGATCACAGAATCCCTGCAGTGTGTAAACAGGCCCTTTGGCCCAACAAGTCCAGAGCACCCAACTCACCTAATCTACACATTGCTGAACACTATGGGCAATTTAGCAAGACCAATGCCCCTAGCCTGCACATCTTTGGACTGTGGGAGGAAACCCACACAGACACGGGGAGAATGTGCAAACTCCCCATGGGCAGTCGCCTGAGGGTGGAACCGAACCTGGGTCCCTGCCGCTGTGAGGCAGCAGTGCTATACCACTGTGCTGCCCCACTTGTGTAGGTTAGGTGGATTGGCCATGTTTATAGTGTCCAGGAATGTGCAGGCTGGGTGGTTAGCCATGGGGAATGTGGGGGCAGAGGAGTAGGTCTAGGTGGAAAGTTCTTTGGTGTGGATTCAATGGGCTGAATGGCCTCTTTCCACACTGTTAATTCTTGCATTGAAATTGTTGCTCTATAATGGCTGGGATTAGTGCCCCAGGAGGGTTATGGTGAGTGATTACTGGTCTGAGTTGCAAGATGAGGCCAACTGTATTAATCCCCAGGCCTCTGTTAAATCCCATTCCAGATGGGATGGGAAGTTGTGAGATGTAGATGATAAATGTAGTCTCCTGGCAGCTGTCCAACAAGGACCTGATCATCAGGAAATGGAGCAGGTCTGTGACAAGTGAGGCCACTAAGCTTTCCAGGATCAGCTGGCAGGATGACTAGGTGCCTTGTATTTTAAGGGATTTGCCTGTACTTTGGCTACTTTTGTTCCCTCAGACACCCAATTGGCCTCATACCTCAGATAGCGAGTGGGAGACCGAGCCTAGGACGCCCTCTGTGCCTCTTTGTAATATTTGGTGAGCACGTGCATTGTTGCTAATGGTCGCTGGGGAAGTTGTAGTTACTCACCTGCCTCCATTTTTATGAGTCTACCCACCCACCACCATTTCCCAGTTGACCAATTCCTGAACATGGTACGTAAGGAATTGGGCACTGCACCCTGCCAGTTGGACCTTCCTCTTTGAAGTTTGGAAAGAAACATTTTGAAAGCAGGTAGAATAGCAACTGGGGCCTCCAGTTGCTCAGTTAAAACTGCAGGTCAGTCCCAGCAACATCATATGGATGAGGCTTGTCAACATGGGAATGGGGTGTCCTTGCTGCCTGATGGTCAGTCGCAGTGTGTTACTCACTGTCTTGAGCGAGTGCAAAGGGATGTCCTTTACCCAGGCTTGGAACAGGCCTTAAGGCCTTGTCCATCTGGGTCCTAATGCCTGCCATCTCCACTGTGATTATTCTGACGCATCTCAAATTTCCCGTGACTGAGATGCCCGATCCCTGGGGAATTCCAGGCTCCCTGAATTGATGATCTGGTATCCTCTGTGGAATAAACCCTCACTGAGTTTCCCCCTTGACATCTGGAGTCCAGAAATCAAGCCCTACACACCCCAACCAGCAAGGGCAGTGAGACCACCATCCCCTGCCCCAGCCTAAAGCCTGCAAGTGTGGTCACCAGCAAACCCCATCCCCCCCACACTTCATTGACCCCCTCCTACAACAACGCCCTTGTCCTCTGAAGTTCCTTATGGTTCCGTTTGGGCACACGGTGTGCACCCATTTCCTGGAGCCCCTAGCAGATTCCTTGAGCCCTGCCCCTTTTAACATTTGCTTGGTGATCTTTTGATGAATGGCATACTGTTTGGAACTGTCGTCCCATTGGGAGAACAAGTTTAACCTGCCACAGATCTCTTTCTGCCTGTCACTGGGTGGTGACGTTGCAGATCAGATGGATTTCATCGGGACAGAGACTGCTAACAGCAAGATCCTCCCTTCCTTCAAAAAGCATCACCTATTTCTTACCCAGTGAGGGCTTCTCTAGCAGCTGAGCTGAGAGCTGATTGCGTTTAGCCAACTCAGGCGAACAGGCCATGTCCCTAGATGAGTGTAACCTACTCCCTGCGGCTGGAAGACAGTAAGAACAAGTAAGATTTAAGGTCCAGAAACAGGCCATTCAGCCCAACCAGTCCATGCTGGCGTTTATGCACCACTTGAGCCTCATCCCGTCTTTCCCAATCCAAATTTGCCACCGTAATCCTCTACGCCCTCCTCCCTTACCTCATTGTCTAGCTTCCCTTTAAATGTATCTTCAATATTGAGTGCAGCCACTCCCAGAAAAAAAACACTTTTCGCTGTATCTTCCTAGATGGACGTGGCAATAAAATGATGGAGGATGATGTGCTGAATGTGGAGGTTGGTGGGATGGTATGTGAGGGCAAGAGGGATTCTGTCTTTATCTTTGTTGGGGGAGGGGATGTGAGGGCAAGAGATGCAGTTGAGGGTATTTTTGATCACCAGAGGGAGGAAAGTTGTGATCCTTGAAATAGGAGCACATCTGGGAAGTCTGGGAGTGGAACGCTGCATCTTGGGACCTGCTGTGTTCCTCTAGCTCCACACTGTATCAACTCTGACTCCACCATCTGCAGTTCTTGTCATCTCCTCAAGACCAGGGGGCATATTTTTAAGGTGAGAGGAGAGAATTTGAAAAAGGCATGAGGGCAGTGTTTTTTTACACAGAGGGTGGTCCGTGTGTGGAATGATCTTCCTGAAGAAGTGGTGGATGCGGGCATAGTTACAACATTTAAAAGGCACTTCGATAAGTAATAGGAAAGGTTTGGAGGGATGTGGGTCAGGAGCAGGCAGGGGGACTAGTTTTGTTTGGGAATGTGGTCAGCATGGACTGGTTGGACTGAAGGGTCTGTTTCTGTGCTTAAGTCTCTATAATAGTGCTGAACGGGAGTTTGAACATGGGCTGAATGGCCTCCTCCTCTTCCCACTAACTCTCAAGCTATAACTGATCTAAAACAGTGCGAACGATTTCCAATTTTTAATTCACTTCAAGAGACTGTTTACAGTTATAGAAGCATGCACGTCAGTAAGGCATGTCAAATGGACATTGCAAATTAGTGTACTGAAGGAATCAATGAGCCAGTGCAGTTTGGCTTGTTTCCACGTTCTTGTCCTTGTGGAAGCATAACTCGTCTTTATTGTTCTTAAAGAGTGTACATCTGGCAATTGTTATACTTGACATTCTGGGAGTTTACTGCAAAGATAAACTAAGGAATTCTTTTGGATCAGTGAAAAGTTCTTAAATATGATACCAACATTTTAACTGGTGTGATTACAGACGTGGTATAGTTATATTTTGTCCAGTACTCATGGTTTAAAATGACATATTTCTCATTAAAGCATATGTTTGTTGCTTAATTCATCATCTGTATGTTATGACTTTAGTGTCAATGATCTGCTCTCTTCATTAACAAAGCACAGACTGTGATGGGAATGGGTTAAAATTAGTATCCCAGTGCTATTGCACTGTAGAGTAATCTGCTCATGCTTGCAGACAAGTTAATTCATTGAACCGTTGATATTTTCCTAATCAACTTATTCAGAAATGTTACTGCACACCTCTGGAGCAGGTGCAACTTGAACCAGGAGCCTCCTGGTCCAGAGGTACAGACACTACCGCTGTGCCAAATTGAGCTGTCATTACTGGCTACAGTGTTGCAGGTCATTGTGACGAAATTATTGCGATGAATTTGCACACATTTTGCAGTGCATCTAATTTAAGAAACATTCCCTGAGATACCAGCACTCCTTCACATGAGGTTCCCAGTATTTGCTGTTCCACTTTTGGTGACCAAGCCTTCAGTAACCCTACAACGTTTCCCTTTTTATCTTAAAATCCTCCGTTCAGAAAATTATTAAAACCAACATTTTGGTCATCTACTGTAATCTCTCCTTCTGCAACTCAGAGTCATACTGTGTTTTGGATTGCTGTTTAGAAGTGAGTTGAGGTGTTTGTTTGCATTAAAGGCAACGGAAACTGTTGTTAAACATGACTTGCAGCTTTTGGTTAGGACAACAGCGGATTTTTGACATCTGTTTCAAAAGTAGCCAAGTGCTACAGGTTTGTCGGAAAATCTAATCTGAGAATCTGATCATAGAGCGCACTCTGCCTGTGATGCTCTGCACTGCTGTCATTATCGATCCCAAGAAAACTGAAGGCATGTGCCTGTCTATGACACTTTGTAACCACACAATAATAACTTTTTACATTTTGAAATTCTGCTGAGTAAAGTGTACTGCATTGCAGTGGTCTAACGTGCATGTTCTCTTCTCTAATTTTACAGGGAATACCAGGAGAAGCAGGGAAGAGGGGCAAGATGGGTAGGCCGGTAAAGATTTTCTCCATTTTTCTCAGCTGTTTGATCTGAAATGCTAGATTTAAATCAAATTGAAACAAATTTTATGGAAGGTTTTGAGAACCAAAAGAGGAAAGAGAACATGCATTGCAAAATATCCAGCCGCGTTTGTAATTTATTGGTGCTTTTAATGATGATGCTTTGAGAGAAAAGTGTCTGATGTGGGACTCAGGTGCAGGAGTAGGCCCTTTGGCCCTTCAGACCTACTGCACCATTCAATGGTGGTTTTGATCCCAGTTCCATTTTACTACTGACCCCTCAGAACACTCCCTCATTGGTCAAACGTCTGTCTAAAACAGCCTTGAATAAATTCAATAAGCCAATTGTTTTCTGGGTGAGAGAATTCCATGGCTTTACCACCTTCCGATGGAAAAGCAATTTCTTAAAAATGATCCTCTTATTAATAGACTGTGCTCTCCAAGTCTAGTCTCTCCTACAAGAAGAAACAACCTCCCAGGATCCACTCTGTCTCTTTGGAACCCTAAACATTTCAATGAGGCCATCTCTCATTCATCGAAATTTAAATGCGTAAACACCCAACCTTTCAACCACTTCATAATTTTTAAGTTATTTCATGGCATGCGGGCATCACTGGCCCATGAGAAATCGTGATGTAGGGGTGCCAGTGTTGGACTGGGGTGGACAAAGTCAGAAGTCACACGACACCTGACGAACCCGAAAGCTTGTGATTTCAAATAAAAACCTGTTGGACTGTAACCTGGGATCACGTGGCTTCTGATTTTGCCCCTTGAGAAGATGGTGGAACTGCTGAAATCCATGTGATGTAGGCCTACTGCTATTTGAGAGTGGGCGAGTGACCTAGTGATTAAGAAGGAACAGCAATATTGGTTTGATTTAACTCGGTTTATTATTGTCAAATGTACCGAGATACAGTGAAAAGTATTGTTTTGTGTGCTATCTAGACAAATCATACCGTACATAAGTACATCAGGGTAATAGAACAGAATGCAGATATAATGTTACAGCTTACAGAGAAGGTGCAGAGAAAGAGCAATTCTAATACATAAGAGGTCCATTCATAAGTCTGATAATAGTGGGGAAGAAGCTGTTCTTAAATCTGTTGGTACGTGTTCTCAAACTTTTGTATCTTCTGCCTGATGGAAGAGGACGGGAGGGGTCTTTAATTGTGTTGGCTGCATTCCCCAGGCAGTGGGAAGTGTAGATGTGGATGGAAGGCTGGTCTTTATGATGGACTGGGCTGTGTTCGCATCTCTGTAATTTCTTGCGGTCTTGGGCATCAGAGGATGTGTGGCATGGAGGAGAACTTGCAACTGGCTCCAGTTTGTCAGAGTTACAAGTTTTGGAGGTGCTGTCCGTGGGGCAGTGTATCTTGTAGACAGTGGTGCGACTGAGGTTCTGTGGTGGAAGGGGTGGATGGTTAAGGTTGGGGGTGGTTCATTGAGCAGGTGGGCTGCTTCATCCTGCATGAATTGGTGTGAGACTCAACCAGGAGGTAAGTGGAGAGTATCCAAGCACACTCCTGATGTTCACACTTTGCAGCTTGCTTATCATTTTGTAATTCTTAGACAAGCTGCCGGGTCTCAAAAGATGATGTAATTACAGTGCCCAAGTTAATTACAATCTACACATGTGCTGACATTGACTGTGAGGTTGAATGACTCACTATTGTAACGAAACAGAAATAAAATCAGTGGCTTGTATCCTTCACAAGCAAAGCCACAGGGGCTGGAGATAGGTTGATAGAAAACATTAGTGTGTACAGTGCAGCCTTTGTAAGGATATGAGTCCCAATAAGAAACAGACATTTTTTATGAGTTTCAACAGTACAGCTGAGCAAAGACACACTTGCGTTTGCAAATAAATGTTTTTCTTGGACGGGGCCGATCGTAGAATGAGAATTCAGCATTTGGAATCCAATGAATGGATCAGGATTTTTGCATAATGGGAATGAAATGTTATACATCTGTGCTTGAAGCTATGGAGAGAGGGAATGGAAATTAAACATTGGGAGACTTTGTGCTTTGTTCAAGCGTCTGTTTGGACAGATTCAAACGGTATGCAAAGATACAGCAACACTTAATAATGCTAATGGTCACTGAACATCTGTTTGTGAAACAAAAACAAAAGTTAACGTTTCAGGTCCGCTGATCCTTCCTTAGAACCAGGGTCCCGAAACGTTAACTCTGATTTTTTTCCTTCACAGATGCTGCCAGACCTGCTGAGCTTTTCCAGCAACTCTGTTTTTGTTCCTGATTTACAGCATCCGCAGTTCTTTCGGTTTCTGTCTGGTTGTGAAACGGTTGGGGGTGGGGGGAGCGGGGGTGCCTTTACTGTCACACAGCTGGAACTGCAGTCTGTTCTTCCATGATTCTAAACCACAGTGAGCGCTCCCAGTTCAGGATACGGCCGTGGATTATCATACGACTTGATTAATGTGCCACGTGCAGTAAAGGTGTAGCGTGGACATGCAAAGCCTCTGTGTTGCGAAGAAGTCACGTTATGTATGTAACTTGGGCACAAAGGCATGAAGTCATCTTGGAGCGATAGCAAATTGACAGGTATTTCCAATGGGGAAGAAAGCCCGTCACATTCTGGCTCATGCCTGCGAAACATCATTTGCAACTTTTTGATGATTTCTGCAGGACAGCCGTGGGCCTTCCGTTGGCTCCTGGCCTGGTGATTCATGCTGGATTGACGTGACCACGGAAGTTGTGCAACTGGGAACTTGGTGCTCCCTCCAAACCATTGCAATAACCAGGTCTTTCCGGTGTCGGGGGTTGGGACCCATCTACTTTTAGGTGAGGATTGATTCAGATTGAACTAGCTCCAAAGACGCAGGTGTATCCTAGTTTCAGGACTCACTTGTACTCCATAAAGCCAAGAAGGAGAGAACTGGAATCAATTTTTGCGAACATTTATTTACAGTGTTACACATTACACCTTCTAACCCAGCCACCAGTTTTACTCTGTTTTTTATATGGCACAAACATTTTCTTTTGTCTGTTCAGAGATGTTATTTCACACCTCAGGAGAAGGTAGAACTTCAGGTCATTGAGTTGTACAGCATGGAAACAGACCCTTCGGTCCACCTTGTCTATATCAGCCAGATATCGTAAATTACTCTGGTCCTGTTTGCCAGCATTTGCCCATATCCCTCTAAACCCTTCCTTTTCATCCACCCATCCAGATGCCTTTTAAATGTTGTAATTCTACCAGCCTCCTCCACCACAAGGGCCCTTACATGGGGCACAAATTATTGCCCAGCACCTGCTCACAATTTAACATAGTTAATATATAATTACCAGACATGACTCAGGTTTAAAAATTCTCCTTGCACCACTTGATGTGATCCTGCCCAGATTGAGCCATTACATTGGGCGGATATCATGTGGAAAAGAAAAACTCCTGGCTCATTTGCAACTGGTACATTACAACAGCACGTGCCATTTGCAAGTCTGGCTTTCCTGCACGCACGTTCTCCAGTGAACCCAGCGACAGTGAAGGAGCAGTGATATTCTAAGTCAGTGATGCTAAGTGAGTGACTTTGAGCAGGATGTGCAGATGGTGGTGCACTGTCTAAGTGGTGAAGGGTTTCGGGGATGTTAAAGGAGCATTGACAGGTTGCTGTGAACAATATGCACTGCTGCACCACTGTGCATAGGCCTATGATGTGTATAATCTGCCTAGGTCTAGGAAATTAATTGTGCAACTTTGGGCTATCAGAGCTGTAGGAGGCAATGGCCTGGGGGTATTATTGCTGGATCATTAATCCAGAGACCCCAGTAATGTTCTGAGCACGCAGGTTCAAATCCCGCCATGGCAGATGGTGGAATTTGAATTCAGTAAAGATCTGAAATTAAGGGTCTAATGATGGCCATGAATCCGTTGTCAGGAAAAACCCATCTGGGTCACTAATGCCCTTTAGGGTAGCAAACTGCTGGTCTGACCTGCATGTGACTCCAGACCCTCTGCAATGTGGTTGTCTCTTAGCTGCCCCCTGGGCAGTTAAGGACAAGCTGTAAATGCTGACCAGACAGCAATGCCCACGTTCCATGAACAGATCAAAATGGTCATATCATGCTAGCAGTGTGTCATGTGTCATGTTGGTTCAGGAACAAGAAACAAGTTTGCACAGCCATGCCTGAAACATCCTTTACAGCCACCCCATAATCCCCACGTCTGACCTCCACTCCCACGTTACATTATGAGTCATCTCTGCCATTTCTTTGACAATCAGTTGTGAATCTGAACGGTCCATCTGCTCCAGTATAGCAGCGCCTGTAACTCTGCCCTCTCCCTCTCCCACCCCCTAACTCCAGCACTTCCCAGTTTGACTCGATCAGAGTTCACTAGATTCGTAGCACAGATCTGCAGTCCCCTGAAACTGAGAGTGGAAAAAAAAGGTCCATTAGTGTCTTGTGCTTTTGTAGAGTAGAGAATAAAGAAATAATGATAAATGCATGCTAAACGCTGGCTCAAGTGCTCACTCTGTCAATGGTGTAATTAGCATTAAGCAAACAAATCATGTCAAGCTGTGAGTCTCAGGCTAGACGTAGACCATGGGCATGTGATTAACAGATGTGTGTCCTCATTGACTAAGTTCTGGCATATCTGTCTTCTTTTGACATATCCGTTTGATGAACCTCCCAAGTATTTTGTTCATGTCCAGGCAAATCAATGGAGGGTCCAGTTAGGGGGTCATAGAGTCAGAGAGTTGTACAGCATGGAGAAAGGTCCTTCGGTCCAGCTCATCCATGCTGTTGAGGTATTCTAAATAAACCTAGTCCCATTTGTCAGCTTTTGGCCCAGATCCCTCTAAACCTTTCCTATCCATCCAGATGCCTTTTAATTGTACCAGCCTCCACCACTTCCTCTGGCATCTCATTCCATACACGCACCAACCTCTGTGTGATAAAGTTGCTCCTTACATTCCTTTTATATCTTTCTCCTCTCACCTTAAACCTATGCCCTCTAGTTTTGGGCTTCCCTACTCTGGGCAAGAAGACCTTGACTGTTCGCCCTACCAATCCCCTCATGATTTTGTAATTAATAGGACCAGCTATTGCCTCTCCCCTCTTGCCACTCAGTTGTTTCCTTCCTGGACCTGACCTTGCAGATACGTCCTTTGCTGTTAATCCTCTCCCCTTGTGCCTCGTCGTGGACAGAAGAGGTTATCATTGCTATGTTCTCTGTAGGAGGACAATGTCTTAGCTAAGGAGACAGAAGGAAGCAATCCATTCCAAGTAAGCACATGCCATTGAAACTAGACAAAGGCAGCTGAAGATATAATTTTGGGAAAAGTGTGCATTTGTAGATGATGTCTAACTATGTACCATTGGATTAGAGCACATTGGGAAATTCCAAGAGTTTTATGATTTTTTTTTAAATTAACATTTACAGGATAATTTTACAATCTATTTTACTATGCTCAGATTTTATATGGAAGGTGAAGGTTTCATTTGAGTCTAACGTGATATTGTGCACTCTTGGGTAGAGATTTTAATCTCTGCTCTGCTGTTGAAGTGTTTGTAATATTCATCTGCAACTGAATTGGAATTCTGTTTGGTAGCAGCAGTGTGCCTTGACAGTTTTGCATTCGAATCTAATCTTTTCATCTGCAAGGCTTCAGGTTGTAGCTTTGTTTCCAGCAGTCCTGCCATGGGATTATAGAACAGTTACAATGCAGGTAGAGGCCATTCGATCCATTAAGTTCATGTTGGCTCTCTGCAGGAGCGGCTCACAGGTTCCCACTCCACTACCATTTTCGTCGTTGCTCTGTTATTATTTGCCTTCAGATAGTTACCCAGTTCCCTTGTGAAGGTTTGCAATTGGAGCTGCCCCCATCATATCCTCAAGCATCGCTTTCCAAAGCTGATTCTAAAAATACTTGCTTATTTTACCGATAAAGCAGGGGTGTGGTTCTGAATTCTTCTGCCAAACGCACACATTTTCACCATTATGCATTCTGTCCAGACCACTCGTGATTTTGAATGCCTCGGCCTCATCTCCTTCTCTCCCCAAGGAGAACAGTACTGACTTTCCCCATCTACCTGTGGAACTGTCATGTTTGACGTTTTGCAAATCTGTTTTCTTTTGTGTCAGAGTCAAGGTGATCTCCTTGGAATGTTAAAACAATAATGCAGTTTGAAATTTGCCAAACTACTTGCAAAAGTAAACAATTCTGCCACAGAAAGCCTGCCAAAACTTTGCTCTTCTGGTCCCCCATTTTGTGCCTTCACCTCTTCACCTGTAAGTTCATACTAATTTGAATTCTTTGACATATTACAGTGTGTAAAGTGACTAATGGCAATTATCTGTTTTAATTGATATTTTGCTTTTCTGTGGTCTGGATGGATGGATACTGGCTAATGTCTTCAACATGACCATCATAGTGAGCACCGTTTTCTTCATGATTGAGTGCAGTCAGACCAAGCACATAGGAAAATAAGCATGGGGCTGGATGAGCACAGCAGGTCAAGCAGCATCATAGGAGCAGGAAAACTTGACGTTTCGGGCCTAAACCTTTATCCCATCTCACATAGGAAAATGGTTGTGATTGTTGGAGGTCAGTCATCCCAGCTCCAGGACATCTCTACAGGAGTTCCTCAGGGTAGTGTCCTAGGCCCAACCATCTTCATCTCCTTCATCAATGACCTTCCCTCTGTCATAAGGTCAGAAGTGTTCGTTGATGATTTGCACACTGTTCAGTACCTGTTTCAACTCCTCAAACATACAGCACATCCTGAGCAACAGTCAGGGTTGGTCTGAAAACTGACAAGTGGGTAACATTTTGTGCCACACAAGTGCCAGTGCCATCATCAATGTTCAGTGGGCATTCCCCCCAGTGAATTCCCCCCAGCATCAACATCCTACTGAGATAACAAGGTGTGGAGCTGGATGAACACAGCAGGCCAAGCAGCATCACAGGAGCAGGAAAGCTTGATGCTTCGGGCCTAGACCCTTCATCAGAAATC
>JAHRHZ010000036.1:2579719-2608094 GCA_024137785.1 Ginglymostoma cirratum
GATGACGAACTCATCTTCTGTCTCCCCAGAGCCTCTTCACCATCTGCAAGGTATAAGACAGGAGAATGATGGAATATCGCTTCCCCCAATCATTTGAACGACTGTAATTTCAGTAGCACTCAATAAGCACAACGCGGTGCTGGGCAAAGTGGCCCCCTTGATTCACAGCCCATTTATCACCTTCAGCGTTGGCTCCCTGGTGTACGGTGGTGTCAGTTTATGGGGCATACAAGGTGCAACAGCTTGCCACTGCAGCTTTGACAGCACCTTCCAAGGCCACTATGTAAAAGGACAAAGCTGTGGGTCGCTTTTTAAGTTAATTAAAGGCTGGAAGTGACGTTACTGGGTCTAGTTTTGGCCTTCAAGTATTAAAACAATTTAAAGAGAGGGCGCATCCATTTTAAAGTGTCCTCTATCACACATACCTGCCATGATTGTTACTGCAGCTTTCACCCCGTGGCTTGGTTAGCTCACTTCGCTGGTTGACAGGTTTGTGATGTAGATTGACACCGACATCATGGGTTTGATCTCCTATCAGCTGAATGCCGACGCAGTATCATCTGAGATGCCTGACTGTCTGGTTAAACTAGCCAGCAACTGTTTCTGTCTAATGACAAAGCACATAATGAGGACTTGCTCTTCATACTCTCAAACTGGGAGGGGACCTCCAACTGACCCTCCTGTTTCAGCAGGCTCCAAGGGTAGGTACCCACCCTACGGCCAACCAGAGGAAAGCCACAGATGAGTGACAGTTTCCCATGGAGTGCAAGTTGTTGAGCCCTGATAAAGGGGGATATTTCAACTCTGTCTGCGATGTTGAGATGTATCCATAGATAAAATAGATTATTTGCAATTAATGTTACCAGGGTTCATGCTGCCAAATATGCCTAGGAATTAGTGCAGGCAGGGTTAATAGCAAGGGGTAGCATGGTGGCACAGTGGTTAGTATTGCTGCCTTCCCAGTGCCAGGAACCTGCGTTCAATTCCAGCCTCAGGTGTCTGTCTGTGTGGAGTTTGCACATTCTCCCTGTGTGTGTGTGTGCACGTGCTCCAGTTTCCTCCCACAGTCCAAAGATGTGCAGGGTGGTGGGTAGGTGGATTAGCCATGCTAAATTGCCCACAGTGTGCAGGCTGGTTGGATTAGCTGTAATTAAATACAGGGGTCAGGTAGGAGGGTCTCAGTCTGGGTGGATGACCTTTGAAGGTCAGTGCAGACATGATGGGCAGAATGGCCTTTTTTGCACTGAAGGGATTCTGTGATTAACGTCTCTCTGGGTACCTAGTTCTTATGGCATTACTTTGCTGTTTTGACAGCTCTGAACTGACCTAGCCGAAAGTGATTAACAATCCCTGTTAAAATTTCAATAAACCTCAGCCTCAGCACTGATTTGGTGAAGAAGAGAGTGTCATACACGCTCAGTGTCTCATGTTGCTTGCACTGCACATGAACCTGAACCATGTAATGTTCGAGATCACACCCGATCATACCCAGAGCCCACAACAGGCTTATCCAACTGATCATCCACATTGGTTCTGTTGGTTAACATAAGGATGTAAGAATTAGGGGTAGGCCATTTGGCCCCTCATTCCTGCAGCACTAGACAACCAGATCATGCCTGCTGTGATCTGGCCTTGAGTCCACTGTCCCACCTGCCCCTCATAACTCAACTCCCTTGTCAGCCAAAGGTCTTTCCAAACACATCCTTAAATATACTCAAAGACCCAATCTCTACTGTTTGCTGGGAGAGAGAATCTCAATCAGTAAGAGGAGCAATTCATCCTGATCTCAGTCTTAAATAGGAGACCCCATGGTTTGTTACTTGTTCTAGATACCCCCATGAGAAGAAAACATCCTCTCAGCACCAATCCTTTCCAGTTCCTTCAGAATCCTCGATCGTCCTGTTCAATGTCAAAATGTCAGTAAGTGCAGGAACAAAAACAGAAGTTGCTGGAAAAGCTTAGCAGGTCTGGCAGCGTCTGTGAAGAAAAAAAATCGACGCTTTGGGTCCGGTGACCCTTCCTCAGAACCTGTT
Organism: Ginglymostoma cirratum; assembly: GCA_024137785.1. Taxonomy (NCBI): domain Eukaryota; kingdom Metazoa; phylum Chordata; class Chondrichthyes; order Orectolobiformes; family Ginglymostomatidae; genus Ginglymostoma; species Ginglymostoma cirratum. The sequence continues at coordinate 2,581,753 of JAHRHZ010000036.1, forward strand.
CAATGTTTCCTCACAGAAACTACAACAAGAATAATATTATGTACAGCTGTAAAACTGAAGAGCTGCATCTCTCAGGGGGGGAGGCAATGGCCTGGTTGTGTTATCGCTAGACTGTTAATCCAGCCACACAGGTAAAGCTCTGGGGACCTAGGTTCAAATCCTGCCATGGCAGATGGTGGAGTTTAAATTCAGTTTTAAAAATCTGGAATTAAGAGACTAATGATGACTGCGAATCCATTGTCGATTGTTGGGAAAAACCCAGCTGGTTCACTAATGCCCTTTAGGGAAGGAATCTGCTATCCTTACCTGGTCTGGCCTACATATGACTCCAGACCCCCAGCAATGTGGTTGGCTCTTAACTGCCCTCTGGGGATGGGCAGTGAATGCTGCATGGTCAGTGATGCCCTCATCCTGTGAATTATTAAAAAAAAATTAAGCTGGTCAGGGTTCAGAAAAGATTTACCAGGATGTTGCTGGGAATGGAAGGTTTGAGGCTGGATAGGCCAGGACCTTTTCATTGGAGTGTAGGAGGTTGAGGGGTGACCCGATAGAGGTTTATTTAAATCATGAGGGAATCATATGGTGAATGGCAGGTCCCTGAGACGTGAGGAGAAAGGTTTTAAAAAGGACATGAGGGGCAATTTTTTTAACACACAGAGTGGTTTGTGTGGGTGGAATGAACTCCCAGAGGAAGTGGTGGATGTGGGTACAGTTACAACGTTTAAAAGACATTTGGATAAGTACATGGATAAGAAATAAAAACCAAGTTGCTGGAAAAGTTCAGCAGGTCTGGCAGCATCTGTGAAGGAGAAAACAGAGTTAACGTTACGGGTCCGGTGACCCTTCCTCATGAATAAGAAATGTTTGGAGCGATATGGGCCAAGTGCGGGGGGGTAGGGGGGTACTAATTTAGTTTGGGAGCATGGTCGGCATGGACAGGGTTGGACTGAAGGGTCTGTTTCCGTGCTGTATCACTCTATGATTCTATGACACAATTCCATTGAGCAACACTAAATTCCCTGCAGTACAATTACTGCTCTACTTTCCCATTACTAGATCCAAACGTCCTGAATGTTTTCCACAAGGAACAAATTTTTACCGGAGTCAGTAGTTTAGCTGTTTACACCAGTTTTTACAGAATCACCGAATTGCTACAGTGCAGAATGAGGCCATTCAAACCGTCATGCTTGCACTGGCACTGCAGACCAGCATATGCCTTTTGAGATACCTTGCAGAGCTGTAAAGCTGAAGAACTGCACAAGTCAGCAGGAGGCAATGGCCTAGTGGTATTATCACTGGGCTGTTAATCCGCAGACCCAAGTAAAGCTCTAGGGATCTGGGTTCAAATCCTGCCCTGGTAGATGGTGGAATTTCAATTCAGTTTAAAAAAAAAAATCTGGAATTAAGAGACTAATGATGACTATGAATCCATTGCCAATTGTTGGGGGGAAAAACCCATCCAGTTCACTAAGGCCCTTGATGGAAGGAAACTGCCATCCATACCTGGTCTGGCCTACATGTGACTCCAGACCATGGTTGACCCCTAAATTAGGGATGGGCAATAAATGCTGGCCTAGCAGGTGGCACCCTCGTCCCCTGAATGAACAAATTTACTCGTTTTTCCACCCTGTGAGTGGATCTTCGATTGCAATTGTCTGGTTCATTGCCATTTCTTGAGCACTGAAGGCAAGATTTCCATCTGATTGCCACAGCCTTTTGTCGTGTCGAGGTGGGGGCGTGGTAGGTTCAGGAGACTAGCCCCTTTCCTGGATGCTCTTGCTCTCAGGGGAATGCAGCGAACGTTTACCAGGCTGATTCGGGGGATGGCGGGCCTAATGTATGAGGAGAGATTGACTGGGTCGGAATTGTTTTCACTGGAGTTCAAGCGAATGAGGGGGAGAATCTCATAGAGAGTTATATAATTCTAACAGGACTACTCAGGGTAGATACAGGCAGAATGTTCCCGATGGTGGGTGTGTCCAGAACCATGGGTCATAATATGAGGATTCAGGGTAGACAATGTAGGACGGAGATGAGGAGACATTTCTTCACCCAAAGAGCGGTGAGCCTGTGGAATTCATTACCACAGGAAATAGTTGATGCCAAAACATTGATTGTATTCAAGAGGTGACTAGATATAGCACTTGGGACGAATGGGATCGAAGGTTATGGGGAGAAAGCAGGATTAAGCTACTGAGTTGGATGATCAGCCATGATTGTGAAGAATGGTGGAGCAGGCTCGAAAGGGCCTAATGGCCTCCTCATGCTCCTATCTTCTACGTTTCCGTGAGTCCCACTCATGCCTTTGGCGAAGCAAATCCTGTTTCAGAAATTATTGCCTTCCTTACCATACCTGCTCCTTGGTGTTTTATCCGTTTGCTTTTCGGAGTCGCCGATGCTGTCTCCCCGATCAGCTCCGATGGCAGTGCTGCCACACGGTGATAATGCGGCAATGCCACCCTGATTAACCGTTAACACCGCCCTTTGTTTTGCCCGCTCCCGCAGTCAGGGTAGAGTTCCTCAGGATCCTGCAGGCCTCCAGCAACTTGGCTCTCGCTGAGGAGTGTGTGGGCCAGCTGTGGAGGGTTCACTAACCAAACACAACTGCAGCTTGAGAATAAGACTTTATGGTTTGTTACACTCCATGTAGCCTTAATACCTTTAGGCCATCAGTAAAACTGTGATTAGCTGCTTAACTGTTATCGTAGCTGTACAGGTTACAAGTGTCTTTATACTCTGTGCTGACATGCTGTGGATTACAATATTTTGTGTTATTGGATGGGTGATAAGTATATCCACTTACCACGGAAAAACTGTAAAATGCTTTCACTCTTCACACTTCAGAAATAAACCCCTTTGAAACTAAAGGTGTTCCAGGTTAATACATTGGCATATCTTTTGAAAAAAGATCTGATTGTTCCAAAGTGCAGATAATTATATATAGATCGTCTCTGGTAATGACGAATCTGATTGAGGTTTCCAGAATTATGAGTGGGTTGGGTAGACTAGATCAGGAGAAGCTGTTCCTGCTCATAAAAGAACGAGAGGGCTTGGTTTTGAAGCGATCGATAAAGGCAGTAAATGCAAGATGGGCAAAAACATTTTCACTCAGACAGTGTGGAATTCACAGCCTGGAGGCCTGTTCAGTTGAAGCTTTCGGGAGGGGCATTGGATGGTTATATAGATAAAAATCATGTGTAAGGGTATGGGGGAGAAAGCAGAAAATTAGTGCCGGGTGAGGATAACATATTGGGCCAAATGGCCTCTTTCTGCACCACAACACTTCCGTAATTCTGTGATGAACAATGAGTCGCAAGTCATAATTTAGCCAGGGGGCATAAAAGAGAACAGAAAGCTTGGTACTTCTACTGAATGACCTGAGGATGTCCTAAAGCTTTTTAGAGCTAATTCCTGAACTGTATGGCTCAGTATCAAATCATGGTGACCATTAGAGATAACAAGCATGGGGCTGGATGAACACAGCAGGTCAAGCAGCATCATAGGAGCAGGAAAACTTGACGTTTCGGGCCTAGACCCTTCATAAGAAAATCTATCTTTATCTATGGTGACCATTAGGTTGACTTTGATGAATGCGTTTTTACGAAATGCAATCAATACACTAAGAAGCCTAGCAGTAGGTAACGATGGTTTGTGATACCAACAGTTTGGGTTCAGTTCCCGCTCTGGCTGAGGTCACTAAGAATTTCTCAGTCTTGCCCCTCTCCAGAGGCTTGGTGTCCCTCAGGTTAAACTGGCCACCAATCATCATTCTATAATGAGGCACTATGACAACTCCTGCTTCTTTTGGAGTGCAGTCACTGTTGGAATGAAGGACATATGGCAGGCGGCAGTGTGATAACGGTTGGGTAATCTGCTGCTGGTTTGATGCTTAAGAGATAAATATTGGCCAGGAATCTGGGGGATAACTTCCCCGCTCTTCATTCGAAGAATATTTTGGAACCTTTACTCCCACAGCCCTTGTCCAGTGTTGGTCAGGTGTAGAACTTTACAGGGAATCTGTCCTTGGTGTCACCTGTGGTAGTTTCTTCACTGGTAACCGGTCTGGATCCAAGGATAAAGTTTGCCTTCTTCCTGAGCTGTATGGCTCACTATCAAATGATGGTGACCATTAGGTTGACATTTATAGATCTCTATCAGAGCCATGTTGTCATTCTGTCAGTTTGAGCTGACGATAAGGCAGGACCTCATAGAGGCCATTCAGTGGAAGGTTTTATGAAATACAATCAACGCACTAAGGAACAATGCTTCCTTTTTCCTTTATCTGTTCCTTCAGTGGTACATTAAGCAGACGGATTCACCTCAAGTAGAACATTGGCAGAAGTTCTTTTGTTTTATCTGCACAAGGAGCATTTTCAAACAGTCCTTGAATTTGTTTTAAAATCTGGTCATTGGCCAGGGAGAATTCAATCCTATTTTTGGATGAAAATAGCACAGAGGTGGAATTCTGCCAGGATTTTCCTGGACTCTCATTTCTTGGCAGCCGACTGTTACTCTTTACTCCTATAAACATGTGTCACAGAGAAATCAATATAAAAAGGGAAGAGTTCGAAAAGTCACTGTGAAATGACTGAAATGGAAGGGGATGTTGTTCACATTGTGTGTAGGAGTCGTGCTAAAGAAGTAAAAACTGGAATGGTGATCTAATTTTGAGACAAATCAAACAGAACATTAAACAGATGGGAACTCCAAGGAAGTGAATAGTTTTTTAATTCTCAGTTTTGCTGATGTTTGAGCAAGAAATTTCCTTTGTGCCTTATAGCTGGTGAAAATGTTGCCTGCACTTTGTCAACCCTAACTTGGATATTAGGTCCAGGTCTGGCTGCACCCTGGTAATATCACTAAGCTATTTATCCAGAGACTCTAGTAATGCTCTGCACACCCAGGTTCAAATCCTGCCATGGTAGATGGTCTAATTTGAATTCAATAAATATCTAGAATTAACAATCTAATGATGACCATGAATCCGTTGTCGATTGTTGGAAAAACCCATCTGGTTCACTAATGTCCTTCAGGGAAGGAAACTGCCATCCTTACCTGGTCTGGCCTACATGTGACTCCAGACCCACAGCAATGTGGTTGATACTTAATGCCCTCTGGGCAATTGGGGATGGGTAATAAATGGTGGTCTGGCTAATGATGCCCACAAACTGTGAATGAGAAAAATATTGAACATTGATTGGTTTAGTATCTGAGCATTGGAGATTAGTGCTGAACAGTGTGCAATCATTGGCGAATATCCCCAATTCTGACCTTACACTGAAGGGAAGGTCATTGATGAAGCAGCTGAAGATGGCTGGGCCTAGGACACTACCCTGAGGAACTCCTGCAGAGATGTGATGACTGATCTCCAACAATGACAACCATCTCCTTTTCAGCCAGGGATCAGGGTTCAGTTCCACCCTTGGGTGACTGTCTGTGTGGAGTTTGCACATTCTCCCCATGTCTGCGTGGGTTTCCTCCAGGTGCTCCGGTTTCCTCCCACAAGATGTGCAGGTTAGGGTGGATTGGCCATGCTAAATTTCCCATAGTGTCCAGGGATGTGCAGGCTGTATTGGTTAGCCAAGGGAAATGCAGGGTTACAGGGATAGATGCTCTTCGGAGAGTCAGAGCAGGGATTCTGGATGATCAGCCATGATTATGTCGATTGATGGAGGCTCTAAGGCGTACCAAATAGTATACTGTTCCTATTTTCTATGTTTCCAAAAAAATGAGGTTTACTAATCTCCTTCAGGGAAGGAAATCCGCCATCCTTACTTAGTCTGGTCTTCGTGTGACTTAGATATAGATATCAGAAACATATCGCTGTTCCTTCACTGTCGCTGGGTCAAAATCTTGGAATTCCCTCCCAAAGGGCAATGTGGGTCAACCCACAGCAGGTGGGCTGCAAGGGGGTTTCAAGAAGGCAGCTCCCCACCACCTTCTTAAGGGGGCAACTGGGGACGGGCAATAGATGCTGGGCCTGGATAGTGACACCCACATCCCACAAATGAAAAGAAGAAGACAAAGATCCACAGCAACGTGGTTGGCTTTTAAATAGCCTGGCAAGCCAAGCAGTTGTACCACCTGCTGAAAAAAAAGAACAAAACCAAATGGACCACCTGGCATTGACCTGGGCACTGGAAACAACAAATGCAAAACACAGAAAGGAAACAACGAGCTCTGGATGCTGGAAATCTGGAACAGAAATTGTTGGAGAAACTCAGCAGGTCTAGCAGCCTCTGCTGAGAGAAAGCACAGGTGATGTTGCGAGTCCAGTGAGCCTTCATCAGAACTCCTGATGATCAGATGATTGGACTCAAAACATTAACTCTGTTCTCTCTCCACCGATGTTGCCAGACCTGCTGAGTTTCTCCAGCAGTTCTTGTTGTTGTCTGAAATGCCGACACAGCCCTGTTAGTTCTGCAAAGCCCTCCTGATTAACATCTGGGGGCTACTGCCAAATTTGGGAGAGCTGTCTCACAGACTGGTGAAGCAACAGCCTGACACAGTCATACTTGTGGAATCATACCTTGTACACAACGACCTAGACAGCACCATCACCCTCCCTGGATATGTCTGATGACAGCACAGTGGTGTACAGTCAGGAGGGAGTTTCCTTCGGAATACTCAACATTGACTCCAAACCCCATGGCATCTCGTGGCATCACGTCAAACAGGGAAGGAAACTTCCTGCTGATTTCCATGTAATGCAGTGGGGGAGGTAACGGCCTGGTGGTATTTTCGCTGGACTGTTAATCCAGAGACCCAGGAAACGTTCTGGGGACCCAGGTTCCAATCCTGCCATGGCAGATGGTGGAATTTGAATTCAATAAAATATCTGGAATTAGGAATCTAATGATGACCGTGAATCCATTGTCGATTGTTGGGGAAAAACCCATCTGGTTCACTAAAATCCTTCAGGGAAGGAAGCTGCCATCCTTACCTGGTCTGGCCTACATGTGACTCCAGACCCACAGCAATGTGGTTGACTCTTAACTGCCCCCTGGGCAATTAGGGATGGGCAATAAATGCTGCCTGGCCAGCAACGTCCTCATCCCATGAATGAATAAAGGGAGGTAAAAAAAAAGAGTTAGCAGTACTAACCATTGACCCACTATGCCACCCTCAGTACCACACCCTTTGATCCCTTTAGCCTTAAGAACTGTAACTAACTCCTTCTTGAAAACATTCAGTGTTTTGGCCCCACCCGTTTTTGGTGGCAGAGACTTCCGCAGGCTCACCGCCCTCTGGCTTGAACTTTAACACCAATGGTTTCATGGTCATCGTTTCAGACTTCTGTTAATTGAATTCAAATTCCGCTATCCGCCCGGTGGGTTTTGAATCCAGGCCCCCGGAACATCACCAGGTTACCAGAAGCTGTTGGCCCATGAGACACAATAGTGTTTGAATCCTAAGGTCCAGTGGTCTAGGCTGCCTCCTGAAGAGCTCCAGGAATGAGAAGGTAAGTACCCAGTGGCATGGAGAAAGGAGATCAAGGGTATACCTTTCAGAGGTACCCCTCCTGTTGCATCAATGCCTCTGATTTTTTAAAAAAATTCATTCACAGGATGTAGGATGTCACTGGCCAGGCAGCATTTATTGCCCATCTCTAATTGCCCAGAGGGCAGTTAAGAGTCAATCACATTGCTGTGGGTCTGGAGTCGCGTGTAGGCCAGGCCAGTTAGGGACAGATTTCCTTCCCTAAAGGGCATTAGTGAACCAGATAGATTTTTCCAAAAATTGGCAATGGGTTTGTGGACATTATTAGCCACCTTTCTCACCCACCCAGAGAGGCAAGCGAATCGGGTAAATGGTGACATGAGGCCACAAATTGACCATTTAAGGGCCCTAATTGGCGACAAGTTAAGTTTCCAGTGGACTGTCCAGCTCGGCACTTAATCGCGGAGTTAGTGAGAGAGGGGTAAGTTTCTCACCAGGTTCACAATGTTCCATTCTTTCCCCTTCTTGCTACTTCCGCGAGGGCAAAACCATTTAAAGTTTTGGCAAAGATAACAAGGTGGAGAGCTGGATGAGCACAGCAGGCCAAGCAGCATCAGAGGAGCAGGAAGGCTGGCGTTTCGGGTCGGGACCCTTCTTCAGAATTGGGGAAGGGGAAGGGGGCTCTGAAAGGGGAACGGGAGCCCCCTCCATTTCTGAAGAAGGGTCTAGACCCGAAACGTCAGCCTTCTTGCTCCTCTGATGCTGCTCGGCCTGCTGTGTTCATCCAGCTCTACACCTTGTTATCTCAGATTCTCCAGCATCGGCAGTTCCTACTATCTCAAAGTTTTGGCAAAGATCTGTAGCTCGGGTTGTGGCTGAGGTTGTTGACTTGCTCGCCGAGCTGGCTTGATTTTGTTCAGGCATTTCATCACCATGCTAGGATACACATTCACGGGAGCCTCTGATGAAACGATGTTATTCTAATCCATTTAGAATTTATACTGTCTGGTCCGTTATGGTGAGTAGTACCGACGATGCCACCTTGCATGGTGATGAAACGTCTGAACAAAATCAAGCCAGCTCGGTGAGGAAGGCAATACCATGCCCTGAATTTAACGAAAGCAACTGGGATTTCTTCCCTGACTCGTTCTCATGTGTAAGATCATAATCTAATCAAATAATATACAGAGCGAAGGTAGAGAGAAACCGTGAAGATTAGAAATCTGAAAAATAAAACCTTAAACTGCTGAAACATGTCAACAATTTGAGTGGCACTGAGACAGGTCATGCTAGAATTGTTATAGAATTGCAGAATATTATAGTGTAGAAGGAGGCCATTCAGCCCATTGAGCCTATACTGGCGAATTCAAGGAGTAATCCAGAGAGCTCCACCCACCCAAATCTTTCCTTATATCCTTGCAAGTTATTCTCGTATCAAATATTTATCCAATTTCTTTTCAAAAGCTGCTCAAGTCTGCTTCCACTGTTAGGCAGGCGTGTTCCAAATCCTGCTCACTCGTTGCGTAGAAAATAATGTATAGTTTTTTTCACTCATTGCGTAGAAAAATAAATGTGTAGTTTTCCCTCCTATCTTCCCTGGTGCTTCAACAATTATTCCCTGAGAAGCGGGAGTTTGGGCTGAGGGTTGGAGGCAAGAATGTGACACCAAGCCGAGAGTGTGCTGTTTGGAATGAACCTATGGCCAAACTGATTCTCTTTACGAAAATAATTGCTCTCCCCTCCTCGGCTGATTGGTGTGGGGCAATAGCAGGGTGAAAGGTAACACCTCCTGATTGGAGGATTTTCATTAACCAATTAATGGAGGATCCAATAGGACCCTGGCTCAATCTAGTCGTGCCAGAGGGAGTGCCTCAGGACACTCAGAAGCCAGTGTTTGCAAAGGCTTTAACCCTTTATTGACTACTTCAGAAGAGCTCGAGAGAGAGCTGATGGTGTAGTGGCAATATTGCTGGGCCAAGGGTTCTCTCAGGCTAGTGATATGGGTTCAAATCCCACCATTGGCTAACCATGCGATTTGAATTTGAATCAAGTCTGGTTCTGGAAGCCAACCTAATGGTGACTATTTGTTGTTTGTTTTTAAAAACCCACCTCTTTCAGCGAAGGAAATCTGCTATCCTTACCCAGGCTGACCTGCATGCAATGCCAGACCCAAAGCAATATGGCTGCCTCTTCAGAAACAACCCGAACGAACCACTCAATTCAAGGGTCACATGACAGCCCTCTAATGATGTCCATATCCTATGAACAAATAATAACTTGTAAAAATACATTTTGTGGTTGTGGAGTGCCTCAAAGCATTTTGCAGCTGACATGTTTGTGCACAGCAAGCTCCCAGAAACAATGAAGTGTTTGCTTTTTGTGATGTTGGTATCCATCAGGACACCCAGGCAAATGCCCCTGTTCTTCCTTGTAATAGTGTCCTGGTGAACGCCCTACTTTTCAAGTGTTCATTGATTGTAGTTGGGCAGAAAGTTCCACCCAGAAGTGGACAATGTATGGGTGGGTGTGGTGGCTCAGTGGTTAGCCCTGCTGCCTCACAGCACCAGGGACCCAGGTTCAATTCCACCCTCAGGCAACTGTCTGTGCGGAGTTTGTGCATAGTCCCTGTGTCTGTGTGGGTTTCCTCCCACAGCCCAAAGCTGTGCAGGTTAGGGTGGATAGGTGCTAAATTGCCCAGGGTGGGCTATGCAGGAATGGTGTAGAGAGTGGGTCTGGGTGGGATGCTCTTCAGAGGGTTTGTGTGGATTCTATGGGCCAAATGACCTATCTCCACACTGTAGGGATTCCCTGATTTACCCCTGACAGTGGATATCATTGAGGCAATAGTTACAGAACTGGCAATACTTAGGGAAAAAGGCCACTTGGCCTGAGGTGGCTCTCTGCGTGAGCCTGTCACCCAGTTCCATTCCTCCACATTCTCCCTCAGAAGCTTTTCCCTTTCAGATAAACAATTCCCTTTTGTACTTCCACCATAAGCGCAGGCAGGGTCTTCCACACCCTAACCATTCGCTGCAAATGCTCCCCCTTAAATCACTATTCCTCCTTATTAACTCATCTTCTCGATCCTTTCACAAGTGGGAACAACTATCTACTCTTGTCAGAGCCTTTCATGATTGTGAACACCTCTGTCTAGCCTTTTAGCCATCTCCCTCTCCCAAAAAAGGTCAAATCTCTCTGATCTACAATCCTCATCACGGAAATTCCTTATTCCCAGATCCATTCTCATAGACCTTGCTTGAGCTCCCTCCAATACATTCCCTTCCATTCTAAAATGCAAGGTCAGAAGTCTCATGACACCAGGTTATAGTCGAACAGGTTTATTTGATATCACAAGCTTTGGAGCACTGCTTCTTCATCAGGTGAAGTGGTTTGTCAAGTGATAAATCATTTGATGGAGTGCTCCGACTAAGGTCAAAGTATCATAGAATCCCTATAGAGCAGAAGCAGGCCATTCCTCCCACCAACTCTCCAAAGAGCATCCCACCCAGCTTCACCAGCCCCATAACCCTGCATTCCCTGTAGCCAAGCCACCCTAACCTGCACGTCTTTGGATTGTGGGAGGAGACCAGAGCACCCAGGGAAACCTGCACAGACACAGGGAGAATGTGCAAACTCCACACAGACAGTAGCCCAAGGCTGGAGTCAAACCCAGGTCCCTGGTGCTGTGAGGCAGCAGTGCTAGCCACTGAGCCACCGTGCCACCCCAAGTGTTTTATATAAGTTCAACAAAATCTCCTTGCTGTTTTCCTCTATGCCCGTATTAATAGCCTGCTTCTGCGCTGTAGGGATTCAGTGATTCTATGACACCAAACCACTCATCACCAGATATGCCATTTGTTCACAGATATTTGGGACAGCCCTGTGACTCAGTGGTTACCTCAGTGGTTAACACTGCTGCCTCACGGTGCCAGGGACCTGGGTTCGATTCCACCCTCAGGCGACTGTCTGTGTGGAGTTTGCATATTCTCCCTCTGTCTGTGCGGGTTTCCTCCGGGTGCTCCGGTTTCCTCCCAAAGTCCGAAGATGTGCAGGTTAGGGTGGATTGACCATACTATAGTGTCCAGGGGTGTGCAGGCTAGGTGGTTAGCTATGGGAAATGCAGGGATAGGGAAGGGGATGCTGTTTGGAGGATCGGTGTAGACTTGATGGGCCGAATGGCCTGCTTCCGCACTGTAGGGATTCTGTGTTTAGGTTTCAACTCCTTTCTGTGGCAGAGAATTCCACAGGCTAACCACTCTCAGGTGAAAATATTTCTCATCTCGATGCTAAATGGCCTACTCCATATCATTAGAATGTGACCCCTGATTCAGAACTCCCAGGTCATCAGGAACATTCTTCCTGTATCTAGTCCTGTAAAATTTTTTGCAGGGTGACGCAGAGGCTCAGTGGTTAACATTGCTACCTCACAGCACCAGAGACCTGGGTTTGATTCCAACCTCGGGTGACTGTCTGTGTGGAGTTTGCACATTCTCCCCGTGTCTGTGTGGGTTTCCTCCAGGTGCTCCGGTTTCCTCCCACAGTCCAAAGATGTGCAGCCTAGGTGCATTGCCCATGCTAAATTGCCCCATAGAGTTCAGGGATGTGTTGTTTAGGTGGATTAGTCATGGGAAATGCAGGGTTACAGGGATAGGGTAGGGGAATGGGTCTGCTAGGGTTGCTCTTCAGAGGATCGGTGTGGACTTGTTGGGCTGAATGGCCTGTTTTCACACAGTGGGGATTCTATGATTCTAATACTCAGTAATGCCAAGAATACTATAAGCTTCATTAACCTGTCCTGCTACCTTCAATGATTTACACATGTAAGTGTCCAGGTTTTTCTGTTCCCGGACCCTCTTCAGAATTGTACCCTGTGTTTTTTTTAACTGGTTAACGATGTTCTTCCTCCCAAAATGAATCACCTCAGACTTATCCAGTTCACCTAACTGCCCAATTACGACATTGACAAAGCCTTTTTGAAGTTCAACACTATCCTCCGCACAGTTTACGGAGCTTCCAAGTAATTTTTCAGTTAACCATACATTTTGAAACTGTGCCCTATACATCAAGGCCTGGATCATTAATGTCTGTCAGGGATCCCGATACCAACCTCTGTGGAACTCCCTTACAAACCTACTTCCAGCCCAAGAAACATCCATGATCCATCCGTCTCCTGTTTCCTGCCACCCAGACAATTACGCCCATGCTGAGATGGTTTCTTGTATTCTGTGACCCATACATGATCACAAGTCTGTTTGTGTGGCACTGTATCAGACATCTTTTTGGAAATTTCATGTATACCACATCAACAACACAACATCAACCCACTTCAATTACTTTATTGAAAAGCCTCCAGCAAGTTAGTTAAACATGATTTTCCTATAAAAGACATTTGGCTAAGTATGAGAAAGGTTTAGAGGGATATGGACCAGGAGCAGGCACGTGGGTCTAGCTTAGTTTGGGATTATGGCCGGCATGGACAGATCGGACTGAAGGGTCTGGAATCTGTGCTGGATTTTCCTAACTAATCCGCATTTATCCACGTGTCTGATCAGTTCGGTGTCAAGAAGGTTCCTCGCCACAAGAGTTAAACTGGTTACAAGCTTTTTGATTAGAATAAAGTTGAAATATAGCTTAACGACTGGCAAGTAAAGCCTTGAAGTGGCAGGTGTCTAGAGGTTGCTGTAACTATCAAATTAATTCCTTGTGTTATTGTCCTGGCCTGTCTTTCACACTGGCTCGAGCTCACATGCCTTTCTGTTAGTTTACTTCCTATTGTCAGACATGTGTACAACTCTGATTAACAAGGTCTAGCCACATGCTCAGAAACTGTCTGACTGGCAAACGTCCACTCGATCATTCGGGAACCTTGGAAGAGGATATTTTTTTCATATTAGATGTAATTCTCCAAGTGTGGTTTGGGTAAGGAGGCACTGGGCCCAATATTAGATGGTTTTGAGAGTGCGCCACAGCATTTTAACTGATGTAAAAGTATTTTGGCTTCGTTGAGTCCCTGCAGTGTAGAAACAGGCCATTCGGCCCATTAAGTCCATATGACCCTCCGAAGAGCATCCCACTCCAACCATCTTCCTACCTTATCCCTGTAACCCTGCGTTCCCCCACGGCTAACCCACCCAGCCTGCACATCCCTGGACACTATGGACAATTTAGCAAGGCCAATCCACCCTAACCTGCACATTTTTGGACGGTGGGAGGAAGCCAGAGCACCCAGAGGAAACCCATGCAAACACGGGGACAGTTATTGACTCCACACAGACAATCACCCGGGGCTAGAATCGAACCCAGGTCCACGGTGCCGTGAGGCAGGTATACTAACCACTGAGTCACCGTGCCACCCCCAAAGCCATTCGTTGCCTAGGTAACCTTAGACATCATGAGGTGTCAGCAAAATGTGAAGTAAATGCAGTGTTCCTGCTCCTCCTGATTGTCCTGTCTCTTGTGTTTCTCCCCCTACTTTGCTCACATCCTTGGCGGTGCCTTTAGCTGCCTGGACCCCACACTCTGGAGTCGTGCACGCACTTTTATCTTTTCGTTCACCTTGTGGTGACTCGCTTTGGTTTCAATCTTGACCCATTATTGAGAGAACAAAGAGGTCACCACATCAGTTCGACCGTAGTCTGTGTCATCACAGAGTGGAGCCAACATTTGCAGCCAAATGGAAGGAAAGGGCAGATGGAAAAATGGAGTCCAGGATTTGGGTGCATCTTCCCCGAAACAGATATAGCCAATGAAAGCGTAATTTGGCTAGATCATCCCTAAATGGCTCCTGCGTCAGGCGTTGGTGATAAGTTGAGGATAACAGAGATGGGAGCAAGATGTGGGAATTTGGAGCTCTCCAGTCGCAGGGACCAATCACTGGGTCTTTCCATATGGCCCTGCTGTTCTCTCTGCTTCCAAAAACCTCTAGACCTAATATCCTATCCATTCCTCACTGGCCCAGCCTGCCTTAACATGGAGGGATTACAGCCTGAAACATTTTGTAATCATCAGTGACTATCCCTGTGTCTGACTTTATGATGGAGGGAAGGTCATTGATGAAACAACTTCAAATGGTTTGGCATAGGACATAACCTGAGGACCTCTTGCAGTGATGTTCTAGGCATCTCTCTTTATGCTAGATATATCTTCAACCATTGGAGAGTTTTACCCCTGATTCTGTTTGACCCCAGTTTTGTGAAGGTTCCTTGATGGTGTACTGAGTCAATGCAGCCTCAGTGACACTCTCACCATATTTCTGGAGTTCAGCTTTTTTGTCCGTGTTTGGATCAAGGCTGAAATGGGATTAGGAGCCGAATAGTCAATATATCCGCCCAAGCTTCTGCAATATCATATCCATCCTTTCATTAGTTAGATCTACATTGCTGGTCTTGTATCTTCCAGTATGTGCATCCATTGTTGCTGACAGAGCAGTCTCTTTAATGAAAGGTAACAGGGAACGGATCCAACACAGTAGCTGTCCTGGATCGCACAGCCTAGGGCTGACTGTGTTCCCAATCTGAAGGGATGTGAGAGGGAAGTGACGGGGACCCTCAGCCATCTCGGATCACCGCTAACGCGGGCAAAGTGACCGGGTCACACATGCCACTCGGTGAATTATAATTCCAGAAATTTCGCTTTGCTGTCCAGTCAGAGCCCTCTTTCAAATTGCCATCCTGTTGAAATCATGGCCAAAACCAAAATCTGCCTCTTCAACTGGTCACCCTTTCCAGTACCTACTTCGCCATTCAGCAGAAATGAGAATTGGGAGAGATGTTTGATGTGTGTACGCCAGCCATTTTAATCTATCGCCTAAAATCTCAATCATACCCAATGAATGTCAGAAAACCAAAATGGAGGTACAGTCAGACAAAGCTACACCCTCAGCAAGGGCCCATCGTGAACTGTTAACCAACGCCTCACTATCTTGGAAAATGTTGACAAGGTTTTTCCATTTCAAACCACGTAAAAAAATCAATGGGGCAAAGCAAGCACTTGTCCCCAAAACCATGTGAGCTATTGTCCTGGGAACCTCAGTAGAAAGAGGACCTGGATTAGTGAGACCCTCTCAGCTTGCTTCATCTACTGCTGTACAGACTGTTCTAGCCTCAGTCAGTCTTTAATACAGGTTTCTTTTTTATTGACCAAAACTGCGTGTTTGAACAAAATGAAAACATTTGTGGCATTTCAGTCTTCATCAGTAATGTTCTCTCAGCTTTTCAAAGCAGAAGGGTTGTCAGGGGCAACTGATTCATTCAACCTCCTTCATGGGATGTGGGAATTCACTGCTACAGAAGGCTGTGGGGGCCAGGTCATTGAGTACATTTAAGGCGGAGATAGACAGATTCTTGATTATCAAGAGGATCAAGGGTTAGAGGGAGAAAGCGGGA
The DNA here is from genome assembly GCA_024137785.1 of Ginglymostoma cirratum. Classification (NCBI taxonomy): domain Eukaryota; kingdom Metazoa; phylum Chordata; class Chondrichthyes; order Orectolobiformes; family Ginglymostomatidae; genus Ginglymostoma; species Ginglymostoma cirratum. The sequence goes on from JAHRHZ010000036.1 coordinate 2,597,577, forward strand.
GAATGGGGTTGAGGAACTTATCAGCCATGATTGAATGGCAGGGCAGACTCAATGAGCCAAATGGCCTAATTTCTGCTCCTATGTCTTATGGTCTTATGTCTTATTTGTAGCCTTTGAATTGATTGACTTTCCCAGCCATTTCAAAGTCAACCCCCATTGGCTGTGGGGCTGGAGTCACATGTAGGCCAGACCAGGTAAGGATGGCAGATTTCCTTCCCTGAAGGACATTAGTGCAATCCATTCGCTTTTTGCAACAATCTGCTGATAGTTTCACCGTTGCCATCACTGAGATTTATTGATTGAGGGGTGGCACGGTGGCCCAGTGGTTAGCACTGCTGCCTCGCAGCACCAGGGACACAAGTTCAGTTCCAGCTTCGGGTGACTGTCTGTGTGGAGTTTGTACATTCTCCCCGTGCCTGTGTGGGCTTCCTCCACATGCTCTGGTTTCCTCCCACAGTCCAAAGTCATTGCAGGTTAGGGTGGATTGGCTGTGCTCTAGTGCCCAGGGATGTGCATTCTGGGTGGGTTAGCCATGGGGAATGCAGGGTTACAGCGATGAGGTGGCTCTGGGTGGGATGCCCTTCAGAAAGTCAGTGTGGACTCGATGGGCCGAATGGCTTGTTTCCACACTGTAGGGATTCTATGATTAAGTTAAAATTCTACCAGCAGCCAAGGTGGGACTGAGCCCATGTAGCTGGGCATCTGGATGACTAGTCTAGTGACATTGTCAGTACAGCAGTGCCTCCTTGTTATGATGCAAAGTTGATATGCTAGAGTTTTGTGAAATTTTATTTTGCATATTCCAGAAAATTTGACCTTTTGTAAAGCACATTAATGCAACAAGTCAGTCTTCCCGCAATGGATCGATGATCATTTTATCATCAATCACAAAAACTACCTTCCAGTTGAATTTAAACTCCAGCAGCCACCATGGTGGGACTGGAACCTCTGTCCACAAGGCATTAGGTTGCCATTTCAGGACTGGTGAGCCCATTGACATTACCTCTACACTAGTGTCTCACCAGCCTCAACTGCTCTTCACCTAGTTCCTGAAAGGGTAGTAATTCCTTTGATAGAGCATGTGGACATGCAGCTGAATGTAGTCTTCCACTGGGAGACAGATGCCAAGGGCATTTACCCCAAATGGAACAGCCAAAGGAGTAAAATTGAGCCTTTGTAGGTAAAAAAAAAACTTGATGCCAATTACTGGGCATCAATCTCCCAAGAATGGCCAAATAGTTACCTTCAAAAAAATAGCATTCCAGTTATCAGAAACTTAAGTCATGAGGGTAGATTGAAAAAGACTGAGTTTATTTTCTTTGAAAAAGGAGACTTTGAGGCAACCTAATTTAAGGCTCTCAGAAGTACGAAGGAAATTGATTAATAGGCTCCAGGCAAAAATGTGTGGTTTTGTGGCCAGATTAAGTGGGTCACATTTCATATTATTATGATGAAATATAAGAGAACCAAAGGGAATCTTTGAATTGGTCACCCAAGCCCTAAAAGGGGAAATTCCACACCTACCCAATGTAACCGCAGGATGGGGTGAAGCTGGTTCATTTGTGGTCCAGTGGGTAGTGTTACTGTGCCAAGCTTCACAGCCAGCCACAGTACAGGTAGCCATGAAGGATGTGTTCATAACATAGGCAGGACAGGTTGATTACTGATGGAAGGTTCTGGAGAAACTCAGCAGGTCTGGCAGCATCAGTGGAGAGAGTTAACATTTCAAGCCCAGTGTGGAATATTCTTTGGAACTGACTTTTTTAAAAATTCGTTCATGTACCATCTCTAACTAAGCCAGCATCTCTTACCCTTCCCAATTGCCCAGAAGGTCTGGAGTCACATGTAGGCCAGACCAGGTAAAGATGGCAGTTTCCTTTCCTAAAGGACATTAGTGAGCCAGATGGGTTTTTCTAACAATCGATAATGGATTCATGGTCTTTGTTAGACTCTAATGCAGTTCCTTATTGAATTTAAATATCACCACCTGCCATGGTGGGATTCAAACCCAAGTCCCCAGAACATCAGAGATAACGAGGTGTGGAGCTGGATGAACACAGCAGGCCAGGCAGCATCAGAGGAGCAGGAAAGCTGACATTTCGGCTTGGGACCCTTCTTCAGAAACTGTCCAGACATGAAACATCAGCTTTCCTGCTCCTCTGAGGCTGCTTGGCCTGCTGTGTTCATCCAGCTCCACACCTTGTTATCTCAAATTCTCCAGCATCGGCAGTTCCTACTATCTCTAACCTCCAGAACATTAGCTGGGTCTCTGGATGAATAGTCTGGTGATAATACCAGAAGGCCATTGTCTACCCTATAAGCTCTAATTGTTTCAAAGCGGGGGCAATGGGCAAAATTTATGCCTCCCCCCCCGACCTCCATGACAGCTACGCCGGCTCATGCCTGTTTGGAGGTGTACATCGAGTATCAGAGTTCCCTTCGGTTCCAAAGAAGAGCCAGAGCAGACAAGAAACATTAACTGTTTCTCTCTCCACAGATGGTTCCAGACCCATTGAGTTTCTCCAGCATTCTCTGATTTTATTACAGCTCTCCAACATCCTCAGTATTTTGCTCTTAATCAATCTGTAAATCTTTCTGACGCACCCATGGCAGGCAGTAAGCAGGGAGTGTTCCTGGCCAGCTAGTACACTTGGTAGCTTCAGCCTAACAGCCTCCCTGTGTATCTGTGTGGACGTTCTCACCCAGAACAAACAACATCCTCATTCCAAGAGACCGCCACAGACATTGGTAAAACAATGTTCTATTTCTGAAGGAAGCGCAGTGAAGGTTTATCAGGCTGATTCTCGGATGGCAGGACTGATGTATGACAAGAGACTGGAGTTTAGAAGAATGAAGGGGTGGGAGGAGGATGTTTCATGGAAACCTACAAACTTTAAAGTAGACAGCAAAGAACTTCCTGATGGCCTGGGAGTCCAGGGTCACAGTTCAAGGACTGAGCTGAGGAGAAATGTCTTCACCCAGAGAGTGGGGAGCCTGTGGCATTCTCTGCCGCAGAAAGCGGTTGAGGCCAGAACATTGGCTATTTTCAAGAACGAGTTGGATACAATTCTTGGGGCTAAAGGAATCGAAAGGTACAGTGGGAACGGGGGGTGGAGTTGGATGATCAGCCATGATCACATTGAAAGGCGGAGCAGGGTCCAAGGGCTGAATGGCCTACTCCTGCTGCTATTTTCTGTGTTTCTTTGAAACTGTTTTAATAACCTCATCAAAAAACCCACTACTTTGCATTACCCTGCCTTGGAGAAGCAGAGAGCAGGCAGCTGCACTGAAATGTCTGGAATGTCATTGTTGATTTTTCAACCAAACATGATGCTGCATCATTTAGCAAAACTGTTTTTCTATTTTTGTGCTGATCACATATTTCTCCTCTCCACAGGGATTTCCAGGAAACTTTGGAGAGAGGGGATCACCTGGTGTGGATGGAAGTCCAGTAAGTTGACATCTATCCCTTATCATGTTGGTGGAACACTTCAATCTTCTCCTCCAATTATTCCTCTATTATTTGAGAAGAATTAATTTCAACATATTTAGGATTAAATTGAGGAAAGGTTTCTTTGCCCAAAGAAATGTTGGGGTTCAGAGGGATTTGGGTGGCATTTGTCCAAAGGAAAAAGTAGAATTAGTGTGGAAAAGCAAAGAATTAATGAAGCAAATGGCATGTTGGCCTTTATGGCAAGGCGATTGGAGGAGTGAAGAGGTTTTGCTACAATTGAACCGGTCCCTCCACGTCTGAAATATTGTGCTCAGTTTTTTATTCTGTGTTTAAGGAAGGCCTTGCCTTGGAGATGGTGCGGCCAAGCTTCAGGAGGCTGGGAGCTGGAATGAGAAGGTTAACCTGGGATGAGAGGCTGAGTAAATTGGACCTATTCTCTCGAGACTATCGAAGGAAGAGATTTGATCCAATTGAAACATAACATGATTCTAAAAGGAGTTGATTAGGTGGACATTTTCCCCTGGTTGGGGAATCCAAAACATGGGAGCACAGTCTCAGGAAAGAGCTGAACATTTAGAACTGAGATGAGAAGAAATGTCCTTGCTCAAAGGATTGGGAATCTTTGGAATTCTGCACCCTATGTGGAATGCTGTGTCAGGAATTGGGTGGAGGCAGGTTTCATTGGTGGGGGTGGGGGCGCTGCTTGGCTAGAAACAGTGCGCAGGGATATGGAAGAAAGATAGGAGATTGGCACAAGGGGATAGAAATGGGACAGGTACAATCAGTTGAATGGCCTCTTTCTGTGCCATAACAATTCTGAGATTACATTTTGTTCCCCTTGCAATAAACAACTTGCCCAATCATTTGCTGAATCTGCATACTAAATTTTGTGATTCATGGACCAGAACTCCCGGATCCCTCTGTATGTCGGAGTCATAGAATCATAGAATGCCTACAGTGTGGTAACAACAGGCCATTCAACCCAACAAGTCCACACCACCCCCCTGAAGAGCATCCCACCCAGACCCAGCCCCCTACCCTTTCCCTGTAACCCTGCATTTCCCATGGCTAATCCGCCTAATTTACATATCCCTGAACTCTATGGGTGATTTAACATGGCCAATCCACCTAACCTGCACATCTTTGGACTGTGGGAGGAAACCGGAGCACCCGGAGGAAACCCATGCAGACATGTGGAGAATGTGCAAACTCCACACAGACAGCTGCCCGAGGGTGGAATCGAACCTGGGTCCCTGGCACTGTGAGGCAACAGTGCTAACCACTGAATCCTTTAATGAAATAAAGAGAGTCCTACAGTCTGTCTTCATTTCATTAATAAATCAGAATGCTACGATAGAGTTAAGGTTGATGATCAGTCACTCGGATGATTCCTGGTATGAAGAGATCATCTTATCAGCAAAAGCTAACCAGGGTGGGACTCTTCTCATTGAAATTTAGAAAAATGAGAGGCGATCTCATTGTAGCATTCTGAGGGGCCTTGACAGAGTCAATGCTGAGAGGATGTTTCCCCTCAAACCGGAGGGCACAGGCACAGAATAAAGGGGCGACGATTTAAGACTGAGATGAGGAAAAATGCCTTCTCTCAGAGGGTTGGAAAACATTGCCACAGAGAGCTATGGAGGCAGAGTCCTTGTGTATAGTTAAGGCTGAGATAGATTCCTGATCAGGAAGGATATCAAGCATTAGGGGGAAAAGACAGGAAAATGGACTTGAGGAATGATGTCAGATCAGCCATGATCCTGTTGAATGGTGGAGCAAGCTTGAAGGGCTGAATGGCCTATTCCTGTTTCTATTTCTTATGGTTGCATATGGTGACGAAGACTATTTTCTGTGTTCTTATTTTCCTCACGTCAGAGTTGTGATGGTTTTGAACCACCTCTTTACTTCCTATGTGGTCATCAGAGATGTCCTTCAAGATGTATGAGGGTGTCAGTCTGCCCATATACATGTTCTTATCTAAGTAGTTATTCGTACTCCAACTGACCTGATGTGACCAACTAGACTGAGACAGTGCGATCAAAGGCTACCCATTACTTTGAGATAAACACGTGATCAACAGTGTTTCCTTTCTGTGGGAAATGTTAATCGGTAAATTACTGAGATCAGTCTAAATTACTTTGGCTTGGTGCAGACATCAAATGACTTAGATCCGTTTATTTTCTCTGTAATGTACAAATCCCACCCAAATACAAGGAAACACAGTAAATTTCATCACTTTCCACATGTAAACCTTCTGGTTAAAATAATATTAATATTTTTTGACATTTATTTACGAGTAGCACTCTGTCCTTTCATATGATTTATGCTGTGTAAAATGCATTTGTCAATGTATATCTATCAATCAAGTATCTGATTGAATACATTTGGATTTTGTTTGTCTGTTTCTGATATAATGACCCATGCTACACACGACAGCATTGTGTACACAAAAGTGGGATGGATGGATCAAACTTCAGTGTGTAAAATAATGTATTAGGTCTTTAGGACCCTTGAACAGCCAGTGATGATGTCAAGGATCCACACCTCATTGGGCTTAAATAGCACGGTGTGGGCAGGGTTAAGGTAGAAGAAAGACGCATGTGCAGAGCAGCCTGATTTGGATAAGGTAGTAGAGTTTATGGAATAGTCTTTTAATAATGTAACATAAGATTAGAGCCTGGGATACCTCTGACTGCCATGTATCATAGTCTTTAGTCCTAATATGCAATAAATTGTGTTAGTGAAGAAGCCCAAACCTGAAGGCAGTTGTTGCCTTCTCTTCCGTCAATCTACCTTGAATCCAAACTCTTGAATGAGAGCACAGCCAAAGGCCAGCTTCTCTACCTGCTTCCCAGTATTCCCAACTGTCCTCTAAAACCTTTACATGGAATCACAGCACAGGTGGGGGCTTTTCAGTCCATCGTATCCACATTGGCTCTCTGCAAGAGCAATTTACCTGGCCTTACTCTCTCTCCTTTTCCCTGTAGCTCTGTAATTCTTTTCTCCCCAAATGATTCCCCTTTGCTTTTTCTGACTGCTGTAGTTAAATCTCCCTCCATCACAGCATCAGGGAGTGTGCGTTCCAGATACTAAACATGCATTGTATTAGCTTAAAAAAATCCAGCCAATGATTGTGTTGTAAAATCGTAATTTTAGAGCAACACGGAAGGAAGGATATATTGTCTTTCGTTGCTTTGAGAAGGCTGGAAAATAGGATAGTGTAAAGTTGTACTTGCAATAGGGAGTTACTGAAAACCCTGACATTTTTAGTGTTGTGAATATCTGTATATAAACAGAAGAACTTGCCGCACATGAAAAATGAATGAAATATAGTATCTCATTGGCAACATTCATCCACCGATAAGTCTAATTTATTTCGATGAGATCTTATTTAATGTTGAAATATTTCCTTCAAATTATTGGCAGTGACCCATATTTTTCTATTTGATAGCTTTGTAATGTTAGTGGAATATTTTCTGAAAATTCTTATTCCAAACCTGAATTTATTCGTTTATCCATGTGTCCCTGTAGTCTTACTGGGGTTATTGGCATTGGCTGTCTTTCTCTCCGGTTTTCATCCAGCTTGCCTCAGTCCGTTCATTATAAACAAACTTACTTCTTAAGAACCGACCAAAAAAAAAGACAAATTTGCTGCGTTGCAGCTTAGAATCCCAAATGCACGCCCTCGCTCATGCTTATTCCTTAATAAGACGGACAAGAGCAGGCAGTTTGGCAGAAATGTTATGATGGAAAAATGTAGACAGGGAGAACAATTCTGGAGATCAAAGTCCAGACCACAAGGGTGAAGAGTTATTTCTGACTTCTTTTGATTTTGTTGCCCACAGAGCAATGGTTGCTTCTTGATTCAATAGCTGATCTGGTCTTGCGTTAGAATTCTTTCTTTTTAAGAGTCTCCAGCTTTTTTGTCTGTCTGTCTCATGGAGAGAGATGGTGAGAGAAGCATCTTGTTTACAGGCTTCTGGATGTCTCAGAGTGTCTGCTCACAGGTCTCGAACAATCTCTAGCTGGACCAATCCAAAGGATCTTGTTAGCCAGGTTGTCCTCAACTCCTAGAGCCTCTTTGCCTCATAAAGTATCCTCCACACTGCGCTGGAAAGTAACAGAATCTTGTACAGCTACAAGGTACAACAAGCACAGAAGTTGCTGGAAAGGCTCAGCAGGCCTGGCAGCATCTGTGAAGAAAAACAATCATAGTTAGTGTTTCGGGTCCGGTGACCCTTCCTCAGAACAGTGCAGACTGTACAACCAGTTGATCTCCAGCTTATGAAACTCTCCAGGTGCTTTTAGGTGAACAATTGTGTCCAACGTCCATTCTCCAGTTTATAAATCCGAAAGGAAAAGATTACTACACAACAGTTTTTCCTACACTTGCTCCAATCAAACCATTCTGATCACCTCACTACAGGAAGGTTGTGGAAGCTTTAGAGAAAGTGTAGGGAGATTTACCAGAATGCTGCCTGGACTGGAGGGCAGGTCTTACGAGGAAAGGTTGAGGGAGCGAGGGCTTTTCCCATTGGAACGAAGAAGGATGAGAGGTGACTTGATAGAGGTGTACAAGATGATGAGAGGCATAGATAGAGTGGATAGTCAGAGACTTTTTCCCAGGGCAGAAATGACTATCACAACGGGGCATAATTTTAAGCTGATTGGAGGAAGGTATAGGGGAGATGTCAGAGGTAGGTTCTTTACACAGAGAGTGGTGGGCGTGTGGAATGCGCTGCCAACTGGTAGTGGAGTCAGATACTTTAGGGACATTTAAGCGACTCTTGGATTGACACATGGCGGATAGTAAAATGTAGGGTATGCAGGGGAGATTGATATTCGTAGGATAATAGGTTGGCACAACATCATGGGCTGAAGGGCCTGTACTGTGCTGTACCGTTCCATGTTCATTGCTTTTCTTTCAATCCAGTTAATTCTAAGCATCTCCCACCACACTCACATTTCAAAAGCTGATGCTGGCCTGTCATCGTCTATCTTGCATCCAACTTCCATCCATAGATTGCGCCTCTCCACACCAGTGATTGTAATAAACACTACTAACATAGGGAAAGATGTGCCAAAAGGCCGACTTCTTTTTATTTTTTTTTAAGCCATAAGAATATTGTTTTGCTTTACCATCTGGTCTGGGCTAGGGCAGTGTAATGAGTGAAGCATTACGGTGAACCAGGAGGGAGACTAAGCCTTTCAGTGACTATTATCATGCACCTTAATTACCTTTCAACTTCCAGATTGGCATCACAAGACACAGCATGACTCAAACATTATGCCTCGTGGAGAAAAACAGTCTTTCTTTTCGGTAAAGTCGTAGGCAACAGTGGAGTTTTGCGCCATTAATGTTTGCACATTGGTGGTACGCATGTCAAATCATGGCGTACTTTATATTAAATTCTCTTTTTATTGACTCATGGGATGTGGATATCACTGGACAGGCAGTAGTTATTGACCGTCCCTAATTGCCCAGAGGGCAGTTAAGAGTCAACCACATTGTTGTAGGTCTGGAGTCACGTGTAGGCCAGACCAGGTAAGGATGGCAGCTTCCTTCCCTGAAGGACATTAGTGAACCAGATGGGTTTTTCCCCAACAATCAGCAATGGATTCACGGTCATCGTTAGACTCTAAACTCCAGATTTGTTTTTTGTTGAATTCAGATTCCACCAGTATTTGATGGCAGTATTTGAACCTGGGTTCCCAGATCATTAGATGAAAGTTGATACATATCAATGTGTCCAAGCTCCATGAGTTTCCTGACCAATTCCTGCTCCATTTTGTATGTGTATAGTTTCTCTGGTTCACTGAGAGTGAGACACTGGACCTGAGGTGTAGAGCTAATGGGATTTACCCCATCCACCGTGGATTTTTAAAGCGGTGATGTTGATTGGTTCTGAGGAAGGGTCACCGGCCCTAAAATGTTAATTCTGTTTTCTCCTCCACAGATGCTGCCAGACCTACCGAGCTTTTCCAGCAACTTTGTTTTTGTTATTAATGTTGATTGGTTCCCCAGGTGGAAACCAGGTTAAGAAGGTTTGGTGCCTGTACCTGGGGGCAGGTGTTTGGATCCTGTAAGTGGAGCGGGTGGGGACAGGTTTGGTGCCTGTACCTGGGAGAAGGTGTTTGGATTATGTAACTGGAGGGGGTGGGACAGGTTTGGTGCCTATACCTGGGGGCAGGTGTTTGGATCCTGTAAGTGGAGAGGGTGGGGACAGGTTTGATGCCTATATCTGGTGCATGTGTTTAGATCCTGTAACTGGAGCAGATGGGGACAGGTTTGGTGGTCAGTCAGGGTTTAGGAGATTGGGATTGTTGTAGATAACCATAGTAAATTGTAGCAGGAGTAGGCCATATGGCCCGTCAGAATGTTCATGGCTGATCTTCCAACGTAGTGCCCTGTTCCCACTCTCTGGCCATAACCTTTAATCCCTTTAGCTCTGAGAACTATATCTAACTCCTTCCTGAAAACATTCAATGTTTTGCCATCAACCATTCAATGTTTTTCTGTGGCCAAGAATTCCACAGGCTCCCCGCTCTCTGGGTGAAAACATTTCTCCTCATCTCAGTCCTTAATGGCCACTGTGTTTCCTTAAACTATGACCCAAAGTTCTCGACTCCCCAGTCATTGGGAACATCCTTCCTGTGTTTACCCTGTCTCGTGTGTGTGTATGAGAGAGAGAGAGTGGGAGACTCTCACACATGCTTGTGCATGTGTGTCTTTGTGTTTCTGTGTGTGTCTGTGTGTGTGTGCGCGTGCGCGCGCACACGCATCTGTGTGTGAGAGAGTGTCTGTGTGTGTGTACATTTGTGTGTTTGTGTCTGTGTGTGTGTGGCCTGTGTGAGAGTGTCTGTATGTGTGTTTGTCTGTCTGCGAGTGAGTGAGTATGTGTCTGTCTGAGTGAGTGTGCGTGTGTGTATATGATGTGTCACTGTGTGTGTCTGCGTGTGTGTGTGTGTCTGTCTGTGTGAGAGAGAGAGAGAGTGAGTGTGTGTGGTGTGTGTGTCTGTCTGTCTGTGAGGGAGAGTGTGTGTGTGTTTGTGGGTGCGTGTGT
>JAHRHZ010000036.1:2608494-2633778 GCA_024137785.1 Ginglymostoma cirratum
TGTGTATGGTGTGTGTGGGAGAGACAGTGAGGGTGTATAACGTGACAGTGTATATGATTGTGGGTGTATACAAGTTGTGGAAGCACTTTTTCTCTGTTAAAAGAAACAGTGATGTTTATTCTGTCCATCAGGTGGCCTTTGACTGAGATAACCACATCTATTTGTTCAAACTGTAAGCAGCGACTGTCCTTTCATGTTTCCTTTTGGCCATCTTGTATATACTTTATATAAACTTTAATGTTATTGTTGGCGATGGGGTTAGGGGTCATGTTCAGGAAGAGAGTGCACTGCTCCTTCAGATGCCATAGTGGTCTTCATTTATCAAAGCGGTATATGGTACGATGGGCTGTTGTCCACTCTCAGACTTGGTTGGCAGTCTGTTGGCTCAGTTATCTCCTTGGCCCAAGCCTGGTGGTACAGGATGTTGTTGGTTCAGTCTTCGCATCGGCTGTCGGTAGCTGTTCTCTTGCCACGTGCTAACATAATGGTGGCTTCATGTGGTGTCTAACCAGTCCTCTCTCTCTCTCTCTCTCTCTCTCGCTCTCTAATGAAGTGAGACAGAGAGATGTCTCGGCGGTGGCGTGGGGAGGTCCTTCGTGAATTGTGAAGAGCTGCCTTCTTTGTTTTGGCTCTTCAACTTTGGTTTGGTGAAAGGGCCTAAATTTGTATGGGGCCTGCAGAGAAACTGGAAGGGACCTCAGAAAGTTAACATTGGTTAGAGCCAGTAGACAGTTTCACAGGTGACCAATGGTATCGATTACTCAGCAGGAGCAAGTAGCCAAATCGATCCCAACGAAGGGTCTTTCTTTTTAATTCATTCACGGGATGAGGGCATCACTGACTGGGCCAGCATTTATTGACCAGAGGACACTTAAGAGCCTGGAGTCACATGTAGGCCAGACTGGCAGTTTCCTTCCCTAAAGAACACCAGTGAAGCAATTTTTTTTTTCCTGACAGTAGTCTCATTAAACTCTTACTTCCAGATTTTTTTTAAAATTGAATTCAAATTCCATCATCTGCTGTTGAACCTGGGTGCCCAGAACAGTTAACAGTCCAGTGATAATACCACTAGGCCTCCCCTAATGAAGGAGAGGTGAGAGCTCCCACCCCTCGAACTGAGTGGGCATCCTGCTTGGTATCCTGCCCAGAGCGTGGTACATTCTAAAGGTGGACTACATGCCACAACAACCAGGCACTGGGGCAGGGAAGGTTATGCCCTCAGCCCCAACACTGGTTTTATTTTTCCAGCACTAGTTTCAAGGTCATCATCACTGAGACTAGCTTTCAAAACCAGACTGTGTTCACTGAGATTTTGTCCCACCAGCCGCTGTCGGGGGTTTATGAGACTGACGTCTCCAGAGCCTGGCAGTCCTGAATTCCAAACCAGTGATGCTACCAGTCCACCAGTAGCTCCCTAAAGTGGGAGAGGCACTAGTCAGATTGTTGTTGGAAAGAATGGCACAGACTTTGATGGGCCGACTAGTTCTATGCTGAACTCTTGCATGATTCTGTATAGCTGGTGTCAAGATGGTGAGATATGGCCACACAGGGTAAGGAGAAACAAAGACAGAAATGGCTGGAGAAACTTGGCAGGTCTGGCAGCATCTGTGGAGCGAGAAGCAGAGTGAAGATTAACTTTGCTTTTTCTCCACAGATGCTGCAGAACAGTTGGCTTTCTTGAGTGATTTCTGTTTTTGTTTCAGATCCTATTATAGGAAGGATATTATTAAGCGGGAGAGGGTTCAAAAGGGATTTACGGAATGTTGCCAGGTACCGAGGGTATGAGTTATGGAGAGCGGCTGGCTAGGCTGGGAGTTTTTTCAGTGGTGCGTAGGAGGTTGAGGGGTGACCTTACAGTGGTTTATAAAATCATGAGGGCCATAGATAAGGTAGAAAAAAAAAGGTTCTTTCCCTAGGGTGGAGGATTTCAAGACTAGGGGGCACATTTTTAAGGTGAGAGGAAAAAGATTTAATGAAGATATGAGGGGCATTTTTTTTTTACACAGAATGGTTCGTGTGTGGAATGAACTTCCAGAGGAAGTGGTGGATGCAGGTATACTTACAGCGTTTAAAAGACATTTGGATAAGTACATGAATTAAAAAATGCTTGGAGGGGTATGGTCCTGGAGGGACTATATTGACTCAACAACAGTGATTGTCTCAAATATCACTAAACCTGATTCACTGCCAAGGAGAATATCAGTGAAAAAGTAACAGGGACCAGTTTAACTACTCCCCTAGTGCTTTGTGTGTTCTTCAACAACTTTTTTATTGGGAATTACTGCAGTTGAATGAGAGGAAATGCCTCAATATAGGTTGTGACATCACACAAAGTTTATGCAGGATATCTATTCCTGAATGGACAAAAATTCAAAAGAAAGTTGATTCTTCAGCTTGCAGATAAAAGCAGGGTATTATACTGCAGATGCTAGAAATCTGAAATGAAAGCAGAGAACCCTGGAGAAACTCAGCAGGTTTGGCAGTGTCTGTGGAGACAGGAACAGAGTTAATGTTTCAAGTCCAATGTGACACTTCTTTAGAATTTTCATTCAATTTCTCTCTTCACAGATGCTGCTGAGTTTCTCCAGCAATTTCTGCCTCTTTTCTCCAGCTACAACATTGTGTCTGGTTTACTGTTTTACTTAAATTTCACTCTGTCTTAAAATAAAACAACCACAGAACGCTGACGAAGAGCAACAGAATCACACAGCACAGAAACAGACACTTCGGTCCATCCAGTCTATGCCGACCATAATCCCAAACTAAACTAGTCCCACCTGCCTGCGGTTGGCACATATCCCTCCAAACCTTTCCTACTCATGAACTTATCCAAATGTCTTTTAACTGTTCTGACTGCACCTGCACCACCACTTCCCCTGGAAGTTCATTCCACACACGAGCCACCCTCTGTGTAAAAAAGTTGCTCCTCGTATCCTTTTTAAATCTTTCTCTTCTCACCTTAAAAATGTGCCCCCTACTCTTATACTAATCTCAATTTGATTTTTATGAACTTTTCATTTCAAGTGGGAGTCCTTTCTAAATAGGAAGATCTGCGAAGATCACTTCCCTTGGCTCTGTGGGCACACAACTTCAAGGATAAATGACCTACACAGACAAATCAGAGAATAGCTCATTGCACTCTGCTCCCTGAGTCTCCATACTGTGATTTTTTTTTTTTGATTTGATCTATTATTGTCACATGTACCTAAGTGCAGTGAAAAGTTTTGTTTTGCACGCAGCAAGGGAGATCAAACCACACAAAATGCATTCGGGTAATAGATACTGCCTGGCTCTGTTCCACAGTCTGTGCAAACTGTTCCTGCTCGGCTCCATTCTGCAGCCCCATCTGTGAGTTATTGCCTGGATGTGCTGTGCTTGGAATAGCACCACGATGTTGCATTCTAACGAATGTGACACTCGAGCTGAGCAGGAACTCGACCACATTCGATGTTTTGCAACCGCACCACTTGGGAGCGTGGAGTGCCCGTCTCTCGCTGAGAAATAAGGACATCAGCCCTGAGGGAGATATCAATCAAGAGAAAGCCCAGCTCTCAGCCCTTCTGAAGGTCTGTCCTCCCTGCTTCCTCAATCAATGTTCAATGTGGCAGCGATCTGGACACTGCACCAGCTGCTCCTTATGTTGTCGTTTGCCTGTTTTAAACACGCAAGGGTCTGTTTGATAAATGGGCATTTATTCTTTGCTTTCAACCCAACTGCCAAACCACAAATATTGCTGCTAGGCTTCCAACAGTAATGAAGCATTTGGTAGGTTTTAATTTGTTTGCTTAAGAAAGTGTGAATGCAGATCGAATGAAAATTGAATAAGCTGTACATTAGCTGGAAAACTGGTGCTTTGTGGTCTCGAAGCAACATTTTTCTGAACAACACTTGCATTGATGCGCTGGCTACAGCGCTCCAAAATTTTATTTCCTGTTTACAGTTGTGCAGCTAATTTTGTGCTTTGGATTTTTGCCCTTTTGATAGAGGTATAAAATCTGGCTACCTCAGCTCTTAAGGCTATGCTGCTCCTATGTCAGGAAAGAAAAGATCCATAGACCAGCGGTTACAGTCTGTTGCAAGTGAAATAATCCTGGACTAGGTGCATGACAGCCTTTTGTTGGCTTCTGTGGCATGAGTACTAACTGCTTAGAACACAGAACAGGAACAGGCCCTTCGGCCCATCATGTCTGTACCAACCATGATGCCATTCTGAACTAATCCCATCTGCCTGCCCATGATCTGTATCCCTCTATTCCCTGCCTGTTCATGTGTCTGTCTACATGCCTCTTAAGCATTCCTGTCATGTCTGCTTCTACCACCTTCCCTGGTAGCGTGTTCCAGGCACCTACCACCCTCTGTGTAAAAACACTTCCCTCACTCAAGTCCTTTAAACTTTCCCCCTTAAGAAACAGATGGATTGATACCAGTGTTAGAAGGGTCACAGAGAAAGTGGTAGAGGCAGGTAAAGTTATAACGTTTAAAAGACATTTAGACACACGCATGGATAGGAAAGGTTTGGAAGGATATGGATCGAATGTGGGCAAATGGGACTATTTTAGTTTGGGAAACCTGGTTGGCATAAATGAGTTAGACTGAAGAGTCTGTTTTCTAGCTGAATGACTCTATGACTGTATAATTCTTTTTATTCATTTGTGGGATGTGAGCAGGCCAGCGTTTCTTACCCATCCCTGGTTGCCCCCTTGGGAAGGTTGGGGTGAGCTGCCTCTTGAACCGCTGCAGTCCATGACCCCAAATACCCTCAGGGAGGGGATTCCAGGATTTTGACCCAGCGGCACTGAGGGAACGGCGATATATTTCCAAGTCAGGATGGTGAGTGGCTTGGAGGGGAATTTACAGGGGGTGGTGATCCTGTATATCTGCTGCCCTTGTCCTTCGAGATGGAAGTGGTCGTGGGTTTGGAAGGTGCTGTCTGAGGATCTTTGGTGAATTTCTGCAGTTCATCTTGTAGACAGTACACACTGCTGCAAATGGTCAAGACTTTATTGGGTATGGGAATAGGTGACATTTACAAGTTTACACCTCACCTGGCAAAGTTAGCAGATGGGATGACTTGAAACAGACACAGAATTCTGGAGAAACTCAGCAGTTGGGCAGCATCCTTGGAGAGACAAAGAAAGTGGATTAATATTTTGAGTCCAGTATGACTGTACCTGAAACTGTTCTAAAGAGGAGTCATTCTGAACTCGAAACATTAACTATGATAAATGTTAAATCCTTCATTAATCTCCCTCTAACCTGATGGCATGGTAATTGGCCAAAATAGACACACACACACTCACTCACACATACAGACACACAGACACATGCACACAGACACGCACACATGCATGCACACACAAACACACGCATATACACACACATACGCACGCACACAGACACATACACACACATGTGCACACACACACACATTTTAACACGCATATACACACACACATACACACCCACACACACATACACACATACATGCACACACTCGCTCACACACACATTAACACACACGTTAACACACACGCATATACGCGCGCGCGCACACACACGCATGCGCGCACACACAGTGGGTTTGCAGTTTGATGAAGTTGTATATTTTTGAGGGAGGTGAAGAGTTTGCTTGGAACTGTAAGGGGATGACACTGCAGGCAATGTATATATTGCTACTGCTGGGCTAGAACATACACCTCCTGGGGTGGAGCAGATTGGAAATATTAGTGTCTCCATCCAAAGCCTTGTGTTTCCATTTACATCATGAATGGAACACCTCAGCATGCACCAAATTCACAATGTCAGGGGCCCTGCATTCTTCCCTGGGAGCCTCATTTCTGAAAATTACCCCTCAGTGGAGGCAATGGCCTAGCAGTATTATTGCTGGATTGTTAATACAGAGACCCAGTTAATATCCTAGGGAGAGATAAAAGGTACTGCAGATGCTGGAGAATCCGAGATAACAAGCATGGGGCTGGATGAACACAGCAGGTCAAGCAGCATCATAGGAGCAGGAAAACTTGACGTTTCGGGCCCAAACCCTTCATCAGAAATGAGGGATTCTAGTAAACTTAACAATTGAATCATCAAACCGGTAATTCTCACCCCTAGCTACCTTGGCTTATTGGGGGGGCACCCTGGATTGGTGCTGGATGCTGAGTACCCTTCATGTTTTAACCACTCCCCTGTCACAGTTTGTAAACTAGAGGCGTGAAGCCGTGACTTCGTAGGGAACAATGCAACATTTTGCACTGAAACCAGAGATGATTGTGGTCAGGCCCGAGTACATTGGCCACTTTCTGTTTCTGTTTGACAAATTATTTAGGTCTGTCTTCCGTAACTCAGCGCTTCCCTATGCCTCCTTCAGAGCGAGACAACACCTTAATCCAAACAACTGCGATGAAGTAAACATAATGTCAGGGAATTATTTAATTAATCTAGCCTGCACCTTGAAAACAACTCCATTCTTTGTAGCTTGTAGCTGATGTCACAATTTATTCACTGAGTTAGAGCTGATTAGATGGGAGCGTAAGATGTATGTTGAAATCATTTGCATGGATTTTGTTAGTCACTGTTTTGTGATTTTCATCAAAGAACACTTTGAACTCCCTGGAGAATTTGGCCGGCAATGGTTTAGTGACAGTTGCCGGACTGTGTATTTACTGTAATGTTCTCCAGATTGAGGTAGTGGCGTGCTTGTTACAGATCAGGCTGGAAAAGTGAAATCTCTTTCAAATCCTGTCAAACAAGGATATTACAGTGAACCTTGCTCACGCTGTTCGAATGCGATTCCATCTTTAGGTACGCACTTTATCCCTGCAGGTCTTTCTAAATGTAAAGCCTCCATAGCCCCAAAGGATTGTAGGGCTGCTCATTCGTTAAAGAGACGTGACGGTTACTGGTTTAACTGGAGGGTCACCATGCGTCATATAACATTGTCAGCCAGCCGGACCTCATAGTATAGGAGTTCCCTGACTGGGGCCGTTAACCTGGTTCAATCAGGGAGCCCTGGCTGACAGATATAAACGGGAGGGTCAGAGGTTCTGCTCACTCTGAGGGCTGGCTCTCAGGGAGTTGGGTCAGTGTCCAGTACCAAATACGTGTAAATAAAGGGGGACTTGATGACAGGATACTGGCCTCAGGTGAGGGAAGAGGCTGAAAAGCCAGGACCTTGACAGTGACCTCCCTGTGATGTGCTGCTAACCTACGAGCCTCCGTACGTCTCATTGATCGGTCCACCATTGGTTTAGATGCCAACAGCTGCCTGGGCCACTAAACTCTTGGATTTCTTCCGCCTCTCCATTACTCCCTCTTTCATTAAGACATTCCTTAAATCCGTTCCTTTCACCAAGGTTTGAGCTCGCTGACCGAATATCTGCTTACGTGGATCAGTGCTAAACTTAAACAGTGCTCACATGAAGTGGTTATTTGGGGCATGCTGTTGTACAGCTGTACGTATGCAACATCATAGGCATCACAGACAAAATGTTTGCTGCCTGCTATTACGGGAATGTCAGGCTTCACGTTGCAAACTTAGCAATTGTTGCTTGTATGCCTTCACAAATTTGGTGTACCTTAATTTGTCAGCACCCATGTCCTTGGGCATAGGATCCCTACAGGGTGGAAGCAGGCCATTTGGCCCATACCACTACTCCAAAGAGCATCCCACCCACACCCATCCCCCAACCCTATATTTCCCAGCGCTAACCCACACATCCCTGGGCACTATGGGGCAAGTTAGCATGGCCAATCCACCTCAACTGCATATTGTTAGATTGTGGGAGGGGAACCCTCACACAGACAAGGGGAGAATGTACAGACTCCACACAGATAGTTGCCCAAGGCTGGAATCGAACCTGGGTCCCTGGTGCTGTGAGGCAACAGTGCTAACCACTGAGCCACTTTGCAGCCTTGTGTGGCCTAGCAGTTGTAAAATTATTTTGGCGTTTACAGTGTGATAGCAATATATAGATGTTGTTTGAGAGTGAACTGAGAGGGCCAGACTTCTAGCAGCTTGTATTAATCATGTCTTTTGCTTTCAATATTTAATTTAAAGGGGAGGGCCCCAGAATTCTATCCCTTAACTGTATTGAGTCGTGAAACCCACCGACTGTAGAGTTTGCTAAACAGCCAGTCCAGATGGTGGCGAAACCTTCCTTCTGCTGAGCAAACAAGAACTTCTTAATGTTCAAACTGTGTGAGTTTTGTTTTAATTCTAAACCTGCTCATTAAACAGAGAGTCTGTGGGCCACAGTTTCTGCTGTGTGGAGGAGGGTACATAACTGTAAATCCCACAATCTGCTTGTACATGCCCACATTTCCATTCTCGATTACCTCATGTAGATCAGATCCATGATTCATTTTCCGGGCCATGAGGCTGATTTTTCCAATTTTGTTGGGAACCACTCAAGGCACCGGCGTCTGCCACGGATAGAGGTATCGTTGCTCTGCCATTGATGGAGGTATTCCATTTTTAGGCCCCCATCCCTTTGTGTGATCGCTCTGTGTAGATTTGCACATTTCCACGAAGGAATAAGAGCAGCGAGTTAGTTGGAAGGAAAACGTGGAGCAATGAAAGGGAAGTGGTCTCTAACACGCCCTGCAAAGCCTTGGTGAAGCCAGGCTCAGGTTTTGCACCTCCGAAACTGTCCTGGTTGAAACAAAACCTCCACAAAATGGCCATCGTCTCTGGCCTTAATGAGATGTTGGGCATCCGTTCCCTGGTCTTCATTCTCCTTCCCTCTCGCTCTCTGGGTTCCTGGTGGTGTCTGCGTCCACTGCTGAATCACAGAGGGAGCGGCGAAGGCGAGTTTGTGGGCCTGGGATGACAGCATGCAGCTTTGGGCAGTGGCTGTATCGGTGAGGTGAGCCTGAAGCGGGCTCAGGGTGGTGGTGGAGGCGAGTTTGGGCCGGTTTGGTACCCAGCAGCCTCAGTGGCGTCCTCATTGGTGAGGACTCAGTGCTGAGGGGGTGCTGGCAGAGGCGAGAGGGCGCTGAAGGGTGGCAGCTTCAGTTCCAGAGGCCATGGCAGCATGGCAAGAGGGACCCGAGCCTGGCCTGCATGGTGGAGCACTTAATAAGAAGAACTGTAAAGTTGGACACTCTTTCTTTATTTCTTTATTCTTTTGTCTTTATAGTCTGTGTTTTGGTTTATTTTTCCATGTTTAAGATGGCGCCAGAGACTTTTAATTGTATTTTGCGACAAAATACACGTGACAATGAATAAATCAAATCAAATAATTGACAGGGAGAGAGCTTGACCGTGGTTAATCCCATTGAGGGCATTAACAGAACCTGTAGAAAGACATAAACACTACAATCCTGCAGGAGTGGTGATGGCCTGGTGGTATCTTCGGTAGATCCAGAGACCCAGACAAAGTTTTAGGGATCTGGGTTCAAATCCCACTCTGGTGTAATTGTGGTTCAATGATGACTATAAATCAATGGTCAGGAAAAATCCATCTGATTCACTGACGTCCTTTGGTGAGGGAAATCTGTTATCTCTTACCCGGTCTATCCTACACATGACCCCCAGCAATGTGGTTGACACTTACCTGCTCTCTGGGTGATTTGGGATGGACAAGAAATGCTGAGCCTAGTCAGTGATGCCGGTATCCTGTGAATGAATAAAAAAGAGCTAATGGAGAGATGTCCTTGTGACATATCAGGAGCGTATTAAGGATAAAGGTCCAACAATGAGCCCTGGAATGAAATGGGCCAAAAGACAGAGAGAAATGCCAGAGAAACAGAGAGCTATTAAATAGAAACGAGACCACCATCCCCCAGTTCATCCTGTACAAGCTAACAACATAACCTTGAGAAATGAAACATGGTTTGGTTTCAGTTGATTTAAGAGAAGTGTAAGTGATTAGGCAGTAACTCAATAAGAGCTGTTTGAAGAGTTTAGTATCAAAATGTTTTCATTTTTAAAGATTTTGGACACCAGCATCTCCTTGGGTTTCTCTTGAACCCGGTCCAATCCAAGTCCCGCTCCAAACGAACTCCCAGCCAGAATTAAATCAGTATTATTGAGATGTAGAACCAATGAAAAGTGATTAGTAAACAAGGCAAAGCTAGGTGAATTAATTTGCCCATCGTTAATTTAACGCTCAAAAGGGGCAGAATTTTCCCCTTGTTGGGGCAAGAATTGTGAGAAAAGACAGCAACAATGGGAAAAAAGCCTGCAGTATTGTGAAAAATGTTTCCAGTTTTCTCCTGAAACTTGAAACAGTAATGCCAGAATCCCGCTTTGAGTAACGGCCGGCCTTATTTCTAACCTCATTACTAACCAAACCTGCCTTACTTCGGGGGCCACTTCCAATTCTCCTCTCCAGGCCTGGGAAACTGGACCATGCATATTCCAGACATGGAACACCTAGCAGGTCCCCATGTGGCTGTGACGTACCTATTGCTTACCCCAGCCGTTGTCCTGGTGTCTGTTCACCGCACCCTCCTTGCGTGCTGCATGGACACCATCCTTCTCCGACCTTGGTCCACGAGAGTCAGCAGCGACCAACCACTGGGCTTCACAACATCATTGTGCCTGCTTTTTGAACAGCTCTCACACCATTTCAGCCCTTCAGCGCTCCATTTTAGAGCTCAGAGATGCTTACAGCTTACAAATTGCCAGGTCGCTGGGCATAAAGGAATAGATGCACTTCCAAAAGCCGCATCTTATGTCTCTTAGCTGACCTTTTCTGCACTTTGCGCATACTTCGAGGCTGGAAACCTGTGTGTCCTGCATCACCTTTTAATTGTAGCGGACAATGGGAGTTACTGGTTTTGGAAGGAGGAGGAAGTGGATGAGATCTTTTCAGTAGACATGGTGCATAAGGGTCATAGCCTTAGTGAGAGGGCTGTGCAGTGGCAGCATTAGACTGAGTGGTTACCCCAGAAGTTGAGATGGCAAGAAAAGGTGGTGGGGCCCACCTTTGGAAGCTTGGTGGTTGCAATCGTACAGGTACCTTCGTGAGACCACACCTGGAGTATTGTGTGCTGTCATGGTCTCCTTATGTGAGGAAGGATGTTCTGGCGATGGAGGGAGTGCAATGAAAGTTTCCCAGACAGACATATTAAGAGAGACTGAATTGGTTCGGACTAAATCCACTGAAGTTCTCGTAGAAATCAATAAAATTCTTAACAAGACCAGACAGGGGAAACATAGCAAGGGTGTTCCCAATGACCAGGGGGTCACAGTTGAAGGATAGGGGGTAGCCTATTTTGAACTTGAGATGAGGAGGAATTTCTTCACCCAGGGAGTGATGGGCCTGTGGAATTCACAGAAAGTGTTTGAGGTCAAAACACTGGATATTTTCAGGAAGGGGTTAGATATAGTTCTTGAGGTGAAAGTGATCAAAGGGGCCACACATCATACCTGCCGTAGCATCCAGCCTTCACTCTGTCCTTCCCTCCCCCCATCAGCTTTCTGGCTTTCTACAAAACCATCATCCAGGAGAGGTTCTAAAGCCAGCTCTCACTGTACTTCCTGGAGCTACCTTCACATATTAAACCCTTCTTTTATCAAACAAGCTTTCAGTCACCATCCTTGAGGTTACTATTGAGCAGAAACTCAACTGGACTAGACATATAAACACAGCAGCTCCAAGAGGAGATCAGGGAATAGGAACACTGCAGTGAGTAACACACCTCCTGACTCCCCAGAGCCTGTCCACCATCTACGAGGCACAAGTCAGGAGAATGACGGAATACTCCCCACTTGCCTGGCTGGGGGCATCCCCAACAACATTCGAGAAGCTTGACACCATCCAAGTCAAAGCAGCCCCCGCTTGATTGGCACCAGATCTGCAAGCATCCACTCCCTCCACCACCAACACTCAGCGTCTACAATGTGTGCTATCTACAAGACGCCCTGCAGAAATTCACCAGAGACTCCTATCCAGCAACTTCCAAAGTCACTGTCACGGCCAACAGCAGCAGATACATGGGAGCACGCCCCCTTGCAAGTTCTCCTCCTCACTACGCAGCATCCTGACTTGGAAATATATTCTTCATTGTTGTTTGAGTCAAAATCCTTGAACTCTGACTCTCTAATGTCATTGTAGGTCAATTCACAGCACATGGAGTGCAGCAATTCAAGAAGGCAGCTCACCACCACCTTCCCTAGGGGTAATTAGGGCTGGGCAAAAGCTGCTGGGCCCAGCCAGAGATGCCCACATCCAGTGAGTGAATAAATAATAAATCACTGCTCCCATTCTCTTGTTACACAGCGATGGAGATGTTGTGGTTGTATCTTTACCCTGATAACCTGGAGAACCCAGGTTAATTGGGTGAAGTAATAAATATAGAAATAGTTGTAAGCGAGGGAAGTTTGCAAATTACCTACTAAGGTACAGAAAGCCAATGAAATAATGTACCAGCAAAATCCTTGTCACAGGCCATCTTCAGATTGGACAAATATGGTCCTCATGGAAACATTTGCAAGTCAGGAATTTGTTAATTGTAACCCACTGATGTTTTCTTGTGCGTGTGTCTTGTACTTTGAGCTCCAAATGCATCATTATATCTCGCCACACATTTGTGAGTTCATGTATAATTCAGTAGTCTATCTGGAGTATTTGGTTCACTCTAAGTGCCGCAGTAAAGTTTCACCAATGCTGATACAATGGAACAGCAAGGCGCTTTGTTGAGAGTGTAATTCTTTGCAGATTTCTGATTGCACATCAAAATAATGGCATTTTCATTTTGCATTTAAATATTGCAAAAGGGCTGTGATTCAGTCTGTGTTGATATACACATCGAGTAATAGAGCTGTACAGCACGGAAACAGACCCTTCGGCCCATCCCATCCATACCGACCAGATATCCTAAATTAATCTCATCCCATGTGCCAGCATTTGGCCCGTATCCCTCTAAACCCTTCCTATTCATATACCCATCCAGATGCCTTTTAATGGTGTAATTGTACACCTAGGTTTACAGTAAGGGGCAGAATGTTTAGAGGGGATGCAAGGACCCCAGAGGGTGATGGGAATCTGGAACTCACTGCCTGTAAGAGTAGGAGAGGCAGAAACCCTCATCACACTGACAACGTATTTAGACATGTAGTTGTGATGCCAAGGCACACAGGGCTATGGGCCATGTGCTGGGTTAGAATAGTTAGCTGCTATTTTCTGACTGGTACAGACACAATGGGCCGAAGGACCTTTTTCTGAACTGCAGACCTGAATGACTCAATGACATACAAAGCCTGTGATTCAGCCTGTGTTTGGGGTTTGTTTGGACTGAGATTGATGTCATTCAGACCTTTATTTACAGGATTAAACCCCTCAGCAATTCCGCTAACAGAAACATCAATGAGACACAGGTTCTGTATTTTACTCAGGATTTTCAATCTGGTTCTTTTCCAGTTCGCCCCTCCCAAAAATAAATCAGTGCCCACTGCAGGACTGGATACAGTTATCCCTTTCACTGTGGTGTTGCAGTCCCACTGCAGGACTGAAGGACATCAGGTTTGCAAAGTGCTGTAGACCACACCAAGCAAAATGACAAGCAGGACTCTGTTTGGAGGCTGAGTGAATGTGGCTGAACTTTGGTTGTGCGCCTTCCCCTTGATAAGGGAGCTGCACATTACACAGGTCGGGGAGTGTGCCTTGCCTTTTAGACCACTTTCAAACTCTTTTATTTGTTTAGGAAAGAGCCAGTAATCTTCTGATCTTTGCTTGCAGGGAGATTTGGGAGCCCCGGGACCTCCTGGCGTTCGTGGGTTGGTTGTAAGTATCGAACATTCTTTCCCTGATTCAATGCCACTCTTTATTTTGCATTGAGTTGGATTGCTCTGCGTTCAGTTCTGTCTCTCAGCTTTAAAAGTGGAAGCATTAAAAATGCAGAAAATCCCGTCTCTATTCAGATGTTGCATTATAGGCTGTTTAGTTAGCCGATAGTGACAGCCATCACATATACTGTTTAATAGATTACATTTATTCATTAGTGTTTCACAGTGAATTATCCAAACACTCTGGTTTTGCAAATTCTCAGATATTTTAACTCACTGATAGTACTTTAGTTTCAAAATATCATTGAATCATTCCAAGGAAGATAGATTTTAACTCTTACATGAGTCATATTCCTCTCTCCTGGAATATTGTCCTCCCTAGGGACATTCCAAGCAGCACACAAGCTCGGCACTAACAGTTAGGAGTATTTTAATCTTGTAAACCTATAGACTAAAGCATGCAGACAAAACACAAAGACTTCTAAAATTCTGCACTTTTGAAATGTTCCTATGTTGCTCCCACTTTCTCTTCTTTCGCATTTTCTACCCAACCAATTGCCGGAGAGAAAAACAAAGACTTTTATTTGCATTAATGTGGCACCTCTCACAACCGCTAGACGTCTCAAAACACTGTGCAGCCAGTTAGACGGTTCGGATGTGTCATCACCGCTGTAATGTAGGGAGAGAGGCCTACCCTTAATGCACAGCAAGCTCCCACAGGCAGTGAGATGATGGTCAGGTGAGCTGTTAGTGTGGTGGTGATTAAGATGAATATTATAGAGCAAACCCTCTGCTCTTTGAAATAATGTCGTGGAATCTATTACAATTATCCAAGCAGTCAAGTGGGGGTCTGTGTCCACTGTCTGTTCTCTAAGATAGTATCTGTGTGTAGTGCAGTGAGGTGCCAGCCCTGAGTTTAACACGCAAGGTCTGGAGTAGCAGCTGGACACATGCTGTTATGACTCTGAGATGACAGCGCCAGCAAAACTGGTGAGTTTAACTTGAGGGACCCTACACCTCAGGGAACCTGGGTTCGAATCCTGCTATGGCAGATGGTGGAGTTTGAATTCAATAAATATCTGGAATTAAGAATCTGATGATGACCATGAATCCATTGTCAATTGTCGGGAAAAACCCATCTTGTTTACTAATGTCCTTTAGGGAAGGAAGCTGCCATCCTTACCTGGCCTGGCCTACATGTGACTCCAGACCCACAGCAATGTGGCTGACTCTTAACTGCTCTGGGCAATTAGGGATGGGCAGTAAATGCTGCCCTAGCCAGCAACACCCTCATCCCGTGAATGAATAAAGAAAAGCACGTGGTTTATGGACTTAATCAGAGAGTTAACTTCTGCAAAAGTTGACCATTTACTTCAATAAGGTACCAGTTCCTTAAATGATTCCAAAGATAAGTGATGCAATTCATGAAACCTGCACATTTTTAAGGTGAGAGGAGAAATACTTAAGAAGGACATGAGGGGCAACGTTTTACACAGAGTGGTGTTTGTGTCAGAGGAGGTGGTGGATGCAGGTACAGTCACAACATTTTAAAGACATTTAGATAAGCTCATGAATAAGAAATGTTCGGAGGGATATGGGCCAGGAGCAGGCAGGTGGGACTAGTCAAATTGGGATTATGGTCAGCATGGACTGGTCGGACCGAGGGGTCTGTTTCTGTGCTGTATGACTCTGTGCTGATGGGATGAATTTCGAAATTACTAGGTTGAATCCGAAGAACGTTTACCTGCGTCTTTGCCCCCAAGAACAGAAACAAGCTGAGGGCACAGCGCAAATTATCTCACGCGGTTCCATATGGCATTTTATAACGAAACCAAGATACTTTGTTCATCTCTCCCAAAGGCTTCTGAGTTGCATTCTGCCATTGCAGTGTGTCTCCTAGGGTGGTGTGTACACCCAATCAGACATTGGGTACAGGCAGTCTCTGGGTTTCGTTCTAGAGTCCTCACAGGTCAATGTATACACAAGTCGGGACAGAATGCAGGACAGTATAAAATAGCTGGTCATTAGTAAGAGGAATCTTCGAATGTCGGAACCCTTAAAATTAATTTTAATACACCCCGATCTGGTACTATGTTTGTAAGTACAAGTGTCCGTAAGATGGACATTTATAAATTGGGATCCCTCTGTACAGCTGAAAGTGATGCACACACAAACTAGGGGAAGAACTGAGCAGGCTACAGATTGCTGAATAAATCTCAGAGCTACAGGATCAAACAGGCAAGTTAGCAATATGACTGAGACTGCCTTCCAGGATTTATAGTGGGCCAAATAACCTCATTGTGCGCCATAACCATTCAATGGCTCCATCCCATGTTCCAACATTGAATCTCCTACCATGTGGAGGCAGACAATTCAACCCATTAGGCCCCACACCAACCCTCCAGAGAGCACCCCACCCAGACCCACGTCCCCATGGCTAACCCCCCTAGCCGGGGCACTATGGGGCAAATTAGCATGGCCTGTCCACCTAACCTGCACACCTTTGGACTGTGGGAGGAAACCCACGCAGACACGGGGAAAATGTACAACCTCCACGCAGACAGTCGCCCGAGGGTGGAATCAAACCCGGGTCCCTGGCGCTGTGAGGCAGCAGGACTAACCACTGAGCCACTGTGGCACCCCACACCTGTTCTGTGGTGACATTGCCAAATAATCTTCCGGTTAAAGTCATGGTGAATTCTACTCTAGAATCATTTCTCTCTTTTTTCCTGTTATGGTTTCATGGAAATGGGTACCACAAGGAAGGGCAGTCTTTGTGGCCCATTCCTAATTGCCCCTGTACTCAGTGGCCTGTTTGGCTATTGCAGAGGGCTAATAGGAACCAGCTGCATTGCTATGGGTCTGGAGTCACATGTAGGCCAGGCCAGGCAAAAACGGCAGATGGATTTTTACAACAATTGATGATAGTTTCACTGTCACTGTCACTAAAAATCATTGTATTCCAGATTTGGTGATCGAGTTTAAATTCCAGAAGTTTCCACCGTGGGATTTAACCTATATCCCCTTAGTATCAGCCTGGGCCTCTGGAATTACTGGTCCATTAGCATTACCACAACATCACCATCTCCCTGAGGAAGGGTCACTGCAACTGAAAGGTTAGCTCTGCCGTCTCTCCACCGATGCTACCAGACCTGCTGAGTTTTCCCGGCAAATTCTGTTTTTGTTTGATTTCCGGCATCCACACTTCTTTGGTGTTTTTTTCATTGCTATCTCCGTACTAATTTTGCAGAAATGAAGAAGGGTCTAGGCCCGAAACGTCAGCTTTCCTGCTCCTCTGATGCTGCTTGGCCTGCTGTGTTCATCCAGCTCTACACCTTGTTATCTCAGATTCTCCAGCATCTGCAGTTCCTGTTATCTCCGATTTCAAAAATCTGTTTAGGTTTTATCACGGAATGGAGAAATTAGTTTCTGAGGGTCGGAGAGGTTGTTCAACCGTAATTGTGCACTGTTAAAAAATAAAATTGCTCCTCATTCAGTGGGGCATAACTTTCTCAAGGGTTCCGACAGCAGGAATGATACATTGAATGTAGAAATTCACAACAATCCTGTGATTTCTGCTAGACTTCTCCCTGCACGCATGTAAATAGAGTACCTTGTGGATAAGTAGGAAATCTTATCTAGACTGACACATTTAATGGGTAGCAGTGTGAATGTCAGCATTTGTTGTCATATTCACATAGTGGTGATAGCGAAAGTTTAGGGAGTGGCGGGGGTTGGGGGGTGCGGGGGGGCCCAGGTATTTAAGTTGTTGTTCCCACACAAATGTTCCCGTCACTGAGGCAAAAGCCCCAGCACGTGAGCGCAGCCAAGTGGCCTTAACCAAAAGGCTAAGAAGAAGGGTCTCGACCCGAAACGTCAACTTTCCTGCTCCTCTGACGCTGCTTGGCCTGCTGTGTTCGTCCAGCTCCACAACGTTTTATCTCTGGCTAAGAACAACACTTGGTCTGAGCCAAAAGGCCGAGAAGGGGTGGAGGTGGGGTTCCATCAGTGCAGCGGCATTAAAATAAATTTAGTAAAAATACCTGGGTCTTGCCCATTCCGAAACTCCTTTTGCCAATGGACGGCTGCCCCTTTTTGTTTTATCATTTTCAGATGTTTGTTCATCAAACGCTAATTTATGTTTTTTTCAGAAATGCATTTACAGAACTCGGCTGAACAAACTCACACCAGGCAATATCTTCTCTGATTTCCTTATGCACCAAGTAAACAAATCCAAGTACTTTTCGACCCAATTGGAAAATAACGCTGTGAGCATTAGGAATGTCACTCCTGTTTTAAATCTAAAGCTACTGAAAGTCAGAACCTATAATTTTTTTCACCAATTTTAAAATGTTATATCAATCATGTCACTCCTACTTAATTCCTGTCATGCTCCAGGGGCAGAATATTAATAGAACAAGGCATAATTATCTGATTTTCATTTAAATATCTCCAGGTGGTTCTTTTTAAAACACTTCAAAAATGGAATTATAGTCCATACTGTTCACTCATGTGCATGAACGCAATTTTAGACCTGAGTAAATAAGCTAAAGTGTACAGGACAATTTCTTGCAGTGCTCCGGAAGCTTGTGATTTTAAATAAACCTGTTGGGCTATAACCTGGTGTTGTGTGACTTCTGACTTTGCCCACTCCAGTCCAACACCCGCACCTCCAAATTAGATTAACATCTTGCTGTTTTGGTCCCCAGATTGATCTGCGCAGTGACAACCTGCTTAGATATCTGTGTGTAATTAAACCAACATTCAGTGTATTATATATAGCCATTCAACCACAAGTCAATAAAATAGTTCATTGTCCATGTGTGCTATGTGCTTAAAAACATCTTTAGCACATTTTCTTGAATGTGTTTACGACAAACTCATTCCTTTCATATTTTAGTTCAAAGTCACAGTCCAACACAATGGTTTCGGTGAAGGAAAATTAGAGGTCAGTAGGTAGTGGGCAGGAATCTCGCTCTGGAGGTGGCAAACAGATGGCAGGGCTACTCCAGGTCTTAAATCCAGCCCCGGGATTAACAGTCACCCAGTACTCAGGAACGGTCAGAGGTCAAGGTCTCTGTTCAATTAAGAAGTGGGTGCACTAGAAAAGGGGAGTGGGAATGCTGCCAGGAACAGGGGGTGCAAACAGATGTCTTCCAGTCCAAAAGAAGACAACCCTTTCTCCTTTTGACACAACTGTTTCTTGCTTTAGATCTAGATTTTAGTGCCACGTGTTCTCAAATCCGGTGCAGTGAAGTGTGCACGGAAATGAAGAGATAAGTTAAAATGTTAAGCAACAACCTTCGTAGCGTAAAAGCAGATTCTCAACTTTGTGAAAAGCATCAAAGTTTGCACTCGCAGCCTTGACAGACACTGCTGCACCCTGATACTCTCAGTGAACTGTGTTCACACTTATATTTCACCAAATAGTAACGAAACAATTCCTACTGCACTCACCATATGGAAAAACATTCTTCAGTTGAGTGAAACAGGGACAGCACGCTCTGTAAAGGGTCTAGGCCCGAAACGTCAAGTTTTCCTGCTCCTATGATGCTGCTTGGCCTGCTGTGTTCATCCAGCCCCACACCTTGTTATCTCAGCATGCTCTGTATGTTCCCTTCGCCTTTTCAGCGAGTAAATATATATTAATGTTTTGCATTGCAGTCACTCCTGTACTGCCCCTGGGCTGGGAACGTTAATACCACTCACCGCTTCAGACATGTAGGAAGTCTGTCTTCCAATGGAATGGAAGACCAGTTGAGATAAAATGCTTTGTTTTGCATTGGACCAGTTTGTTTCAATATTGGTAAATGGCCACAGTCTTGAATTGACTTTCTCTTGTTCCCGACAGGGCGATATGGGGCGTCTTGGGAAGATGGGCTTGCCTGGACGGAGAGGACCAAAGGTGAGGTGGATTATTCCAACTCTTCATTTGTTGGTGTCACCAAACTCTGAGTGGTCAGTTTTCTCTCAAGAGATAGTAAGAACTGCAGATGCTGGAGCCTGAGATCGCACGGTGTGGAGCTGGAGGAACACAGCAGGCCAGGTAGCATCAGAGGAGCAGGAAAGCTGACGTTACGGGTCGGGACCTTCCTTCAGAAATCTTCAGAAAGGAGGGTCCTGACCCGAAACGTCAACTTTCCTGCTTCTCCAATGCTGCCTGGCCTGCTGTGTTCCTCCAGATCCACACCTTGTTATCTCAGACCCCAGCATCGGCAGTTCCTACTATCTATGAGGAATATGTTCAAGCCTTTTATAAATGATCTAGCAACTTGGGAAGCCTACAGTTCCCTATGGTTTCTGTCATGGTAATGCCTCGGCCAATCAGAATTGCTTGCCAACCAATCAAATCCTTCTATCCCGTACTATAAATTGTTGCGATCGTTTGAAATTTGGCATTCTTGTGTTTTGTTCTGATTAGTGCAAGATGAAAAGCTTTGTCAACGCATCTGTCTTTTCAACAAGATTAATAAGTTAAAGACGCTGGACGTAATACAAATTGACTCTCTAACAGTAGGCTTTTAATACCGATTAATCTTTCAATGCAAATATTGCAAGTATATTAGAAGATTTTAAACTTTCTTAATATTACTGTAGTAACCACATGTATTTAAAACACAGCCATGACATTAGAAAATGTTCTAACATGCTTCAAGGAGCAGGGCAAAGTAACATTAGGCAGCAGGATGTCATGACAAGCAGTCAGAAACACAGACACGTAGAAGATAGGAGCAGGAGGCCATTTGGCCCTTTGAGCCTGCTCCACAATCATGGCTGATTGTCGAACTCAGTAGCCTAATCCTGCTTTCTCCCCATAACCTTCGATCCCATTCGCCCCAAGTGCTATATCTAGCCACCTCCTGAATACATTCAATGTTTTGGCATCAAATACTTCCTGTGGTAATGAATTCCACAGGTTCACCACTCTTTGGGTAAAGAAATATCTCCTTATCTCTGTCCAAAATGGTCCAAGCTGAATCCTCAGACTGTGACCCCCTGATTCTGGACATACCCACCATCGGGAACACCCTCCCTGCATCTACCCTGTCTAGATCTGTTAGAATTTTGTCAGTATCTATGAGATCTCCCCTCATTCGTCTGAACTCCGGCAAAAACAATCCCAACCCAGTCGATCTCTCCTCATATCTCTCTCTCAATAGAGGCAGACGTTTAATGGTGTCTTAAAGAAAGATGGAAGTAGACATGGAAGAGAGAGTTTTAGGGAGAGAATTGCAGAGGTTCAGGAGACCAGAGTTAGATGAGCACAGATCTCTCAGAGGATTGTAGGACTAGTTAGGTAAAGTGAGCCAGGAGGAATTTATTCTTTCAGAGGGATGTGAGTCTTTGGAAATCCTTGCCACAGAGAGCAGGAGGGACAGAGTCGTTCTGTATATTTAAGGCTGAGATGGATAGATTCTTGATCGGTCGCTGAGTCAAGGGAAAGGGCAGGAGAGTGGATGTGAGGAATGTTGGATCAGCCAGACCTAGGCCTGAACAGTCTAGTTCTGTTCCTTTTTATTGCAGTCCTGTCGTAGTAGTTTGGTGGTGTTAGCCCACACTGAGAACTCCGTAGATGTCGGTCTTGTGCAAATTTTTAAAGTCAATGTTTTAATACATGACACAGTAAACATATAGAGCATGATTTATACAGATATTAATTGTGCATTATGAAAGCTACAAATGTATTCAGTAGATAAAGTGTGTTTAATTTCCTCTAAAACAGAATGAAAAATGCATTGGGCTATTTGAAAAATTTACGAGAAAATGCAAATGTAACATATCCAAAATTTGGAAGAAAGAATAGCAAATCCATGTCCCAAATTGGATATTTCGCCATGGGTTTGATTCTTTTCTAATAGTGGTAGAAAGCGTATGCATCCGAAAGCAAATTGTACATCAGCGATGGACCAATCGATATATACTGCAATTGCTGCTCGTAACGAAGAATGGACTCAATGTGTTGGAATACAACATCAGATTGCCTTCTCTTGGATGTAATAGTGCTGCCATTCATGTAGACTTAAAATTGTGAAGTACTTTTGATGTACACCACAGCTAAAAGTAAGCGCTACTTTCTCCACAAATATCCACGCTACTGACCGCTCTGAATAAACATACCACAGCTAGTTGTGTGGAGGTGTTCTTCTTATTTTTTTACAGCCAAGTGTCATGTAAAAATAGAAGCTTGTGGCCATGTCAGAAAGCCTCCAAATCACACCCTTTAAGAAATTCATAAACAGAGTTTCTGCTCCAACAATATCAATAAAACGATCTATGTGAGTGGAAACTAATTCCATATTTTATGCTCATGGAAGGGACTTTACTCCCCTCCCATTGAGGCTCAATAAACTTTCTTAATGAGCTGTGCAGAAATCATGAGAACAGAGAGACAAAAAGCTTCTCAGATGCTTAATGTGTGGGATATAGTTTCGGCATATTCAATAGAATGGTGTGTCACAAAAACACAAAATGCTGGAAAATGCTCAGCAGGTCTGGCAGCATTTATGGTGACAGAGAGAGAGAGACAGACAGAGTTAATGTTTCAGATCGATTGCGCTTCATCAGACCTGATTATCCTACAACATTAACTCGCTCAGCGCCAGAGAACAGAGAAACGTTCTGATGAAGTGCCTGAAACGTTAACTCTGTCTCTCTCTTCACAGCCCTGCTGAGCATTTCCAGCATTTTCTTTTTACTTTAATTTCAGATTTCCAGCATTCACAGATCTCTGCTTGTCTGAAATCACTAATAATGATCTGCCCTATTGGAGTGTAATGCCAAAATACTTTAGTGAATGAATGACTCATCATCTTCTCCCATTTTACCTTTCCCTTCCCCCTTTAATCATTCGTGGGATGAGGGCTTCGCTGGCCAGGCAGCATTTATTACCCATCCCTAATTGCCCAGAGGGCAGTTAAGAGTCAGCCACATTGCTGTGGGTCTGGAGTCACATGTAGGCCAGACCAGGTAAGGATGGCAGTTTCCTTTCCTAAAGGGCATTAGTGAACCACATAGGTTTTTTCCTGGCAATTGGCAATGGATTCATGGCCATCATTAAACTCTTAATTCCAGATATTTATATTGGATTCAAATTCCACCATCTGCTGTGGATTTGAACCCACATCCCCAGAGCATTACGTGGGTCTCTGGACTAACAGTCTAGCGATAATGCCACTAGGCCATCACCTCACCACTGCAGGTGGTCACAGCGCTAGTTAATCACCCTTCACCAGTTGCCTCCAGTCAGCCAGCCATTCCTCTTCCAACCCAGTTCTGTTTGAATCTTTAATGTCTGGCTCTAGGCCTTTCTCTTCTCCTCCTTCCTGAAGACCCATCTCTATCTCTCACCGCACCATATCACCATCTCTCTCCCACCGTTCTCTCTGTCTCTCTGTCTCTCTCTCTCTCTCTGTCAGTCCCTGTACAATTTCACTCTCTTCTGGGCTGCTGTCTTCAATGTTCCCACAATCTTCCTCATTACTTCACACATCCATCTGATCATCCATGCCCCATTGGTGACCAGTTATTATTCCTTCTTTCTTGAAGTTGCCCAGGTTTTTTCACTGCATGCTGAGCCTGGCTTGTAGATTATTACATTCAGTTTCACCAATATATTTCTATCACACAATAGCCTTGCAGTTGCTCCAGCCAGAGCTAATTCCTTGATTAATTTCCAATTCCTTGCTTCAGTGTTCTGTCACTGCTGACCCAAGTACTTGAAACTGCTCACTTTCTCCAAGTCTTCATCTTTACATCTTCACTCTGATCCTTTTCTCTAGGTTCAAAGATGAATAGGGTCTATGGTATAAAACCGATCTTCTTACCTCTGGCTTCTGGTGTGTTCCCCTTCACTCGATAGCCCGCCATGTTCTCATCATCCCACCGCATATGTCACTAACATCTGCAAACACTGTACAATGAGGTGCCGTTGGGGTTGAGCTTCACTGAGCATCAGACACTGTCTATTCAACAGGAGGTCCACCTGATTAAAAACAGTTTAACCCTGTTTCTCTACATTTCTGAATATCATGCACTGAACAGATCAATGTTGGGAAACCTGAGATGAGTGTCACACTTTCTGACTCCCCAAAAGGTGTCCACGATCCACTAAACCACAAGCCAAGAGTTGTGATGGTATCTTCCGCACTTGCCTGAATGAGTGCAAGAAGCTGGGCACCATCCAGAACAAAAGAGACCATCCCCCTCTCTCAAACTGCCAACTACGAGGATGCACTGCAGACGCAAAGACAACACCGTCCACACCCACAACATCTACCACCCACAAGGACAGCAGATGCAGGGGAAAACTAACACTTTGCAGGTTCCCTTCCAAGCCACATGCCACGTTGACTTGGAACCCAGATCCACTGCTCGTTTGGTGTCGTTGGGTCAGCACTGGGGAGCTCGCTCCCTCATAGCACCGTGGGTGCACCCACACCTCAAGTAATTCAAGAGGACAGCTCATCCCCATCTTCTCCAGGGCAATTAGGGACACTAGGAGAGACCATGAGGAAGTTTAATTTTTTTTGTATTTCATCTATATTGTAATATATTCAGGAAGCTGTCATTTTCTGTATGTAATGTAGTGGGTACACGTTTACAAACCTGTCTGTCTGTTTCTCTAGGGGCTGATTGGAAACCATGGAGAACCAGGATTGAAAGGTGATAAGGTGATCTGAATACCTCTTTATTGCACTGTGATGTGATGTTCAAACTTCCTTCCAGCACTTGAGTTTAATATTCCCTTATTGCACTGTGATATAAAGCTAAAGTTTGCATTGCACTGCGTCTAATATCGTCTGGCTCAATATTCATTTCCTGCACTGAATTTTTCTTATCCTTCCTTATAGCAGAGTATATTGCACTCCGTTAAAAAGAGCTCATCCCACCACTTTGGCTAATATTAATTCTTTCTCGAGCATGTAGTTTAATCCACCATCACTATCTGTTATTAATTATATGTTAATTATTCTGCTCAGAAACACAGGGCTATTTTTAATAAAGTGCTGAGGGTACACACAAAGAGAGACAGCTAGGTCACTGGTTGGTGGTTGCTGAGCAGCCACATTGATGCCACGTTCTGTGAATAAACCTGTTACTGGGGAAAGAATTAGTGTCTGGTTTCATTAGGAACTTGGCACAGGATAGGCCATTTGACCCATCGAACCTCTTCCACCGTATAGTATGATCCTGGCTGATTAAATGCTCTAAAGCCTTTTACCCACACTATACCCATGATCTTCATCCTTCACTGACTGGTTTTGAATGGGAACTGTGATTTAACATTCATATTTTGAAGCACTCCGTGACAAAGAAACAACCTCTCTGGAGTATTATGCAGTTTTAATATTTGGCAGCATGAATTAACACTCCGTAATAGCCCATGATTAAAGTTTCCATCCATTCTTATTGTTCCCGTTTGTATTCCTCTCATCACAGACACTCCTGTCCTCGACAAGCAATTTACTGATCCCACTCCGTTCTCTCATCCATAGATGGGTGTGTGTGTGTGTGTGTGTGTGTGTGTGTGTGTGTGTGTGTGTGTGTTTGTG
>JAHRHZ010000036.1:2653778-2720040 GCA_024137785.1 Ginglymostoma cirratum
AGAAGTTGCTGGAAACACTGTAATTCCTCTTCACAGATGCTGCCAGACCCACTGAGCTTTTCCAGCAACTTCTGTTTTTGTGACCCTCAGATAAAACTCACCGCCAGTCCTCTCCCTCTCTCTATCAGAGAGATTAGCCCTGTGCTAACTCTCCTTTTTATTAGTGACCTGCATATGGAGGCAAAGGGAGTTGTTAGGGTAAAATTTCGAAGTTTGCAGATGACATAAAACTTGGAAATGCAGTAAACTGTGACCATAAGAGACTTGACAAGGACCATAGACAGACCAGTGAAATGAGCAGGCATGTGATTCATGAAATCTGATGCAGAGATGTGTGAGGAGATGCATTCTGAGAATAAAAGGTACACATTGTTTGGTACAGTTTTAAACACTTTTCAGTGAGATAGGCCTGAGGGCTTGCATACACAACCTTTGAAGGATTAGGATTAAGTTGAAAAAGCATATGGCTGACACAAAAACAGAAATTATTGGAAAATCCTAGCAGGTCTTTGGAGAGAAATCAGAGATGACGCTTTGAGTTCAGTGGCCTCTCCAGAACAGAAAGCATAAGGCTGCTTGGCTTTATAAATAAAGGCATCGAGTGGGAAATGCTTCACATTTATAAATGATTGCTGTTATATTTTTAGGGCAAAATTGGTGAAAAAGGTCCCGTTGGAATACCAGGACCTCCTGGTCTTGAGGTAAGTCTGAGTTTGTTTCATTGACATTTCAACTGAATGGGAAACAGAAACCAACTTACCTTCAGTTTGGTCTTTCTGATAATCTGTTCAAAGTGCCTTTTTTGTACAAATTGCATTTCATTTTGTATGAAATTATGAATGTCAAGTCTGCTATATTAAACAGTGTGAAATAATTGATATTCGGCATGTAAGATAAAATAGCAATTTTTTGAAATTGTCCTGAAATGCTCACATTTAAAACAATCACAGGGAGAGTGCTGAAGAAACTCGACAAGGTCTGGTAGGACCTGTGGAGAGAGAAATGGTTGATATTTTCAGTCAGATAAGATTCTTCTTCAGAAAAAATCACACTGGACTTGAAACGTTTCTCTCTCCATAGATGCTGCCAGACCTGCTGAGTTTCTTTAGCTGAATTTGTTTCATGTTTCCAGCATCTACAGTATTTGCTTTCACCGTTGTCCATAGCTAAGGTCATCTCTGACAATATTTCTGGAGAAATAATGCTGAGCTCCAGACTAATGCTCAGGGGAACATGGGTTCAAATCAGATGGTAAAATTTGAACTCTGTAAAAAAGCTAAACAAATAATGACTGGAAATGTTGCGGAAAAAGACAGCTGGTTTATTAACGTCCTTTATCGAGGGAAGTAAAGGACGCTACCCAGTGAGTGCTGAGCCTGTGGAATTCTCTGCTGCTGAAAATGTTTGAAGCCAAAACATTGAATGTTTTCAAGACAGAGTTAGGTCGAGACATTAGGGCTATAATGGTCAAACGGTATGAGGGAGAAAGTGGGAACAGGGGCCTGGGCTGGATATCTGCCGTGATCATATTGAATGGCAGTGCAGGCTCAAAGGGCTGAATGGCCATCTGCACTCTAAGTTATTATTATTTTTATTTGTGTATATGACAATTATACGTGCCATTAACTTTTTATTTCAGATTTTTTTTTTTTAAAAGAATTGAATTCAAATTTTAACCATCTGCCATGGCGGGATTAAACCCATTTCAAACCTGGTTTGTAGTCACCAAGCTACTCAGCTCAGCTTCGGATCAAATGATGACCTTCCAGCATGTTAGTGCCAGGCATGTCAGTATTGTTAGTGAGAGCTGGTTCTCTCTGTCTTCCTCGAGATAGTCTGGTTTGACAGTCTAGCTTGTGCTGCAAGGTATTACTGGAACCTGGAGTTTATCCAATTTCTTCCATCTCGGGGCACAACACTCGATCTGCGCATTCATTTTCTCCTGGTCACAGATTGCTGTGGTGCAGTGGAGCTCCTTCAGCCCATTGAGCCTGTACTAGCTCTTCACACCAGCATCATTACCTAGTGCCAATCTCCTACCTTTTTCCCCTTTAGCCTTGCGCACAATTTCCACCCAAATGATCATCCGCTCAGGAATTTCTCCGTTGAACCTACTCGCCTCCCCCCCCCCACCCGACAACATTTCCAGACAGTGCATTCCACTCCCTAACTACTGGCTGCGTGAGAGTTATTTCTCACATCGCCCTTGCTTTGTTTGCACATCACGTTAAAGACCAGAACACGTGGAGGTGAAAGGTGGGGAGAATTGAAATGAAAGAGAATTTCGGTTGAAATAGTAGTGAGAAGGTAAGGATGTATATATAACCTGGAATTGTCAGACAGGTATATGAGGAGATGGTGAATGGTTTGCTGTGTGTTCTCAGACAGCGACTCCCCTTTATGGACTGTGTCCGTCTGTTGAAATGGTATAAACGTGAAACATAGGAACAAAAACAGAAGTTGCTGGAAAAGCTCAGCAGGTCTGGCATCATCTGTGAAGGATAAAACAGAGTTAACGTTTTGGGTCCGGTGACACTTCCTCAGAATGTGGAACATAGTTTAAATGCCCCATTTTCCTGCATTAAATCCTGCATTAAAATGTTAATTCATAGCAAGGTTAAATGGGTTGAATAGATTTTGGGAATAGAAGGAGGCCTTTCAGTTTGTTTGACCGTTCAGTAAGATCACCGTGGATCTGTATGTCAGCACCATTTACCTGCCTTTGTTTCAAGTGCCTGGTCGTCCTTCCTGATCTAACCTCTACCCATCATGGCTTTCACAAGTTTCTGTTCATGAGACACACCCAGAAGATGCTGGAGAAACTCAGCAGGTCTGGCAGCATCTGTGGAGAGAGAGAGAGAGTTGATGTTTCGAGTCCAGTGACTCTCCTTCAAGTAAACAACAGTCCATCGCATCAGCAGTTCAAACAGTGGAGAGCTCACCTTCTCTGTGTTTGTTTCAGATTCCCAGCATCTACAGTATTTTGCTAATATTCAGTTGCCAGACCAATCATGGCACCGCCCCCCCCCCCACCACACACACACACACACACACACACATGCACACACACGCACGCACACACATACACACACACATGCACACACACACAGACATGCACACACACATACACACACACATACATACACATACAGACATACACACACAGAGACATGCACACACACGGACACATACACACACATACACACACACACATACACACACATGCACACACACACATACACACACACACACACACACACAGACACACACACATAAATTAACACACACATTAACACACACACACACAAAACAGCACACTCTTTTCATTCTGCCCTCTCCAATCTCTTTGTCCTTTTGGCTGCTCAATTGGGTTAACCCTTGACCTTCAACTCTGAAGCCCAACCTATCTGTACAACTTCACCCTCTAAATGCAGGCAAATTTACACAGGCTCTCCCCCTGCTCCTCCAAAGCCTTCCGGAGCTGCCCAGAGCTGAGCACAGTTACTGGAGATAGTATCTGATCATATATCTAAACAGCATTACTCCCTCCCTCTCCATTCCATTCATATTCTACCCATTATAGTGTTAGCCATGGCTCCGTTAGTAGCACACTTGCCTCGGAATCACAAGGTTGTTAACCAAGGCGTGGAGTACAAATGCCTAGGATGATACTCCAGTGCAGTACATAGGAAGCGCTGCGCCATTAAAGGTGCAATCTTTCAAATGAGATCTTAAACCTAGATCCCATCTGTCTTCTGGCGTAGATATGAAAGATCCCAAGGTCACTGTATCTTGGCCAGTATTTATCCTTCAAACAATGTGGCAAATTATCTGGCCATTGTTACGTGCTGTTCGTGGGACCTTGCTGTGCACAAATCAGTCGCCATGTTTCCTTCGTTACTGCATTGACCATGCTTCACAAAAGTGCATCTGCATAGCCCTATGACATGTTTGATAGATGTGAAAAGTGCTAATTAAATGCAGATCTTTGTTTTTGATTAGTTTGTAGTTGAATGTTTCCTATATCTTCCTGGGAATAGTTGCAAGTTTCATCGCATGGAACAGTGATCTCATAGAATCCTTACAGTGCAGAAAGAGGCTATTTGGCCCATTGAGTCTGCACTGACCCTCCAACCCATACACACCCCAGTATTTAACCAAGTCTAACCCACATAGCCTGCACAATCCACCAAACCTGCACATCTTTGGACTGTGGGGGGAGTCTGGAAGAAACCCACACAGACACAGGGAGAATGTGCAAACTCTACACAGACAGTCCCCCAAGGGTGGAATCGAACCTGGGTCCCTGGCACTGTGAGGCAGCAGTGCTAACCACTGAGCCACCATGCCAGCAACATCTTTGAATCAAAATGCAACTTTTAAAATCCGCTTCTGTTGGGAGACGGCGTTGCTCACCCGACAGATCCATTTTCACCAGCAGCAGTAAAGTTCCGGTTCTACAGCAGCCAACAATCGCTTGAATGTTTGAGTGCATCAGTTTTCAAACACTGTCTAACCGGGGCAATTGCATTTCTCTAGAAAAGCAATGTACACACGAAGGAATGGAACAGGGTTACAACAGCAGAACTTGCAGGAGAAACTCAGCAGGTCTGGCAGCGTCTGTGGACAGAGAAACAGAGATAATAGGTACTGCAGATGCTGGAGAATCCGAGATAACCAAGTGTGGGGCTGGATGAACACAGCAGGCCAAGCAGCATCATAGGAGCAGGAAAGCTTGACGTTTCGGGCCTAGACCCTTCATCAGAAATCAATTTCTTGTAATGATGTAATGGGCTTGTTTCTAAGTAATTTTAAGGTCCATTATGCTAGTCCTCTTTGTTGTGTGCATCCTGCATTATGGTATCATTCAACTGGACAGTGGGAAAGTGAGAAACTGGATCTGACCCCTGAGCGAAAGATTTGAATCTCGTGCTGTGTTTAAATTGGAAAATTGTTTCCTGAATGCCTCGAATTTCAGTTGCTGTAGAAACACCCATGTTTATGTTGTGTAGTCACTTCCACAGTCGTGACACCCTCTTCATCATGTCCAGTGGTTTTGCACAATAATTGTTTTAAAGAGACTGCCCACAACAGGATGAAAAAGGCTGTAGCTGCTACTGAGACAAAACTACTTGTGTTTTGTTTTATTTATTCATTTTGAGGGATGTGGGCGTCGCTGGCTGGGCCCAGCATTTATTGCCCGTCCCTAGCTGCCCCTTGAGAAGGTCGGGGTGAGCTGCCTTCTTGAACCACTGCAGTCCGTGTGCTGTGGGTTGACCCACAATGCCCTTAGGAGGCAATTCCAGGATTTTGACCCAGCGACTGTAAGGGAACAGTGACATATTTCCAAGTCAGGATGGTGATGGCTTGGAGGGGAACTTGGAGGTGATGGTGTTCCCATGTATCTGCTGTCCTTGTCCTTCTAGATGGAAGTGGTCGTGGGTTTTGGAAGGTGCTGCCTGAGGATCTTTGGTGAATTTCTGCAGTGCATCTTGTAGATAGTACACACTGAGCGTCGGTGGTGGAGGGTGTGAATGTTTGTGGATGTGGTGCCAATCACGCGGCTGCTTTGTCCTGGATGGTGTCAAGCTTCTTGAGTGTTGTTGGAGCTACACCCATCCAGGCAAGTGGGGAGTATTCCATCACACTCCTAACTTGTGCCTTGTAGATGGTGGACAGGCTTTGAGGAGTCAGGAGGTTGGAAACGTCCAGAGCAATTATGAGTGGCTCATGAGCTCAATGTATTAGTTTCCAAAATATGTGACTGTGTCTGATGGCAATATTGCTTGCTTTGCATTAAAGTTACAATTCTACTGAGACACACAAAGGATATGTTCCAGGCTTCCACGCGCTGTCTCTATTATGGGAGCTAACGTCTTGTGGTGAGAACTGGATGTTAAAACCAATTCCAAACAAAAACAGAAATTGTTGGAAAAGCTCAGCAGGTCTGGTAACATCTGTGGCGAGAAATCCAAGTCAGGTCCAGTGACCCCTCCTCAGAACTGCGTTCTGTTTTTATTTCTGATTTCCAGCATCCGCAGTTCTTTCGGTTTTTATTTGTTCCTTGGGATAATTGCAGTCAAAGCACTATCACCAGTCAGTACTTTCTTTACAAAGAAATGCTTCCTGACAATCCGCAGACCCCCGCAACCCCCACCAATCCATTCCGCCTTTGAGCAGCCGATGCAATGAAGAAAATGCCTTTGCTAAAGTGGGGATGACCTGAGACTTCGATACAAAATCCTTCTGAATGGTCAACCTTCTCATCAATCTCTGCTTTCCACGATTTCAAGACGGTTTCAAACTCCTGCTGGTTTTCGGTGGATACCTTTGCTGTCTGTTGGTGGACCCAAGTACATTACGCTTGACACCAGCGAACTGGTCAGCTCAGTTGGCTGGACAGCTGGTTTGCAATGCAGACTGACGTCAGCAACATGGGTTTAAATTCCCACGCTGGGTGAAGTCACCATAAAAGTCCCACTGCCCGCTCAATCTTGCCCCTCGCCTGGGTTGGTGGTGACCCTCAGGTTAAAGCCACCTCCAGCTGTCTCTCTCCAACAGGACAGCAGCCCTCTGGGGCTGTGGTGACTTCATCTTACTTGACCCTACAAAGAAACAGCGTGCGTTTTGCCTTTGAGTTCATACTGTTGAGTTTGATCTAGGACACAGTTCAACCTTACAATATGCTCCTTCTCTGTCTTATTGCTAAATAGTAAGGCATCCAAGAAACCACACACTGCTTTCATCCCGTTTGGTAACTGATCCATGATGCTTTGTGACACTGCAGGAGCTGTAGACACCACAAATGGTGATCTTACATGGCAGTACAACCCTTTCGGTATATAAACAGGACACAGTTCCTTCTGCTGATATAACAAGGCGTGGGGCTGGATGAACACAGCAGGCCAAGCAGCATCACAGGAGCAGGAAAGCTTGACGTTTCGGGCCTAGATGGTTCATCAGAAATCTCTGATACAATTTTATCCCCAGAACATTAGCTGAGTTTCTATAGAAATAGTCTAGCGATAACACCACCAGACCATCGCCTTCTCATTGCAGATATGTACATGACAAATGGGTCTCACCTTCCCGTTGGCTACTTTAGAAATCAAATCTTCTCTGGTAGACAGTGGATAGATAACATTTTCAATCATTTTATTTACCATCTGTTTATTATCTCCTTAAATCCAAACGGACTGCCTTTTGAACAACCACAGCGGGGCAGCCATTGCTTTGTATGCTCTTAATAGTCCCTGTTCTGTCTCATCTCTACTTTTTGTTACTGACAGTTTGTCTATAATTTCATTTCATAACGCCCAATTTTATTGCTTGGTTGTCCTTGTTCAAAAACCACTTTGAACCTTTCCTTTGTCCTTCCCTAATGTTACACCATACTCTGACTGATTCCCGCTGCGAGTAGCTAGATCTCATTTAATCGCGCTTTCTAAAACTATTGTTTCCCATCAGTTGTTCCTACCAACTACAGTTGACGGTAAGTAATAGTATACATCATCATATTCCTCTTGAATATCTGTCGTAGGGAAGGGGCTCGAATCCATGACTTGGACAATCTCAATATAATGAGGCAGAGCCACTGCGCTTTGTAAAAGGGAGATCATGTTTAATGGATTAGGTAGATTTCTTTAAACA
Source organism: Ginglymostoma cirratum (assembly GCA_024137785.1). Lineage (NCBI taxonomy): Eukaryota > Metazoa > Chordata > Chondrichthyes > Orectolobiformes > Ginglymostomatidae > Ginglymostoma > Ginglymostoma cirratum. Next base: position 2,661,429 of record JAHRHZ010000036.1, read on the forward strand.
AATTAACGTGATGGATAGAAGGGAACAGGTAGATGTGGTGTATTCAGGTTTCCAAACGGTGCCATATCAAAGGTTGCTACACCAGACAACAGCACACGGTGCAGGGGCTAATATATTAGCGTGGATAAAGAAATGTCCAGGTAACAGGAAGCCAAGAATAGGGATAAAATAGTCCTTTTCAGGTTGGGAAACTAACCTGTGCAGTGCCACAGGAGCAGTACTGGCTGCTCGACTGTTTACAGTCTGTATCAATGGTTTACTCAAGGGAGTGGGAACATATAGTCGGAAAATGATACCTAGATCAGTAGGGATGTAAGGAGGAGACAGACTGTCTGCAATAGATAGGTTAAGTAAATGGACCAGAATTTGGCAGATATAACATACAATAATGTATAACGTAGAGGAGAAATGTGATCTTTTCCACTTTGGAAGGGAGAGTAGAAAAGAAAAAATTTTTAAACAGAGAGCTCAGTGGAACAGAGGGGCCCAAGTAGCTGAATCACAAAATGTTAATCCACAGGTACAGCAAGTGGTTAGAAAGGCAAATGGAATGTTATTGCGAGGGGAATGGAACATAAAAGTAGGACGGTCTTACTGTCGCTGTACAGGGCATTGATAAAACCATATCTGGAACACCGTGTGCAGTTTTCGTCTCCTTATTCGGAAAACAAAAATTGCTTTAGAAGCAGTTCAGATGAGACTTTTTACGCAACTCATTCCTGGAATGAAGGACTTATTTTAAAGGAAACAGGTGGGATCTATATCTGTTGGCATTTAAAAGAATGAGACAAGACCTTATTGAAACAAGTAAGATTGTGAGGGGACTGGACAGGGTGGATATCAGAAGGATGTTTCCTCATGCGAGAGAGATTAAAACTAGAAGACAGCTCAGGCAACATCCTGGTAAATCTCCTCTGCACCCTGTCGAGTGCAGTCAAACCCTTCCGATAGTGTAGTGACCCCAGAACTGCACATAGTACTTCATCTGTAGTCTAACAAGCTCCACTGTAAGCCAGCATCTGCAGTACCTTTTATCTCTGATACAATTTTAACCCCACTGTGAAGCCTCTTCTAAGGATGCCTACCCTGAAGAAGTTACCCTCCTCCCTCCGGACAAACCTCAGGGAATCTCTCTCCCACTGCAACTCTCTCTCCTGTATCCATCCTCTATCCATCATCTATCCGCCTCCCCCTCTCTCCCTATTTATTTCAGAACATTCTTCCCCTCCCCCATTTCTAATGAAGGGTCTAGGCCCGAAACGTCAAGTTTTCCTGCTCCTATGATGCTGCTTGACCTGCTGTGTTCATCCAGCCCCATGCTTGTTATGTCCACTGTAAGCTAGCTGCTCATGTATTTAATGTCTCCCATAAGAAAGAAGAGTATCCCATTTGCCTTCTTAACCACTTTATCTACCTACCTAAGGATCTATGGACATACTGGGTAAAGAAATGGCAGATGGAATTCAACCCAGAAAAGTGTGAAGTGATTAATTTTGGAAGGTAGAATTGGACTGCAGAATACAGGGTTAATGGCAGGATTCTGGGCAGTGTGGAGGAACAGAGGGATCTTGGGGCTCATATCTGTAGATCCCTCAAAGTTGCCACTCAAGTTGATAGGGTTGTATAAAAGGCATATGGTGTGTTAGCTTTCATTGGCAGGGGAATTGAGTTTAAGAGCCGCGAGGTTATACTGCAGCTCTCTAAAGCCCTGGTTAGACCGCACTTGGAATTTGGGTTCAGTTCTGGCCGCCTCATTATGGGAAGGATGTGGAAGCTTTAGAGAGAGTGCAGAGGAGATTTACCAGGATGTTGCCTGGACTGGAGGGCAGGTCTTATGAGGAAAGGTTGAGGGAGCTAGGGCTTTTCTCATTGGAGCAAAGAAGGATGAGAAGGTAACTTGATAGAGGTGTACAGGAGGGTGAGAGGCAGAGATAGAGTGGACAGTCAGAGACTTTTTCCCAAGGTGGAAATGACTATTACAAGGGGGCATAATTTTAAGGTAATTGGAGGAAGGTATAGGGGAGATGTCAGAGGTAGGTTCTTTACACAGAGAGAGGTGGGCGTGTGGAATGCGCTGCTGGTGATGAAAGTGGAGTCAGATACTTTAGGGACATTCAGGCGACTCTTGGATAGGCACATGGAGGATAGTAAAATGTAGGGTATGCAGGGTAGTTTGATCTTAGAGTAGGATAATAGGTCAGCACAACATCGTGGGCCGAAGGGCCTGTACTGTGCTGAACTGTTCTGTGTTGTATACGCACCAAGGACCCTGTCATCCTCTAGGGTCCTGCCATTCATCGTGTACTCCCCTGACTTCTTAGTCATTTACAATGCATCACCTAACATTTTTCTGGATTAAATTCCATTTACCACTGTCTGGTCCATCTGTGCCGTGCTGTAGTTCAGGGCTCGCTATTTACCTATTTGTGTATCATCTGTGAAATTACTGATCATACCTTGTACATTCATGTCTCAATCATTAATGTCTGACCTTGCAGAGGTCTGAACCCTGTGCTATGCCACTGGACACAGTCATGGAAACAATCTCTGACCATCACCCTGTGCTTCCGGCCAATGAGCCAGCTTTGGATTGAATTTTCCAAGTTGTCCTGTATCCTGTGGGCTCACCTTCTTGACCAGTGTCCAATGTGATATTTTCTCAAAGATCTGACTGAAGTCCGCATAATGCATTACCCTCATGTGCACACCTAGTCACTTCCTTAGACAAAATAATCACGCCTGTCACTCATGATCTCCCTGACATGGCCATACTGCCTCTTCTTGGTTAAGTTTTACTTTTCTGAGTGAACATTAATTCTATCCCTCAGACTTTTTCCCCACAGGTTTCTCGATCGCTGATGTTCAGCTCAATTGCCTATAGTTCCCTTTTTTATCCCTACCACTCTTCTTGAAGAATGATACCATATCAGCTGTCCTCATTTTCTCTGGCACCTCTCCTGTCCCTAGAGAGGTTTTGGAAATGAATGTGAGGTTCCCTGAAATCTCCTCCCTTACCTCCAACAGGGGTTTGGGTAACATCTGGGGATTTGTACAATTTCAAACCTGCTAATTCCTCCTCCTCTCCCCCCCGCCCCTTGTCAAAGGCATAGAATCCCTACAGTGCACACAGAGGCCTTTCTCCCCATCATGTCTGCACCGACTCTCTGGAAAAGCATTCTACCCAGAGCCACCGACGCCTCCCCACACCACCTTATCCCTGTAACTCTGCATTTCCCAAGACTATTCCACCCAGCCTACACATCCCTTGACAATTTCCCACAGCCATATCCACCCTAACCTGCATGTCTTTGGACTGTGGGAGGAAACCCGAGCACCTGGAGGAAACCCACACAGACACAGGGAGAATATGCAAACTCCACACAGACAGTCACCCGAGGGTGGAATCGAGCCCAGGTCCCTGGTGCTGTGAGGTAGCAGTGCTAACCACTGAGCCACCGTGCTGCCCCAGTCACAGTCCTCTTCCCTGACTGTGTGTCAATGCCTCCCAAAGTGACTGAGCAACCAACTCAGTTGAAGGGCAGTTAAGGACAGATAACAAATGCTGGCCCTTGGCAGAGATGACCACAAAAAAGAATAAAGAAAAAAATGCTGTGGGCAAGGCAGGAAGTATCAAGGAGCAACTTTGAGAAGGAGACGAGTGGAGAGGGTCAGGGAGGGAGACAGCTACAGCCCAGTGGCGAAGTGAAAGAAACTGGGAGCAGAAGCGGGTACGGAATTGTAGGAGCTGAAAGATCTCGGAGAATTTTAAGATTGGAGAAGGTTTCCCAGATGGTGCAAAATGAGACTATGAAGGGGTTTGAACACACGGATAAGAATTTCAAAACCGAGACATTGCTGACTGGGAGCCAATGGAGAATAATAATAGAATAATAAAGGGCTGACATCTTTGCTCTCTGAATAAAACTTAGGTCAGTTTTTGGTCTGCCTTATTCTGTTTGATGTTTACATTGGATTGGAGCTAATAGCAGCTGTTTCTTCATGTCTGTTACTCTGAATAATGTGATTTAATAAAGGCGCTGATTCAGTTAGCATTGATACAGCACTTCAGCTCCTCCATTCCACTCTCAATCAGTGTTTCAATAAAAATTAATACAAGATGACAATATTCCCCCGGGTGCAAGAGATAGAAGACTTGATAAGTTTTACTTCAAATTATCTGGTCTGACAAGCTGACATAAAAGTAAATAATTTCTTTTCTAAGCACGTTGTTTGAAAGTTAGCTTTCCTTCTCCAAATCCGCCCTCCCTACTGCCAAAAAAAATTGAGAGATGTTTAACTCTTTCAATGTGGAAACGTGTTCCTCAACTGCATTTATTGTTCTCTTCCTAAAAGCAGAATGCTGAAAGAACAGGTTGCTGAGTGCTCGACTGTTTTAAGTTGACCAGAATCACGAACTGAAAGACAATAGCTAGGCAGCTTTTTTAATCTGCAAGGTGTAGTTGAGAATGGAGTTAAGACCACAATCAAATCAACCAAGATTGTGTTGAATGGCGGAGCAGGCTCAAAGGGCTGAATGGCCTGCTCTTGTATTGGTTAGCTCAGTTGATTGGACGGCTGGTTTGCAATGCAGCTTGACACCTAAAGCATGGATTCAATTCCTGAACCAGCTGAGGTTATCGTGACAGTCCAAAGGTGCATGAATCAGGTGGATTGGCCATGCTGAATTGGTCCATACTGGGCAGGCTTACAGGGATAGGGGGGGGTTCTGAATGGCCTGTTCTTCAGAGGGTCGATGTGGACTCAATGGGCCAAATGGCCTGCACGCCACACAAAGGGATTCTATGACTCTCCTTGGTAAGCTCTCCCCTTGCCTGAGGCATGGTGACCCTCAGGTTAAACTCACCACTAGTCCACTATCTCTCTCTCTCTCACATAATCCCTACAGTGTGGAAACAGGCCCTTCGGCCCAACAAGTCCACACCAACCCTCAGATCATCCCAATCTACACATCCCTGAGCACTGCGGGCAATTTAGCACGGCCAGTCCACCTAGCCTGCAGATCTTTGGGAGGAAACCAGAGCACCCAGAGGAGAGTCACGGGGAGAACGTGCAAACTCCACACAGACAGTCACCCAAGGGTGGAATCAAACCCAGGTCCCTACTGCTGTGAGGCAGCAGTGCTAACCACTGAGCCACCATGCTGCCCAACTGAGAGAGCCCTGTGGTGGGTAGGCCTGTGGCAACTTTACTGTAAGGATCTACAGAGCTCACACATGTGAGTGAGGAGCACTCATCCCCTCGCTGTCGGAGGTCTTGTGACACAGTGGGTAATGTCCCTGACTCTTGACTCGAAGCTTCGAGGTCAAGTCCCACTCCAGGAAGGAGCGTTCGTGACACAACGAAACAGTTCAATCATCGAACTGCAGATCCTTCCAACACACGCGGATGGTAAGAGTGGGTGAGCTTCCTGTTTATCCCCATGATGTAAATAACACTGGAGCCTATCCCATCACTGTCCATTGCTCCAGACTGTAGCAGCCTGGACCTCCTTGTGAATGGAACCAAAATACCGGAATTCCCTTCCTCGTGAGACTCTGGGTGCACCTACACCCCAACCCTAGTGGTTCAACTAGCAGTCTCACTGTCCCAGGGCAATTAGGGATGGGCAATAAATGTTGGCCTAGAGCCATCGATATCTGCGTCCCGTGAGCACTTGCTCATACAGAAGTCATATATCCACATCCCAGCAAAGTGATAGCATGCACAAATGGGATGGTAACAATCCTCTGACTGAAACTCCTCACACCTTGCGAATTGATTGCAAGCACAAGTATTCAACATCTCCGAAACAACAGTTTTTTGGAACAGAAATAGCTGTTCGGATTTTCGGCTTCACCCCATTCAGCCATTCCGTTGCAGGATGTTCCTAGAAATTGGACATTTCACAGTTACAGACTCTGATGTTGTGTTGAGTAACATTGACTGCATGTTTGCCAACTCTCAATGTACACGCACCAAGTATGTCCATATGTGCATCAACGTCTGTGCCGTACTTGGTGAACTGACAAAGGAATAGCTGGAAGAATGCCTTTGCAGGCTTTCAAAATTACATATGACTAAGCAGCCGTATTAAATTTTTCATTTTGCTTTGTGGCTCAAAGGTCTTTTAGATTTGGGCAACCCTTTATTTTTTTTTTAATACTTGCGGTGACTCAGAGAAGAATGCAGTCACTCCCCACATGTGGTTTGTTAACAGTGCTGTCAACTGCATTGCTCCAGTCAGCATTAGCTTAATCCATGCGGAGGGGAAGAGGTTTCAGCAATGCCACGCTATGCCAGAGGAGGGATTTTAATTTGGAACTGGAGCTGGCCTCCGAGCATTCTGCTTCAGTGACTCGGAGCTAACTCAGCAGCCCCTTTCTCCATGGTCCAAATGGAGTTTTGGTCGAAAACAAGACTGCACAGATCCAGTCTCTCCGTCCATGCGATGTGAAGATAGCTTCCATCTCATTACGATGCAGAGGGATTGCAAAAGTCGAGCCAGAGCATGGGGGCATGTGTAAAACTCCACAAGATGGTGCGGAGGCAAGGCTGTGACGGAAGGGGCATCAGGATTGGTTTTGGCAAGGTGGGCCCGAACAGGGGTGAATCCCAGGTTGATGGGTCTGGAGAAACAGTTGGGCAGCAGCAACACAAAGCCATGAACTGGGAGCAGTGCAAAAGAGCAAGGACACGGACTCTCTTACAGTTAGAGCATTTTCAAAATTTCCGTGTTGTGCGAAGTTATTCAAAATGGCGCCGGAGCCTGGCGACAGTTGAAGCTTTTCACTGCATTTCCCTTATAAGTGTAACTGGCAAGAAATCATTCATTCGTTCATTCAATTGCAAAATTAGCACTTTGCTTTAATTTGGTTTATCGCCGTCGCATGTCACGAGATACAGTGAAGAGTATTGTTTTGCGTGCTGTCCAGGCCAATGATACCGTACATAAGTACAAGAGTGATAGGGCAGAATGCAGAATATATGTTACAGCTACAGAGAATGTGCAGAGAAAGATCAACTCTAATATTTGAGAGGTGTGTTCATAAAACCGATAACCGCGGGGAAGAAGCTGTTCTTGGATTTGTTGGTGTGTGTTTTCAAACTTTCCTATCTTCAGTCCAGTGGAAAAGGGTGGAAGAGAGTATAACCAGGTGGGAGGGGTCATTTGAGTCAGGGTTTTACTAACTGATGTCAGGGTTGGTGATGGCTCCTAAGCTGCACTCTGTCAGTAGTAGTCACCTGGCTGCAATTTTCTCCAAATTGACCGTTCTGTAACCAGAGGGCGCGCAACCTCAGATAGCCGACCCCTCCAGCGGGTATGAGGCTGTGGGGACAGGCATCATAAATAAAAGAGGATGGGGTGGAGAGGGGTGTGGGGGGCAGTGCCACCATCTGGAAGGCTTCTCGATCTAAAAATGGCCGCTGTGGTAGAGGGATTGGGCGATGGTGGTCAGCTGAGGCCAGGCCTCAAAGCCCGACTGGAGTGCTCCCTCAACCCAGTCTGTCACAAGGAGGCCACTGGCAGAGAGCTGTCGTGTGGGTCATTAACTCCCTTTAACTGTCTACGTGCCACTCATGAACAGAGCGCCCTTCTACCTCTTAACTGCCCTCATCCTGTTAATGAATTAAGGAAGAAAAAACCCAACAGCCTAGATGGGCCAAAAACTGGCTGACTGAAACAAAACTATGGCCATGTGTCTGCCCCAAACACAGTCCAGGTCAGGACCCACCTTTGACCCTGACGTCATGTTTCTGACCTTTGACCCTGGCACCATATTTCCAACTCAATTGGCTAAATCTTGCCTCTGGCATCAAAATTATCATTTTCCAATGACATTAGGAGATATAATTTTGCCAGTTTTCCCCACAGCCCCTTGCATTCCCACCCCACTCTTCAGGTTTTTCTGTACTTTGGCACCTGGCCTCCGCGTTGAACACACTTACATATGGCACTGCATAGTTAGTGCCTCAGTAAAGTTTACAGACATTGAATTAGAAGCTGGAATAAGAGTATTAAAGCTACTGAAGCAAGATGATTAATCCAGAAACTCAGCTAATGTTCTGGTGATGCAGGTTCGAATCCCGCTACAGCAGATGGTGGAATTTGAATTCAATAAATAAAATCTGGATTTAAGAATCTACTGATGACCGTGAGACCATTGCTGATTATTGTGAAAGCCTATCTGGTTGACTGATGTCATTCAGGGAAGGAAATCTGCCACCCTCACCTGCTCTGGCCTACGTGTGACTCCAGTCCCGAAGCAATGTGGTTGACTCTCAACTGCCCTCTGAAAAGGCCTAGCAAACCACTCAGTTGTATTAATCAATACAAAGTTTCAACGCGGAAATGGCCATATCTAACAACATTGTGGGTCAACCTACAGCCCATGGCCTTCTGTGGTTGTAGAAGGCAGCTCAATACCACCTTCTCAAGGGGCAACTAGGGACGGGCAATAAATACTGGCCACCAGTGATGCCCGCATCCAATGAGTGAATAACAAAGTGCCATTCAGCCCCTCGAACCGCCTCTGCCATGCATTAAGACCATGGCTGATTGATTGAAAGCACAAACGCACATTCCTGCCTATTTCTGATCATTTTCCCTCCTCTTGTGCTTAACAAGAACCTATCCACCTCTATCTTAAAAATGTTCAAAGACTCTGCTTCCACGACCTGTTGAGAAAGGGTGTTCCAAAGACTCTCTAGCCTGTGAGAGAAAAATAGTTGCCTAATCTCGGTTTTAAATGGCTGTTTGACTGTGACCTCTGGTTCTAGATTCTCCCACAAGAGGAGACATCCTCCAGATTACCTGTCAAAACCCCTGCGGATCTTATATGTTTCAATTCAGTCTCTACGTGTCCACGATTCTGGCCAACCACTTTCAGTGTAAAAATGGAGCTTGCTATCCTCGTATCACCTCCCAGTAAGATTCCCAGTTTTAAGACTAGTTATGGAAAACCCGATATAAGTCAGATTGAAGCCAACCGTTAGCTTAATAACTAGATCGATAGAGATGCAAGTGAAACATTTCAATTGAAAAAAGTCCCAGATGTGAAAGGATAATCACAGTCACATTGTGAATTCACTAGCTGCTTAATACTTCGAAATTAACTAGCCAAAGGACAGAACTATTCCCTATAATTACGCACAGTTTTAAACCTTAACTCTTTCCTGTTTCAGTGGATTTTCAGTAAACACCATGAAATATCTGTTGAATATCCCACTTCTCGGTCATAAATTGTGAGTGAACTCTTGTTAAACTGTCACTGGAGGTGACAGTGTTGAAAGTCACTCAGAGCATGTCACATCAACTTGAATTGCATTAGGAGTCCTGAAGAAGGGATTCGCCAGACCTGTAACATTAATTCTGATTGCTGTCCACGGATGCTGCTGGACCTCCTGAACTTTCCCAGCAATTTCTGTTTTTGGTCCAGATTTCCAGCGTTTGCAGTTCTTTCGGGATTTTTTTTGAGTCAGATGTTGTCAGAGAACAAATGGATACAAGTGCCGGGAAGTTATGATGGAGTTTTTTGTTTTCTTTTACTCATTCATGAGATGACGGCATCACTGACCAGGCCAGCATTTATTGCCCAGAGGGCAGTTAAGAGTCAACTACATTGCTGTGGGTCTGGAGTCACATGTAGGCCAGACCAGGTAAAGACGGCAGTTTCCTTCCCTAAAGGACATTAGTGAACCAGATAGGTTTTACTGACAATCAGTTCACAGTCATCATTAGATTCTTAATTCCAAATGTTTACTGAATGCAAATTCCACGATTTGCCGTGGCAGGATACGAACCCAGGTCCCCAGAACAGTACCAGGGTCTCTGGATTAACAGTTCAACGATAATACCACTAGGCCATCGATTCCCCATCATACATAATGTTGGTTAGGCCCACAGCTGGAGTACTTTGTGCAGTTCTGATCACCACAATACCAGAAGGATGTGAAGCCTACAGGTTTTGGACTTGACAGGGTAGATACAGAGAGGTTGTTTCACCTTGTGGGAGAGTCTAGGACCAGGGGGTGCAATCTCAGAGCAAGGGGTCACACATTTAAGACAGAGATGAGGAGGTATTGATTCTTTTGGAGGGTGATAATTCTGTGGAATATTTTACAGACAGCAGTAGCGGCTGCGTCGTTAAGTATGTTCAAGGCTGAGAGAGGAAGATTTTCAGTCAGTCAGGTTTTGGGGAAATGACAGGAAAGTGGATTATCAGATAGGTCATGATCTCATTGAATGCTGGAGCAGACATGATGGGTTGAATGGCCTACTTAAGGTTTCGTCGTCAGGTCTCAAGGGGATTTGGTGATGAATGGATATAGTTGCATGGATCGATTAGAGAAACTAGGACTGTTCTCCTTAGGGAATAGCAGGCTGAGTGGAGACTTAGTCGAGATGCTCAACATCATGTGGGGTCTAAACAGAATGGATGGAGAGAAATGGAATAATTGTGATCCACAGGACATCATTTATGGTGACTTGGAGACAATAAGGACTGCAGATGCTGGAAGCCAGAGTCTATAGGTGTGAGGCTGGAAAAACACAGCAGGTCAGATGGTATCCGAGGAGCAGGAAAGTCCTCATAGGAAGTTGAGACGTGGCCTTTTGGAGGTCTATAAAATCATGAAGGGTTCGTGTTAATTGTAGGTGCCATTTCCCTAGGATGGGGGATTTCAAGACTAGGGGGTATTTTTTCAGGTGAGAGGAGAGAGGTTTAAAAAAGACATCGGGGCAACTTTTTTTACACAGAGGGTGGTTCGTGTGTGGAATGAACTTCCTGAGGAAGTGGTGGATGTGAGTACAATTACAATGTTTAAAAGACATTTGGCTAAGTATATGAATAGGAAAGGTTTGGAGGGATATGTACCAGGAGCAGGCAGGTGGGGCTAGTTTAGTTTGAGATTCTGGTTGGCATGGACTGGTTGGACCAAAGAGTTTGTTTCCATGCTGTGTGACTCTGTGTGTCTATAATTAAATGATTATGTGAAGAGTAACATTTTGCAGGGAAAAGATGAAGGAGTGGGACTAAGTGTTGAAGAGAACCAGTACAGACAGGATCGGCTGAATGGCCTCCATCTGAGCTCAAATCGTTCAATGATTCTATAAGACACACACTGAATAACTACTGCACTCAGGAAGAAATACAAATGGAAGTATCATTATAGCATAATAACACACACAGAGAGTGGTGGGCGTGTGGAATGCGCTGCCGGCTGGTAGTGGAGTCAGATACTTCAGGGACATTTAAGTGACTCTTGGATAGGCACATGGAGGATAGTAAAATGTAGGGTATGCAGGGCAGATTGATCTTAGTGGGATAATAGGTCGGCACAGACAGGTCAAAGAGGCGGGGATGGAGCCAGTAAAGGTGAGTGTAGGTGGGGAGTTAAGGAGGGGATAGGTCAGTCCAGGGAGGACGGACAGGTCAAGGGGGCGGGATGAGGTTAGTAGGTAGGAAATGGGGGTGAGGCTTGAGGTGGGAGGAGGGGATAGGTGAGAGGAAAAACAGGTTAGGGAGGCGGGGACGAGCTGGGCTGGTTTTGGGATGCGGTATGGGATGGGGAGATTTTGAAGCTTGTGAAACCTATCTCCTCCCTACCTCCCCACCTACACTCACCTTTACTGGCTCCATCCCCGCCCCTTTGACTTGTCTGCCTCCTCTCCACCTATCTTCTCCTCTATCCATGTTCTATCCGCCTCCCCCTCTCTCCCTATTTATTTCAGAACCCTCTTCCCCTCCCCCATTTCTGAAGAAGGGTCCCGACCCGAAACGCCAGCCTTCCTGCTCCTCTGATGTTGCTTGGCCTGCTGTGTTCATCCAGCTCCACACCTTGTTATCTCAGATTCTCCAGCATCGGCAGTTCCTACTATCTCTGATATAACTAGGTTCTTACTGTCTTCGCCCTGAATCTGAGACCATTTCTTTGTTCCTTTTTTTTTCTCTATTCCGAGCGTAAAAGATGCTTTAAAAGGGAGGTCAGTCATGTTCAGCAGTTACTGCACAAACAGTAGGACCTGGAAACTGATCAGATGGCAGAAACGAGCAGACTGGCTTCCAGCCGAGCACACTGATTCAAATTTGATTAAACATCCCCTACCAGCTCCCGTACACCTCGGTAGCTGTTGTAACTTGCTTCATGGTCTCAAGATTATTGCAACTGCTATTCGTGATAGAACAACAGAATTTAGAGTCAGTCATTTATGATTAGAAATGCTAACTGAAATTACTTTTACAACACAGACAATTTGTTATTCAGGTTTTTGTTTGATAGCATTCAGAATTTTGGCAAAATAAAACCGTTCTTTTAAACGAAAAATGAATGGTCGCAGCTTTTATTCCTCTGCACCCTGCTGTCTCTATCTGTTACACCAGCTGGGCACACTGGAGACATTTAGGATTTTCCCATATTCGAGCCCCCTTTGTCATTATTTCACTCACTCTCGTGAGAATTTGAATAAGAGTTACATTTTATTTAGAAGTGGTAAATATTTTTAATATGGTTTCATATTCATGTTTATAATCAGAAATCAGAGTTCACATTTCGGGTTGAGTGACCCTTTCTCAGAACTCAACCCAAAACATTAACTCTGATTTCTTTCCACAGATGCTGCCAGACCTGCTGAGCTTTTCCAGCCAAGCTTTTGTCTGTGATATTCAGCATCCACAGTTCTTTCAGTTTTTGTGTTTGTTTTATCTGGTTTCATATTTATGCCTATTTTTCTGTCTTTTTTTTGTTTATCTTGTCTGTCTTGCATCGTATTCTCCACAATTGATCTCTGAACAGTAATTCTCTCCCACCCACAGATAAATGACTAACTCTTCTAGATAACCACACACCCGATTGTTAATATTCAGGGACGTTTATGGAAACTAATAGCCTTGAAGAGCTGTCATTGCAGCACCGATGACAAAATGGTATTGAAAATTGCCTGAGTTCATGTAGAGATGTCGGCTTAGAAAACCAAACAGTTACAGAGCAATAGACTGAACAATGTATGAGTGACGTGAGTGTGTTTTCAGGAGAATCTTTGTGGTGTTGACAATGTGCTTAATTGGTTTGACCCTCACTCGTGCCTTTGTTACCTCGAGACATGGCTATTCCGAAGCACTGATGCCCAGGCCGCCTGGGTCAACTGTATGTCATCGAAAATTCTGCTGGCCACATCAGAACTTGACAGCAAATTGTTTTCTCTAATTTTTTAGACATTGGCCCCTGGTCAAGTAGGCATGTTACAACTCACAGATAATGCAGTGTGGAGCTGGAGGAACACAGCAGGCCAAGCAGCATCAGAGGAGCAGGAAAGCTGACGTTTCGGGTCAGGACCCTTTTTCAGATTTCCAGAAACGTCAGCTTTCCTGCTCCTCTGATGCTGCCTGGCCCGCTGTGTTCCTCCAGCTCCACACTGTGTTATCTCTGACTCCAGCATCGGCAGATCTTACCGTCTCTGATGTTACAATTCACATCCTTGTTTTCAAACCTCCCCCCCGGCAAGACCTTGCCCTCCCTATCCCTGTAAAAGCTCCGACAGCTCTACAACCCTCACAGACCTCTGTGCTTCCCTAATTCAGATCTCTGTCTATCCCCACTTTTATTTGCTGGCCGTAGCTAATGGTGCCCCAGTTCTGTGCTCTTACGGTGCAGTGGTAGTGTCCCTACCTCTGAGGCAGGAGCTCCTGGTTCAATTCCCACCTGTTCTAGAAGTGTGTCACAACATAGAATCCCTACAGTGTAGAAGCAGGCCATTCAGCCCATTGAATCCACATCAACCCTCCAAAGAGCATCTCACCCGGAGCCACCCCCTACACTCTCCCTCTATCCATACATTTACCATGGATAACCCACTTAGCCTGCACATCCTGGGCAATTTAGCATGGCCAATCCACCCTAACCTGCACATCTTTGGACGGTGGGAGGAAACCGGAGCACCCGGAGCAAACCCATGCAGACATGGGGAGAATGTGCAAACTCCACACAGACAGTCGCCCGAGAGTGGAATTGAACCCGGGTCCCTGGCACAGTGAGGCAGCAGTGCGAACCACTGAATTCATGTTCGTTTCATTAGAGTCTTTTTAGAACAATGAGATGCGATACTCATGTCCTCGGGCTCATCATGGACCAGAAGCTGAATTGAACCATATAAGAACTGTGGCCACAAGTACAGGTCAGAGAGTATAAAAATTCTGCAACTTTCCTCAAAACATGTCCACCATCTACAAAACAGGAGTCTGATGGGTGCAGCCCCAGCAACACTCAAGAAACTTGGCACCATCCAGGACAAAGCAGCTGCTTGATTGGCACAACACCCACAAGCATCCAGTCCCCCCACCACCGACGCTCAGTAGCAGCAGTGCGTACTATCTACAAGACGCACTGCAGAAAGTCACCAACGATCCCTAGACAGCACATTCCAAACCCACGACCAAAATCCTGGAATTCCCTCCCTAAGGGCATCGTGGGTCAACCCACAGCACACGGACTGCAACGGTTCAAGAAGGCAGCTCACCCCCACCTTCTCAAGGGGCACCTGGGCACAGGAAGTAAACGCTGGGCCCAGCCAGGGACACTCACATCTCATGAATGAATAAAAATAACACTAGGTGATGTAAGACGCTCTAAGATAAGTCATAACAACATCTTGGGGGTTGAGTGCCCAGAAAGTAGTTCACCGTGACTCATTATTGGTAAAGTTTTTGAACTTAACCTTACATTAAATGCGAACCACCAAATCTGAATTAACTATTCATGCCTGAAGAAAAGTAACTCCAAACAATCCTTCTTCATTCCTGCCTTTTCTGCTGCCCTCACATCCTGGTTTATTGCAGACTGCCCCAGTATCGTGTACTCTACAAAATCGAGGCTGTCAGGAAAAATGCCAAGTTGTTGAAAAATACAGCACCGGAGGCTGTATTTTACCCACAGACCCATTCTGCCCGTTGGGTCTGTGCTGGCCCCTCCAAAGAGAAATCCAGTTGACCCACATCAACTAGCTTTCCTCATAACCTTGCAATTTTGTCTCCTTTCTACACATTCCTTTTCCCTATTATTTCTGGACTCCTGTGGTTGTGTCTCCATCTGCCACTTTCACCGTCTGCTTCTGTCTGTCTTTCAGTTGATTTTAAGCGTGTTTCTTTTCTGTCCTTTCTATCGCTGATGTTTCTTGCTGCAATTTACTCACCAGCCAACTAAGTCAAACAGAATAGAAAAGTCATTTATTGTCATTTGTACTTTTTTCAAAAAAAATACAGTGATAAATGTTTAATTTGCCGTACCACGGAGCCTATATTAGGAACAGAAGCATAGGCAAGAGAAAAAAATGGCCACCTTAGTTAAATTCACAGTTCCTGGGTTCGGGAAAGACAGGACTGCTGCACCAGGAACACCAGGCCTAATACACTGCCAAAGCAGACCTTCCATGCCAGGCTGCTGGAACACCAGGCCCGAAACCACCACCGAAGCATTCCTTACACACCAGGCTGCTGGAACACCAGACCCGAAACCACCACCGAAGCATTCCTTACACACCAGGCCGCTGGAACCCCAGGCCCGAAACCACCACCGAAGCAGTTCTTCCACACTAGGCTGCTGAAACACCAGCCCCAAAACCACCACCGAAGCATTCCTCACATGCCAGGCTGCTGGAACCCCAGGTTGGAAGTCTCCACAGAAGCCATCCCAAGGAACAATCTCGCCACCAGTCTCAGGAAGCAAAACGTCGTAGAAGCTGCCCAAAGAAGTCTTAAACCAGCCTGTATGATGGAATCCCGGTCCGCACCACCGAAGACGCCGAAGCGGATCGCCACCGGACGCAGGCGGAATGGCCACAAAAAGCAGCCATTCCTCAGAACAAGGAGGGTGCCGAGAGAGAGAGAAGGGGCGGCGCGGGGAGAGAGAGGAACAGGAAGCCGCGAGCAAAAGAGAGGCAGGTTGTAAGAAATGAGGTGAAGTCAGTGGGAGGTAGAGGAGGTCGAAAAGAGAAAATAAAAGGCTGAGAGCAACAGGACTTAGAAGAGGAGGAAAAGCTAAAATTCACAGTCTTCAGGGGCAATCAGTCATTATTCTGTTGGTCATTGAGGGGTTACACACCTTCTTAAGCTTTCTCCCTCCTCGTGTCTTCTGCCATTGGCTACTACGTAAAGAGCATTCGAGCAATAATGCAGTTTTCGTTTCCGTACTTGAGGAAGGATGTTCTGGCGATGGAGGGAGTTCAGCGAAGGTTTCCCAAGCTGATTCCTGGGGTGCCAGGACTAATGCATGAAGAGAGACTGGATTGGTTAAGATAGAATTCACTGGAGTTTAGAAGAACAGTAAGTGGGATTGCGTAGAAAACGATAAAATTCTAACAGGAGCAAACAGGCTAAACACAGGAAGGATGTTCCCAGTGATCAGGCAGTTCGGAGCCAGGGCTCACAGTCTAAGGATACGGGGTAGATCATTTAGGACTTAGATGAGGAGAAATGGCTTCACCCAGAGCATGGACTTCTGTGTCTTATGAGATACCCTCTATCTTTGTGGATGTTCTAGCCCTCCTCCACAGGAGACAGGACTTGAACCTGGGTCTTCTGGCCCAGAAATAGGAACAATACCGCAGTGTCACAAGTGCCCTGGTATTCATATATATCCTTGTTCCTCAATCATTGCCGGGTCAGCATCTTGGAAACTTCCATGCAATGACATTGCAAAGACATCAACAAGAACAGTTACTTAAATTCAGAAAAAAATATCTTGCGTGTATGTTGCACCTGTGGGGAGATTGTGGCCTAGTGGTGTCATCACCGGGCTGTTAATCCAGACATCCCCACGGTGGAATTTGAATTCTATAAATACCTGGAATTAAGAGACTTAACGATAACCATGAATCCATTGTTAGTTGTTGGGGAAAAGCCCATCTGGTTCACTAATGCCCTTTAGGGAAGGACACTGCCATCCTTACCTGGTCTGGCCGACATGTGACTCCAGACCAACAGCAATGTGGTTGACT
Organism: Ginglymostoma cirratum; assembly: GCA_024137785.1. NCBI lineage: Eukaryota > Metazoa > Chordata > Chondrichthyes > Orectolobiformes > Ginglymostomatidae > Ginglymostoma > Ginglymostoma cirratum. The sequence continues at coordinate 2,678,416 of JAHRHZ010000036.1, forward strand.
CTTAACTGCTCTCTGGGCAATTAGGGATGGGTAATAAATTCTGCCTGGTCAGTGACACCCTCATCCTGTGAATGAATAAAAGAACAAAAAAGGATGTGCTTTCACCACTAGCTATTTCCATAGCCATTGAAAAACTTTAGGTGTGTAGTTTAGCAGGAGCCAATTTGTACCAAGGATGTGAAGAACAGCAGAGAGACAGTGTCCACTTTAATGGGGATATGGATAGTAGGATAAATATTCGCAATAAGCTGGGGACATCTCATTCCTTGTGATAACTAAAAATGGTGTCGCTCACATCCTAAGCAAGAATTCTTTCTTAAAATATGTAGGATGGGGTGGTCAGAAATTTCTACCTGACCCCAATGCCTCGTTCCTGGCCCAGAGACGAAGCAATCTGACAGACTTGAACTGGGCACCTGTCACCATTGCTGTTCCGACGCTGGCACACCCAAACTGCTCTGACATCAAAGTTTTCTCTCAACAATATCACCTTGGGGTCAGCTGTACAGGTTAACCTGGTCCCCTTGGGTTCCGAAATACACCGGCATTTATTGCCCATCCCTAGTTGCCCAGAGGGTAGTTAGGAGTCAGCCAGCTTGCTGTGGGCCTGGAGTCACGCATAGGATACTTGGAATACACAAGTTTGTGCGATGGGAAAGACTTTGGAAAATGTTCTCGATATCTCGTGACTATGAAAACACGCCCACCCGTTTTTCATCAGAACAGAGGACAGTTGTGAAATTGAGTAACGGATCCTAAAGGATCTCTGAATCCATTTTCCTGGAATTCACACCATGGATCCAACCGAGAGCCCGTGAAAATCCTGGCTAACAACAAAATACATGGAAGGAGAAAAGCCCAGAAGCACCCCTTTGAATCGAGCAACTGTTTACCAATCGCAGTAAATATCTTCACCACAACCATTAGTGAACCTCACATGTTCCTGACTATTCCCAGTGCGTTGGACATAGCAATGGGAAAATCGTCAACTCAGCAAGCCAGCTTTCCCCCTGTTAGCTGCAGTTTGACTTTGCACTGTGGAAGCCCATGCTGGATACACAGCTGTGTTGTACAATTTCTTCCTTTTTCCCAAGCCTTTGACCAAAGCCAAAAGGGGCTGGAATGAAGCAGTCAGCTGTTATGTGGGTTTCACTGTGTGGGTTGATATTAGTCAACGTGCCCATCTGGGAATACACCCTTCCCTTTCTCACAGCACACTTCAACTCCTGGCTGCTTCACTGCTCTGTTGTTGGTGGATTCAGCTGAACCCAACTAAACTTCCTCCTTGAGGTGACTCGACCAATCTCCCCCCAGGTCTTAGAGAGTCGCTGGTTGTTTCAAAGCTATCGAATTGACATCGTCATAGAACCCCGTGGAAATAGGCCATTCAGCCCACTGAGTCTGCACCAAACCTCCAGGGAGCGTCCTACCCGGACCCACACCCTATCCCTGTAACCCTGCATCCCCCCTGGCTAACCCACTTAGCCTGCACATCACGGGGCAATTTAGCATATACCCTAACCTGCACACCTTTGGACTGTGGGAGGAAACCCACGCAGACACAGGGAGAATGTGCAAACTCCACACAGACAGTCACCCGAGAGTGGAATCAAACCCAGGTCCCAGGCTAACCACTGAGCCACCATGCCGCCCACCTGTGCCAACATGGCTGCCCTACATTGGAAACTCTGAACTGAACATTTGTCCCTGTACAGGGTGAGGGGGGAGGTTGGAGGACCATGGGTAGGAGGGGGCAGGCAATTGGGTAAATTTGTGCTGTCAGCTATCAGTGTAATTGTGCTGGTCCCCCAGGGTTTGTGTCCCACAGGTGGCATCACAGGGTGGGAGGGTGTACATCAGTGAGAGGTTGATGTCAATGATCCGAAGCTGGCTGTGATTACTTGGCCAGGCTGAGGACTCACCACGGTGGCACAAGCAATGCTAGGCAGGCCGATCAGCAGCTGGATCTCCGGGCAAGATGCCTCTGTGCCCATCTCTCCTCGGTAATTGAGGACTTTGGGAAGTGCCAAGGGGTTTCTCAGCCAAAGGTCCTCCAACGCCCAGAGCCCACCTGCCATTGGACAGTCCCACCTGCTGGCCATTGATTGGCCAGTTCAAGGAAGGTGATAGTTGGACAACTGCTCCTGACTAAGGGTTGCAATCAGATTCCCAGTGTAAAATGCCGACTCTTCCTCTCTGTCCCCCAACTCATTGTCATCTATTCACAGGATACAAGCAGTGACCAGGCCAGTATTTATTGCCCATCCTCAATTTCTCACAGGTAGTTAAGAGTCAACAACATTGCTGTGGGCCTGGAGTCACATGTAGGCCAGACCAGGTAAGGATGGCAGTTTCCTTCCCTGAAAGGCGTTAGTGAACCAGATGGGTTTCAAAGATATTGGTTTCAGGATTTTTCCTTAAACATGAATTTTGTCATCTGCCACGATGGGATTCCAACCTATGTCTACAGGATGTTAGGCCCTGGGCTGTAAGTCCAGTGACACTACAATAACGCCACCGCCTTCCCTAGGGGCATAATTTTAAGGTGATTGGAGGAAGGTATAGGGGAAATGTCAGAGGTAGGTTCTTCACACAGAGAGTGGTGGGTATGTGGAATGCGCTGCCAGTGGTGATAGTGGGAGTCAGATACATTAGGGACATTTAAGCGACTCTTGGATAGGGCACATGGAGGATAGTAAAATGTAGGGTATGCAGGGTAGTTTGATCTTAGAGTAGGATAATAGGTCGGCACAACATTGTGGGCTGAAGGGCCTGTATTGTGCTGCACTGTTCTATGCACCTCATTAAGGTGTTGTTAGCCACAGATGTCCGTGTTGGCCCATCGTTATTCTCGGCAAGGTATTAAAGTGGCTTAACTCTACCTCCTGCAGGTAACTGATGGATTTACCGTCATGTGTACCTAAGTACAGTGTAAAGCTTTGTTTGTGAGCAGTGCAGGCAGATCATAGTAAACAAGGACATACAGAGCATAGCGTGGAAAAAAAACTTGGACAGGACAGAGAATCTCTCCCATTCTCACTGGCTGCCATTGGCACAGGTTGGCAGGAGTTTCAGGTTTAGCACCCACCTATTTAGCCATGTTGTGAACTCACCTTCCCTGGTCATCAAGTCTGGGAGTGGCACTTGAAGCTGGAGGCAGGGATACCACTGTATACACACATATTGAAGCTCCCGCAACGAATATGTGCAGTGATAAAACTGTGAGCAAACCATTAAAACCACGTTCTTAGTGGTTAGCACCAAGAACACTGCAGTGTTAAGCAGATTATAGACATTAAGTGTATGAGTAAAGTGGTGGTTGGCTTTTCATTTATAACACAGAAGTTAAATAATAATTTAGGTGAAAGTTTTGCTAAGTTGAAGGTTCTCATCATTTTCAGACGGTATTGAAGCCTTAACAGTGGTGTTTTGAAATTCCTGCCCTCTGGGTGGTTCTTTAAAGAATGATATCAGATCGCAGTTTGAATTCAGGATCAACTTTCACGTTCAAATTTATGATTGTTTTTGTGGAGGCTGTCTGAGTGTAACAGTGTGATTTAATCCCTCTGTTGCACTGGCTATGATTATCCATCCTTGGCTTTGTGGTATTAGATTCTGATAGCAGGTCTTCCTTCAGTTTAGTCCACACAATGTAATTCTCATCAACAAATAAACATTCCTTAGCGCCTTGTGGATTTAAAGTCTCCACATCAAAGTCTGAGCAGTGAAAATGCACCATTTCTAGAAATAGACACTGCCTTGCCTACAAACACTAAGGGATTTTTTTTTCTTTGGTTTTGCCTGGGACGTGGGTGTTTGTCTGGGCCAGAATTTGTTACCCATCCCTGAATGCTATGGAGAAGGTGATGGCGAGCTGCCTCCTTGAACTGCTGCATGCGATAGCGTACCGTTAGGGAAGGAATTCTAGAATGGAGCTCCAAAGACCATGAAGGAATAGAGATACAGTACCAGGTCGGGATGCTGTCTGCATGGAAAGTGCTAGGTGTTGTACAGGTGTTGTAAACAGGTCACTTTGAGTCAAGTCTTAAAGGTCCCACACCTTTGCTCACCATATTGTAACACGTCCCAGCTCACGGTGCTGTCTGAGCTGCTGCATGAAGGTTGAAGATTTTTCCGCTGTCCCCATTAAAATAGGGATCTACAAGGCCTGCTTGGTCTAGTATGCTAAAGAGAAACCCCTTCCTGGTCTAACTGGAAGAGCCTCTAGTGGTTATTGCATTTCACAGCTGGTTATAGTGACCGAGGCTGTAAGGCAGGTGAGTGGTCAGCCTTACCGTAAGGAGGTGGGTTGACATTTTCGATAGGACTTTCATCGCTCTTCAGCTTTTGGAATTCAACAGCCATTAATTGTAGGGAATCTAAACTGTTTCCTCAAAGTCAAGACCTGTGAAATGCAACAGGAGATTGTGTATATGGCACGTTAATTACGTTGTTAAAATGCACAAGGTATGGGCGTTTTTGAGTTAAATGCACCCAAGAACATGCATAAAAAGGACGCTGCTTGTGTAAACATTGGGCGCAACAAGGCCCAGGGTGCCCCACAAATGGATTTTTAGTTCTAATTCTGTATGTTTTCTTCGTCATCTTGACTTTTGTTGGAATGCCCTGTGCAGGTCTCTCCCATTATAATTGGGTCATATTTGGTTTGATCAGTGCAGATTGGTTCTGCAAACAGTGCAGGGGCTCAGCTGCATCATCCCTCACTTACCTGGTCCCTACCCATGCCCCACAAAATTGGATTTTAATTTAAATTATGTGTGTTCACTTAGTGATTTTGACATTAGTTACAGTTCAAGGGGGCTGACCCTTTTTAGTTTGGCCTTAATTTACTTGAATTGGTTCGTTTTGAAATAGTACAAAGGGGAGCTGGTAAGACATTGAGGTCATCAATAGTCGCTATTGTCCAATGAGACCATCAATAACAGGAACAGGAGTAGGCCATTTGGCCCCTCGAGCCTGCTCACCTATTCAATGGGATCATGGCTGATCTGACTGTTGTCATGTCCCCTTAACCCTTGCTTCCCTGACTGATCAAGAATCTGTCTATCTCTGCCTTAAATCTCCAGTGTCCTCTCTTCCCAGTGCTCCCTCCCCACTCTCAGGTCCCTGATCTCTCCCTCCCCCAAACCCTCGGACACCACCTCCCCCACCCGTGTTCGGTTTTCCCTGACCTACACCTGCCTGCAGGTGACCGATCCTTACCCCCCCACCCCCCCACCCCCTCCAAATCCCAGCCTGGACTCCACTGCTGGCCGTCAGTAACCACACACCCCCCACCTTTATTCCCATGTACCCCCACCATAGTCATCAGTCAAACTGGACCCCTGAGTAAGGGGGATTGGGGGGAGTGGGGGGGGGTGGTGGGTGCAGTGTGACCTCAGAGACACCCTGAGGTGGTAAAATTGACCAGAATGAGAAGGAATTCCCAAGTTGAATGACACCCCAACTTTCTGACCAACCCTTCCCCCTACCCCCACCACAGTAAATCAATGAGCATTCGATAACAGGGTGCCTAACTGTTGATGCGGCAGGACTGCGTTAATACTTTTGTGTGTACGTTGTTAGATGTTTCGATGACAAAGTGATAGGCTGCAGCATTGCTGGGAGGCGAAACTTGGAGTTTACCAGTCAGACCTTCTGTATTTGTATCAGTTACCCCGTCTCAGTTCGCTGTGGGTGATGGTCACCGGTGTTTGATCTGATCAAATCATGAGCAGATTAGACTGGGTCACTGGAGAGAATTGTCACTCATGGAAGGCCGTGGATCTGAATCTATTTAAGAAATTAGATAAATGTATGGAGGCTAAAGGCGTCAAGAGGTTTGGGGAAAGTACAAGAGCCTGGTGTTGAGATAGAGGATCAGCCGTGATCAAATTGAATGGAGGAGCAGGTTCGTTGGGCCGAATGGACTACTCCTGCTGCTACGTTCTATGTTCCTAACTGCTCCTGTTGATGGAAGGATTAAGGAATAGAGGACCCAGCTCTAAGGCCAGAAGAATAATGGCGAACAGGAGGAAGAACCAAGTTTTATGCAGTGAGTGGTTAGGCTCTGGAACGTGCTCCCAGAGATCGGGGTGGAAGAGGCTTAATCTTGGCCTTCAAGGCAGAACCAGAGAATTATCTGAAGACAAATAATTGATAGGCTGTGTGGAAAGGAATGTGGATTAGCACCTGGAGTAACCCATCAAAGTAGGCCCTGGGACCCCACACTGAAATTTCAGGGTCCTGAGTTCTCAGGCAACATCTCTGCTCCCATTCAAACAGGCACTTTAAGATTTCCCCAGCAATGGGTGTCACTATCTAGCATGATAGGATTCGAACCCAGGTCCCCAGATCTAAAGTCTAGTATTAATACCACTGGGCCATCACTTTCCCTTCCCTGAGTGCCTCAACTGAACAAACAGAGTCAAAGAATTGTTATGGTGCAGAGGGGGTTGATTGGTCCATCATGCCTGCTCTGGCTCTTCAACAGAGCATCACCACCTGAAACCAGCCTCCTGAACTTGCCCCCATACACTTGCACTTTATTTCTATTTAAATAACCATCCAATTCCCCTCTTCACTGCCTCAGTTAAACCCCATTTCCAGGCAGCGCATTCCCGACCCGAACCACTGACTGTTTTATTTTTTCTCACATCACCCGTATTTTTTCTCACATCACCCGTACGTCATTTGCACATCGTTTTAAAGCAATGACCTCTCTTTCTTGATCCTTTCACGAGCAGGAGCAGTTTCTCCCTGTCTCCTGGTAGGGAGAGTATGATCTCTGCTGTGCATCCTGGCATGCTGTGATGTGGGGTACGCTGCATATTGGCACCGAGTAATGGAGAGCCTGCTAGATAACAAGGTGTGGGGCTGGATGAACACAGCAGGTCAAGCAGCATCATAGGAGCAGGAAAACTTGACGTTTCGGGCCTAAACCCTTCATCAGAAATGGAGAGCCTGCTCTCTGCATTCCCATGGCAACAGCACCCTGGGTTTGTTCAAGTGCTCTGGTCTAGACTCAAAAGCAATGGCCCTCTCTGTGGGTCACAGCTAAGCTGTAGCACTGCAAATTTATCTCAAACCCACGGGAACAAGAGCCAGGCAATGGGTTACGGTTCAGTAACCCATACGTTACTGAAGACAGGGCAGTGCAGTGCTGCTGTTTTTCCTTGCCGTCAATAGTCTGCTTGTTTCTCAATGATTTCTTTCAAGTCAGCCCCAGGAATGTGTTGGTCATCCGAAGCACGGACAGTGAAAAGGCTCCATGCTGCTGTCATTCACAAAGTATTCCCGCAATACGGTGGCCCAGTGGCTCACGCTGCTGCCTCACAGCGCCAGGGACCCGGGTTCGATTCCAGCTTTGGGCATCTGTCTGTGTGGAGTTTGCACATATCTCCCTGTGTCAGTGTGGGTTTGCTTTAGTTTCCTCCCACGTTCCAAAGATGTGCAGGTAACATGGCGTGTCTGTCTGTGTCCAGAACTTCAGGCTCAGAGGCAGGACACTACCCACTGTTCTAGATGAGCTGCCCTCTAGGCAGAGTACACAGGCCATGGAAAACACCTCCTGAGAGTGTAACTGATACAGACTCAAAGTGCTTGGATAAACCCCTTGAAGGGGAAAAGAAGGGCTACAAGGAAAAGCACGATAGAAATTGTCCTTGCAAAGAGTTAGCACAGACCTCTTGGACCAAATGGCCTGTTCTTGTGTACTTGCCTTTCTATGATTCATAAAACAATGATGCCCTGATCTTGGTCATTGGCAAATCCCAGGTGGGCTCCAGGCACAGCAACCACCAGATTTAATTTTCATTCCGTTGCTGAGCTGTTTATCTTTCTCTTGGATATCATTGGCCAGGTTACTCCTGTCGTTCATGAATTCCCTCTCGGTAATGAAATCTGCTCTTTGTACCTGGTCTGGCTGAATACTGAATTCACAGCGGTGTGATATCTTACATAGGGTTCCAGACAAAAATCACAACCTCACTCAAAGTGCTGGCTATGTTTCTCTCTCCACGGATGCTGCGGACCTGCTGAGTTTCTCCAGCACCATCTGTTTCTACTAATGCGATATTTTAAGGGTCCTCTGAAAATGGGTCAGCCAATCACTTTGTTAAGAGCAGTTAGGGATGGGCATTGAATGTTGACCTTTCAATGACACCCCATAGAATCCCTGCAGTGTGAAAGCAGGCCATTTGGCCTATTGAGTCCACACCAACCCTCTGAAGACCATCCCACCCAGACCCAACTCCCTCCCTTATAACCCTGCATTTCCCGCAGCTAACCCGCCTAGCCTGGACATATTGGGCAATTTAGCATGGCCGATCTACCTAACCTGCTCATCTTTGGACCGTGGGTGGAAACCGGAGCACCTGGAGGAAACCCCCACAGACACAGAGACAATGTCCACACAGACAGTCACCAGAGGGTGGAATTGTACCCAGGTCCCTGGAGCTGTGAGGCAGCAGTGCTAACCACTGAGCCACCATGTCCTGCTAGTGGTTTTCTTACAGAAATGCAGCAGTCAGATTGCACACAGCGCACATTCGTGACAGTTACTGGGGAAATAGATATTGGGCCCAGAGAACTGTTTGTGTTGTGATTGTGATGGGGTCAGCCAGGTGGACTTCATAGAATAGGAGTTCCCTGATTGGGGCTGTAGACCTGGTCCAATCAGGGAGCCCTGGCTGACGGATAAAAAGATGGAGTGTTAGGAATACTGACACTCTGGTATCTGACTCCGTGTAAGGCAGTGTTACAATCTAGGACAGATCATTGTAAATAAAAGGTGACTTAGTGACAGGACACCAGCCTCTGTGGAGTTGTTTCATTTTGGTCTTCTTTGAGATTGTGCCATGTGGTCTTTATATCAATTTTATCAGCCCTAATGAGAAGGTAATTAATGGAAGACCACATTGAGAGATGTAGCATAGTCTCCAGATAAGGTTAACCCAGAATGTGGCGACATTATTGTTAAACAAAGAACTGCAGATGCTGGAAATCTGAAACAAAAATGGAAAATGCTGGAGAAACCCGACAGGTCTGGCAACATCTGTGTGCAGAAAGCACGGTTCTGAATTAGGGTCCCTGGACCCGAATCGTTAACCCTTGTTTCTCTTTCCACAGATGCTGCCAGACCCGCTGTGTTTCTCCAACAATTTCCGTTTTTATGTCAGTTTAAATATTTGACCTCCCAATAAATTCAGCCTAAGGTGAATTGAAAAGAATGCAAGGCAAATAATTTAACCAAAGAGTGACAAATATTTGAAATAATCTCTCCACTGGAACCAGACCCAGAGTCAAGGGTCATGAAGTTGTTGGATTCATTACCCAGAGTGCAGCTGATGCTAGGACCCTGAGTAAGTTGATGCAATTTAATTAGAACAATTCAAAATGCAATTAACTATTAGATTGAAAATGTTGGAGTTTTGGAGAGATCAGCACCTGAAGCCCTTCATCCTTAACTTTTCCTTACATTTGTCCAAACTTTAAAATCTATTTAAGAATGGAGGGTTTGAGTTATGGGGAGGGGCTGTATGGGCTGGGTCTTTTTACCCTGAAGCATCAGAGGCTGAGGGGTGATCTTATAGAGGTTTATAAAATCATGAGGGGCATGGCTAGGGTGAATAGCAAAGGTCTTTTCCCCCAGGGGTTAGGGAGTCCAAAGCTAGAGGGGCCTGGTGAGAGGGGAAAGGTATGAAAGAGACCTGAGGGGCACCTTATTCCTACAAAGGGCAGTGTGTATTTGGAATGAGCTGCCAGAGGAAGTGGTGGATGCAGGTACACTCACAACATTTAAGGGACATTTGGACAGGTACGTGGATCGGAAAGGTTTAGAGGGATATGGGCCAAATGCAGGCAAACAGAACATGTCCAGTTTATGAAACCTGATTGGCGTGGGCGAGTTGTGCTGAAGGGGCTGTTTCCGTGACTCTGTGACTCTAAGATAAAAATGTTGGATTCCAAAGAGGCACTGGCTGACCAGATGGTTTAGCTGATGCGGCGCTCGTGTGCATAAGGATGTGATCTTTGATTGGAAAAGCGCCCCGGATGTGCATCCTCAATCTCGCTCCCTCCTCGTGGTGAACACTGGGATCCTCCACCTCCCAACAGAGGGGCGGATGTTGGAGTCTAACAAAATCCACTGATGGCATGAAGGAGACACCTGCACTGTACTTGGGTCTTCCAGCAGATGTGGTAACCCAAGTTTGGACTGCAGTCATGGGAGCAAGCAGAACGCTGCCCGTCGCACCCCCATCCCCCTTCCTGTCGCCCTCCACCTTCCATCTACCTCCCATCACAGCCCCCATCACAACCCTATCTCTCCCCCCTCCCCCATTTGTCCACAAATCTGCCCCTCACCTTCCACCCCCATAGACCCTCACATTCCACTCCGGCCCCTAATTCCACCCCCCCCCCCCCACCTTACTGGGCACCCCCTGCAGATGCCAACCTCCAACAGCCTCTACATTGCTGCTCACCCCTCGAGCCGAGCTGAAGCAGCCCACAGCAATGTGCGTTGTCCCTGCTCAGGGGTTTGCAGATTCCAAACAGAGATGAAGGGGATCTGCTTCTCTCAAAGAGGCATGAATCTGTCAAATTCACTCCCCAAAAGAGCGCGATGGACGCCGGGACACTGAGCAAATTTAAGGAGGAGATCGACGGATTTTCTTTTGTCAGTGTTGTGTTATAGGAAATAAAAACCGAAAGAACCGCGGATGCTGTAAATCAGGAGCTAAAACAGAAGTTGCTGGAAAAGCTTGGCAGGTCTGGCAGCATCTGTGAAGGAAAAAAAGAATCAGTTAATGTTTCGGGTCCGGTGACCCTTCCTCAGAATGTATGTGCTATAGGCAGCAGGCAGGAAAGTGGAGTTGAGGCGGAGTTGAGATCAGCCATGATCATATCAAAGAGGGGAGCAGGCTCAAAAGGCTGAATGGCCTGCTTCTAGTTCTTAAGTTCTCCTGTTTAAACATAATCCAATCTCTTGGAACCAGCTTATCTGTCAAATCGAATTTACACCAACTTACTCATAGCCTATGGGCATACTCAAAGAATGAGGAGTGAAACACAGTCCTAACATTAAGGAAAATAGAATGGTTAGAGTCTCAGCTTCATAATTTCAATGACTGTAAACAATACGAAATGTCTTTTGTTAAGTGCATCTGTGAAGGGCTGCAAATTCACAAACTGTCTTGTTTTTATCTTACAAATGCAGGGTTTCCCAGGAGACATTGGTCTTCCAGGGCAAAATGGTCCAGAAGGCCCAAAGGTTAGTCCCTTTCGAATCAGGCACCCCATCGGCCACCTAAAGTGGCCAACTAATGATTTTGCCACCGGGTTTGCTTTCTAGAAGATTGCCCCTGTCCAAATAATGCTGCTTGCGTTTTTGTTTTGTTGATCTTGCTCCAGTTGGTTTAAAAAAATTTTCTGGAAGGCCTTGCAAGGAACCTGGGAGGTCAGGCCAGCTGCGGACGCTCATGGCAATAATCTGGACCTCGGGTTGCTGACTAACTTTGAGAAATATTTTCTACGTCTGATATTCTCTTTTTTTTTTGAAATCTTTCCCAGGGAAAGCCAGGAGCACGAGGCCTACCTGGGCCACAGGGTCTGCCTGGTCAAGAAGTAAGTACTGAGGGAAAGCTTACCTCTATGCTGCCGTCATGACTTTCCAACTGGACATTACGTTTTCTTGTAGAGCAATGGTTCACCTGAAGCCAGGCCTACTCCCTCAGGTGTTGCAGGAAGGGGTCTCAAAAATCCCATGGCGGAGGCTTTGAAGAAGGTTTTCCTGCGGTCCCTGGGGCCATTGTTTCTCTCTCAATCAATACAACTAAAACATTATCTGGTCATTTGTTCAAAATGCTGTTTGTGGGATCTTGCTGTGCACAATTTGGCTGTCTTTCCTTCCCGCTTTACAGCAATTGCCGCATTTCAGTTAGCATTTCGTTGGCCATTAAGCACTTTGAGACGTTGTGAGGTGGAGAAATGTGCTATATATTCCAGTCTGTTCTAGTCCAGGATTCTCTCAGGGTACACTTGCAGGTTGAGTCAGTAGTCAGGAAGGCAAATGCAATGTTGGCATTTATTTTGAGAAGACTTGAATATAAAAGCAAATACTAATGAGTCTTTATAAGGCTCTGGTCAGGCCATATTTGGAATATTGTGTGCAGTTTTGGGCCCCACATCTCAGAAAGGATGCACTGGCCCTGGAGCGGGTTCAGAGGAGATTCACGAGAACAGTCCCAGAAATGAAAAGGTTAACATATGAGGAACATTTGAGGACTCTGGGACTAATTGGAGTTTAGAAGGATGAGGGAGGGATCTAATTGAAACTTACAGAATACTAAATGGCCTGGACAGAGTGGATTTGGGAAGATGTTTTCATTTGTAGGAGAGACTAGGACCCGAGGGCACAGCCTTAGAGTAAAGGGAAGACCTTTTAGAACGGAGATAAGGAGAAAATTCTTCAGCCAGGGAGTGGCGACTGTATGGAATTCACTGCTACAGAAGGCTGTGGAGGCCATGTCATTGAGTACATTTAAGACTGAGGTAGATAGGTTCTTGATTATCAAGGGGATCAAGGGTTACAGGGAGAAAGCAGGAGAATGGGTTTGAGGAACTTATGAGCCCTGATTGAATAGCGGAGCTGATTCGATGGTCCAAATGGCCTAATTTCTGCTGCTATGTCTTATAAATGCACAATGTTGTTTCATGCCTATAGCAACAGCAATGGTGCACCAGAGAAAGATGGTGAAGCATTTCTGAATTGTTCTGAGCCTGTGAAAGGTGCTGAATAGAAGTGAACGGATTTCTGTTGCGTGAGAAAGAGGTGAAGATCCGTTGAATTCGAATTGCAATCAAATAGTTAGACAGCTAAATTGAAACGTGGGCTTAAAATCCACATAAACAAAATAAAAACCGAAAGAACTACGAATGCTGGAAATCAGAAACAAAACCAAAAATTGCTGGAAAAGCTCAACAGGTCTGGCAGCATCTGTGGACAGAAAGCAGAGTTAACCATTTTGTTCAGAATAGACCCTGTTATGAAGAAGAGCCACTGAACCGAAAACGTTAACTCTGCACTGAACAAAATCGTTAACTCTGCTTTCTCTCCACAGATGCTGCCAGACCTGCTGAGATGTTCCAGCAATTTCTAATGTTGTTTCTGAAAATCCACGTCCCTTGCAAAGATAAAGTCCAGAGTGAAGGTTTGAAAGAGGGAATTGCAGACGGGATGGAGATGTTCAAACTCTCCATTCACTGTTAACCTGCTTTAAAGCCTTAACAAGACATCAGCACTTTAAACAGAAGTGCCAAAATATACTGAGGTGAATTTCAGTGAAGAGTAAGAGCGTTGAAATGTGGAGATAGCAAGAACTGCCGATGCTGGAGTCAGAGTCGATACAGTGCGGAGCTGGAGGAACACAGCACGTCAGGCAGCATCAGAGGAGCAGGAGAGTCGACGTTTCGAGTCTGGACCCTTCATCAGGACTGCGGAGGGGGAAGAGAGCTCAGAAATAGAGGGACGGGGTGTGGGACTGGGGGAAGGTAGACAGGATGACGATGGGTGGATGCAGGTAGGGGGTTGTGGAGATTGGTCAATGGGAAGGGTGGGGTGATGGGTGAGAAGGAAGATTTGCAGGGTTGGGGAAGATTTTGAAGCTGGTGAATTGTAGGTTGAGGCCATTGGGCTGTAAGCTCCCAAGGTGGAATACAAGGTGTTGTTCCTGCAGTTCATGTGTGGCCTCTGTGTTTACCTCACTGTGTAGTGTGCACAATTGTATGTCATGTCATCCAACATTTCAACACAAAACATGGGATTGGGCAGGAATGGGAGAAATAGGAAATTTCACAGGAATCGTGTTTTTAAAGAAGCTTTTAGAAACTGCGAGTGAGACCATTTCCTGAGCACTATGTCTCCTCATATGGTCTCCTCATGTAAATGAGCTGGAGGAGGTTCATTAGTCTGATACCTGGAGCCAGCAGGATGTGTTATGAGGAAAACAGTCTCGGCTTGTACCCACAGGGGTCTGGAAGCACGGGAGGTGACTCAATTGAAGTAGGTACTGACCGGTCACAAGGATGCTTCCTTCTGTGGGTCGGTCCAGAACAAAGGGGCAATGTTTTAAACGGGAGTTAGAAACACAAGCAGATCAGCCACAATCTTATCGAATATTGAAGGAGGCTTAGGGGGGCTGAATGGTCTACTAGTTCTCCCATTTCTTTGTGTATAAGTCATAGGCAGGCTGTTCTGTTTAAGTAAGGAGGCTTAAGATTTCCGCCAGAGAGGAAGGGCTCAGAACATGTAGGGGGCCTGGCTGCAATGAGGAAGGAGGCATTCAGCCCACAGAAGTCTACGCCAGCCCCCCCACCCTATCCCATCCCTGCAACTAAGCCGCCTAGCCTGCAAGATTTAGCTTGGCCAAGCTGCCTAACTTTAGGCTGTGGGAGGAAACCCATGCAGATACAGGGAGAACATGCAAACTCCACACAAACAGTCAGCTGAGGTAGGATTTGAACCCCAGTCCCTGGTGCTGTGAGGTAGTAGTGCTAACCACTGTGCCACAGGACTGAAGGAGGTCACTGGAGAATAAAATACAGTCTAGGCGGGGGTTTGAAGTATAAAAGATCTGCACTTAAGGCTTCAGTACACAGGGTGCAGCCGGATGTGAATAACAAAGAGTGGATGTGGAAGAACACAACTTAGGTGTGGATTACAGCCCAGGCGGCCGAATTTTCCAGAAGATGAGGTGGATGCTCAATGATTCACTTCTGGTGAATCAGCAGGGGATGGAGCGAGTTCAGATTTAACCGATGATGGTTTTCCTGGACAGTCAGACTCAGGGATCGAGGCTGAACAAATACTGATTATTTCTCTCTCGACAATATCCAGCGTAACCAAGAGTTAAAACAGCTCAGATCACAACTCGGGGTGATTCTCTCTCGCTGTGACTCCTAGCTAACAGCTGGGTCTAATGTGAATGTGGGAATGGGATCAGAGAGCTTCCAAAAGAGGAACAGGAAAAATTCATGGAAAAACCTCCTTAGAAAATACATTTGGTTTATTCAGTGTAACTTCCAAAATCAGAGATAAATCATTCCGGTTTGGATCACCAGTCAGTTCGATAGATGTGAAAAAACCACAAGCAGACATTGAGTTTTTTTCAATTGTAACTATGAAAGCATAAGAAAAAAATATATTTTTCCACATTTTAGCAACCAGCTCAAGGAAGTGTCTGGCTCCAAAACAGTCGGATTTAGCATAAATAAAATCATTCTCTAATGTTTGTTCCTTTACAAATGAAAGCCTTGCATTTATGTAGCACGTAGTCTCATCCATGTTTTCAAATATCTCACTCTCTTTATCTTTGTAACCTCCCGAGTGTCACTGAGAGAGCCGTACTCCCTCTAATTCTAGCCTCTCCAGCATCCCTGGTTTTACTTGTTCTGCCCTGAGCTGACTGGGTCTGAAGCTGTGGGATTCTGTACCTAAACCCTGTGCATTAACCCCATGCCCTAAAGCGTACCTGTTTAATCCAGTTTTAGCTCACCAGACCTGATATCCCCATGGACATGGTTCGGGGGCATGTTTTAGCTCATATGAAGCTCCTCGGGATGTTGGATTGCGCTGAGGGGGTGCTATATAAATGCAAGGGGTTTTTGTTGTTACTTCAAGCGTCAGCACGCCTCATTTAAAATGTTATTTGGTGGTTGTGGTATGCATGCATTCAGCGATGTGGACGAGATCATTGTTAATAAAGCAGAGAAACAAGCTGAACATGAATCCACCATTAAAGGTGGGTCTTAGTGATGTCTAGACGGACTACAGTTTGGATGGTCCTCTGTGTTGGAATCAGTGAAACGCCCACCAGAAACTATGGGAAATTTGGAGTGATCATTGCATTTCAATCAACAGTTCCTGCTAGAGATCAGTGATAAAATTGGTACAACTGTGGCAATCTAGAATGTTTACTCTATCTATAAACATCATGACAGTCAGCAGTGACCATGTACAGATGTTGTTTCATCTTTCATGGGACGTGGGGCTCACTGGCTGGGCCCAGCATTTATTGCCTGTCCCTAATTACCCCTTGAGAAGGTGGTAGTGAGCTGCAGTCCTGAACCACTGGAGTCTGTGTAAGTGCAGTTAGGAGGAGTGTGGGGGAAGCTGTTGGGGGAAGTTAGATGGCATGGTGGTATTCACTGGACTATTAATCCAGTGACCCAGGTAACCTTTTGGCAACAGAGGTTCGAATCCTGCCATGGCAGATGGTGGAATTTGAATCCAATAACGATCTGGAATTAGGAGTCTAATGATGACCAGGAATCTGTTGCCAATTGTCAGGAAAAACCCATCTGGTTCACTAATGTCCTTCAGGGAAGGAAACTGCCATCCTTACCTGGTCTGGCCTACATGTGACTCCAGACCCACAGCAATGTGGTTGACTCTTAACTGCCCTCTGGGCAATTAGGGATGGGCAATAAATGCTGCCTGGCCAGCGACACCCTCATCCCATAAATGAATTCAGACCCACAGCAATGTGGTTGACTCTTAACTGCCCTCTCGGCAGTTAGGGATGGGCAATAAATGCTGCCTAGCCAGTGATGCCCTCATCCCGTGAATGAATGAAAGTTCTCGGTTTTGACGTAGAGACAGTGAAAGGTGTGTATGATGCCACCTGATAAGGGAAAAATCTCAATAAAAATAAAACCAGGCAATACATGGTCTGGTCATACCGGAGCTCTGTTTTCAGGTATCCAAGGCAAGGCGAAGCAATGTGCATCATTCTCAAGTTTATTCTGGGAACTTGCATAGGGGTGGCGTCCCCATCTTTCTGCTGCCCTTGTCCTTCTCTGCGGTGGGTTTGGAAGGTACAGCCTAAGGAGGATTCATAAGTTACTGCAGTGCATCTTGTAGACAGTACACACTGTTGCCACTGAGCATCGGTGGTGGAGGGAGTGGATGCTTGTGGATGTGGTGCCAATCAGATGGGCTGCTTTGTCCTGGATGGTGCCAAGCCTCTTGTGTGTTGTTGGAGCTGTGCCCATCCAGGCAAGTGGGGAGTACTCCATCACCCTCCTGACTTGTGCCTCGTAGATGGTGGGACAGGCTTTGGGGAGACAGGAGGTGACAAACTGCCGAACACCAGTTTGGATACAGTTCCAGGCAGCACACAGGAAGATAAAGTGGAGAGTAAGGCATGTTATTCACTGACTGATGCTTTTTATCTGATTCAATGCAGGGCGATGAAGGTCGGACTGGACCACCGGGAGAGCCAGGCCCTGAGGTACGTCTGTATTTTGCATTATTAATAACTTGCTCCTTCTAATATCTGTAAATAGATCAAAACATGCTCCTGGAACCATAAGTAAGGATCAGATGAGGACAGTTTTATATTACAAAAAAATATTTTTGGCTCTGCGAAGCAGAGGGGTTTACAAGATTAAGGAAGCAGACAGATTAATAATTTAAACAATTTGAGCAAGTTATAATGTAAACTACTGACAGGTCAGTGACACACTGGCATCGTTGAGTGGGAGAGTGTAGATTGACAGCTGAAAATTGTCACAGTGTTTTCTTCCTCAAACAGTGAGCAAAATGTTTGGCGCAAATGTTTGTTAATAAGAACGGCTGCTCACTCAAAGAGAAGCCTTAAACTCGGAATTTCGTAAAACCTGACTCTTTTCACTGCTGCTTGACATTGCACACGGATTTGTCTTATTCATTTGACCATTACCAGTGTTCATAAGTGTCTTAAAAATACTAAAATAAGGTAGTTATTCAAGCAAGCTCAAATTGAAACCAAAGAACAGTACAGCACAGGAACAGGCCCTTCGGCCCTCCAAGCTCGTGCCAACACATTTTGCCCTTCCGTACTAAAATTGTCTTCACTTACAGGATCCATAACCCTCCATTTCCTTCCCATTCATGTATTCACCCAGGTGTTTCTTGAATGCTGCTATTGTGTCTGCTTCCACCACCTCCTCTGGCAGCGCGTTCCAGGCGCTCACCACCCTTTGCGTGAAAAAACTGCCTCGCACGTCTCTTTTAAATTCCCCCCCCCCACCCCCCCCCCCGCCCCACTACCCCTCAGCACCTTGAACCCTTGTACCTTAGTTACTGACTCCTCCACCCTGGGAAAAAGCCTCATACTTCGACTCTACCCATGCCATTCGTAATCTTATAAACTTCTATTTGGCTGCTCCTCATCCTCCTGCATTCCAGTGAAAACAAACCCTGTCTATCCAACCTTTCTTCAAAGCTAAAGTCCCCCATACTAGGCAGCATCCTGGTAAACCTTTTCCGTACCCTCTCCAAATCATCCACATCCTTCTGGTAGCATGATGACCACAACTGTGCACAATATTCCAAGTGTGGCCTAACTAAAGTTCTATAAAGCTGCAGCATAACATGTCTATCCTTATACTCAATGCCCCTTCCAATGAAGGCAAGCATGCCATAGGCCCTTTTTACAACCTTATCTATCTGTGCAGCCGCCTTCAGTGATCAGTGGACCTGCACACCCAGATCCCTCTGCATATCAGTACTCCTAAGGGTTCTGCCATTCGCTGAATAATTTCCACCGGTACTTGCCCTTCCAAAATGCATCACCTGACATTTGTCCAGATTAAACGCTATCTGTCATTTTACTGCCCACGCCTCCAGCTGATCTATATCCTACTGTATCCTCTGTATCTAATTGCAACCATGGAAAAACATTGTACGTGTGGGCAAATCATCTTCACAGTTTCAGATCTCTGATGCAACGTATTCAATGTATTGTCTCACATAATCTGAAATAGTTGTTTGGTGTTACAGAGCTTGAGTATTGTTCATAAAGCTGTGTTAAAGCTTTTCATCTTGCAATTATCAGGACATTTAACAAGAATAGAACTTCAACAGGAAACCAATATTTACACAGCAGGAGAGGAGAGTGCTGGCAAGTGGCCTGTTTTTACCTCATTCACTCACGGGACAAGGGCTTTGCTGGCTGGACCAGCATTAATTTTCCATTCCTAAATGGGATAGTAGAGGTGTTGATGGTAGAGATTGCATGGAGAGTGCACCCATTATTGCAGATTGACAGTTAACTGCCAGACTTGATTCAATTTTTAACCAAGCAAGTTGTCTCTGGTCAGTCAAGGCACTACCCAGAGAAATGAACCGTTGAATGGCAGGCACTGAGTTGGTTGAGTTGAAACAGCTGCAGCACATGCACCTGTTTCCTCATAAAAAAAGCTTTGGTAAAATGTGTCTTCTACGGGCTCGACACAGTCTGAAATATTTCACAAAGCTGTCATATTCCAATCATTACCATAAAGCTTTTATCAATCGTCATGTGCATCTATAATAATATACTTGGTGGTACTATGTGTGTACGGGTGTGAGTGTATGCATACGTGTGAGAATGTGTGTTTGTCTGTGTAGGTGTGTATGTGGGGGGTCTTGGTGTCGGTATGTATGTATATACAAGGGGTGTGTGTGGGTGAGTGTGTGTAAGTGTTTATGTGTGTGCCTGTGTAGGTATAGGTGTGTGAGTGTGTGTATAGGTATGTGTGTGGGTGTGTGTGTGGGTGTGTAAGTATGTGTCTGTAGGTGTGTGTGGGAGTTGGTGGGGGTGTGTATGTGTGAGCGTTTGTGTGCATAGGTGTATGCATGCGTAGGGTATGCGTGAGTGTGGGTGTAGGTGTGTCAGTAGGTGTGTATATAGGTGTGTTTGTAGGTGTGGGTGTGTATGTGGGTGTGCATTTAGGTCTGCCTGTGGGTGTGGGTATGTGTGTAGGTGTGCATGTGGGTGTGTGAGTAGATGTGTGTGTGTGGGTGTGTATGTAGGTATACGTGCATGTGTATGTGTGTCGGTGTGCATGTGGGTGTGTGAGTAGGTGTGTGTGTAGATGTGTGTGTGTAGGTGTGTGTGTGGGCAAAGGTCTGGCAGATGGAGTACACTGTTGGTAAATGTGAAGTCATCCATTTTGGTCGGAATAACAGTAAAAAGGACAATTATTTGAATGGTAAAACATTGTAGCATGCTGCTGTGCAGAGGGACTTGTGTGCCCTTTTGCGTGTGGGTTGGTTTGCAGGTGCAGCAGGTAATTAAGAAGGCAAATGGAATATTGTCCTTTGTTGCTAGAGGGATTCAGTTCAAAAGCAGGGACGTTATGTTGAAGCTGTATAGGGGCTGGTGAGGCCATATGTGGAGTACTGTGTTCAGTTTTGGTCTCCTTACTTGAGAAGGGATGTACTGGCACTGGAGGGGGTGCAGAAAAGGTTCACTAGGTTTGTTCTGGAGTTGAGGGGGTTTGCTTGAGGTGAGACTGAATTTAGAAGAATCTAGAAGAATGATGGGGGGGTTCTTACAGAAACATATAAAATTGTGAAGGGAATAGATAAGATAGAAGCAGGGAGGTTGTTTCCACTGGTGGGTGGAACGAGAACTAAGGGGTGTTGACTAAGATAAAGGGGAGCAGATTCAGGACTGAGTTGAGGAGGAACCTCTTCACCCAAAGGGTTGTGAGTCTGTGGAATTTCCTGCCCAGTGAGGCAGATGAGGCTTCCTCACTGAATGGTTTTAAAGGTAAGATAGATAGATTTTTGAACAGTAAAGGAATTAAGGGTAATGCTGAGAGGGTGGGTAAGTGGAGTTGGATGTGGCATGGAATGGGCTGCTGAGTCATCATTTGCAAACGAGTGTGTCAGAATTATTTTTGGACTGAATGTTTCGAGGGATTGAGTTTGTGGCTGTACAGATGACTTCGGCAGGGTCCACTGACTCTGACAAGGAAACAACGGAAGTTAATACACAAGTAACTATCCAGAAAGAAGGGATGCTGACCATAAAACAGCAACAATGAGGAGTTTTACATGGCCTTTAGCAGAATAAAATGTTCCAAGCCCCTACTCATGAACTTTATTAAGCAGAACTTGACACTGAAATGTTTAAGGTGACATTAGAACCGGTGGTCTAAAGCTTGATCAAAGAGGATATTATTCACGGGGGAAGGAGAAGAGATTTTTGAGAGAGCTTCGGACCCAGACCATCAGTGATGAAGTGGTTAACATTGAAAGGCCAGCATTGAATGGGTGCAGATGTCCCTGAACCGCACTTTGATTTGGGATAGACCACAGCACCAATGAGAGTGACATCCACAATGCAATCTCTTTGTAGCCCTTGATAACCCACTTAGTCCATTTACCAATTCAGTTGCAGCATCAATGTTAGATCTTTACTCAACCAGAACACAGTGAGGGGTTTAATCCAGGTGTGCATTGACCACAGTCTACTATTTGAGCAGAAAACAAAGCCCGAGTTTTCACTAGTTGGTGATTAACGTGCTTATTTCATGTAGCCGTCTGGAGATTAATGGTTTGATGTTGAGTAAGGTCAGGGACGTTGCTACTGAGAAATGAATATTCCTTAGCACCCAACACCGACGTCAAAGTTAGTCCTGCTCAGCCAGACTCACAGGAAATCTCCTCTTACACTGTCTCAGCTCCGCAATGACACCCTGTACTGTATTGATTCTCCCGTCTTCCCACATCAACCACTGCTGTGTTGTGTTCCTGCACCAGTTTGTGTCGAGTTACAACCAGCTTTATGGAACAAGTCTCTGCCTTGAGGCTGAACCTATTCTTTCATAGCGGACCCTGTAAAGGAAGGACAGGGAAGAAAGAATAAATTACTTGTATCAAACCAATTCAACCTGTGGGCATTTTTCAGAGGGCGGGCATTCCTGCCTTGCTACCCATATGGCTCAGGGCAAGACTTCACTGCCACTTCTAACCTCCATCTTTTGGTCTTTTCACATGCCTAAGTGGTCTATTTTACCCATAGCAAGGCAGGCCCATGCCAAATGGAGAACCTGGCATTTTTAACTGTGGGCATTGGTCAGTCAAGGGGCAGAAAGCTTTATGATTTCCTATGCTCATTTAAGTTGCCTGAACCAGAGAGGGTTCGCTTCTGTATCACAGCTACAGGTTTACACTAACTGTAATGCTCAATTCCCTGTCTTGTGAATTGGATAACCTCTCACTCGATTAGTCACACAACAGAGCTTAAACTTTCTCAGCTTCAAATAATCCTTTCTGGGTTCTAACCAAATACTTCTGGTTTGGAGCTTTCACACTAAAACCCTTACACCAAGGCAACCCATTTCCTGACAGTTCTACAGAACTTTCTTTCTTCGGGAGAAACTGTTTCATGCGTTATAAATTCTACTAAGACCTCTGTGAACAGAAAAACAATAGCCTTTCAAGATCTGGGATGTTCCCCGAAGCAAACAAAAAATCCTGATCCTTCGAAACAAAAGGCAAGCTAATGCCACTCAAGTTTGCCCTGTCCATTTGGAAAACTCTCCCAATGAAAACAAATTCCCAGAAGTACCCCAGGGCTCACTCACTCATACTTGTTTAAAAATTATCATACCTTTGGAATACAAACAAGTTAATCATTAAATCTCCTCATGCACACAGGCTAAAATCCATATGTCACCAGTTCAAAATCCAGACTCTAAAATAAATGATACTGAAATACATATGTAAATTACACACCTTACATCACAAGGTTAACATGAATCTTGAGGTGTGTCACATCCGAAATCTGCCTTAGCTTGTTGTCTGAAAACACAGACCAGGGAATAAGGTGCACTCATCAGCGTGGCCAATTCAGGTGAAGTTGGGTTACAAACCAGCCATGATCTCACTGAATTACTGTGGGCTGAATGGTCTCCTCTTGTCACTATGTTCCTCGTGCCTTTTATAGCTGTTGTGCTGATTAACCATGTGGGGCATCGCCAGAAATGTGGGAGGCAAGTGGTCTGTGATCTTCACTTGTCTGTCGTGTAATTCCAGTGAAGTTCTGACGTATTAAAGTAGACCCACCAATGACCCAATGGGATTTAAAATGAGTTTTGAAATGTATTTGTACGATCCAAAATTTAGCGTTAATTTTGGTCCATTTCTGTGTATTGTTCCAGGGACGCCCTGGGAGGAGAGGATTTCCTGGGAAACCAGGACCTGATGGCCCGAAGGTAAGACACTGGGTTGTTGTAACAATTTGGCTCACATTGGGTCTGCTTCATGTATACAGCTATTAACTGTAAAGTCCAAAAAGTGTGTAACAAGGTCAAGATTTGTTTCCCCAAAACAAGCCTGGCTTTCATCAGTTTGATGATCACTGATATGGGATAGTGTAGGAGATGGGCTTAGATTAGTTCACAGGTCGGCGCAACATTGAGGGCCGAAGGGCCTGTTCTGTGCTGTATTGTTCTATGTTCTATGTTCTATATCCTTTCTGATTGCGCAATGTGATTCATTAACACCCTAATGGGAAAGAAGGAGGATATTCAGCCCATTGAATCCATGATGCTTTTCCCCAGCCATCCCATTTGTCTGCTGTGTCCTCATAGCCTTTTAATTTTACCATGCCTTAGGGTGGCACAGTGACTCAGTGATTGGCACTGCTGCCTCACAGCACCAGGGACCCAGGTTCAATTCCACCCTTGGGTGACTGTCCGTGTGGGGTTTGCACATTCTCCCTGTGTCTGTGTGGGTTTCCTCCCAATGTTAGGTTAGGGTTGATCAGCCGCAGCGTTAAGGGGAAGGCGGCCGGCTGTGGATTTGATGGACTGAATGGCCTGCCTCCACACTTTAGGGATTCCATGATTCTAAGTGCCCATCCAATTTCCACTTGAAATCCTTCATTGTTGCCATTTCCAGCTTTCTCTTGGGCAGTCAGTATCCAGCTCATTGCCACTTGGTGTGTGGAAAATAAAGCTGCTGCTCACATCCCCCACAGTCATCTCTTGCCCTGACCCTTGTACCACCCAGCTTAGGGGGACTGTTTCTTCTATAGAATCCCTACCGTGTGGAAACAGGCCCTTTGGCCCAACCAGTCCACACCAACCCTTGTAGCATCCCCACTCAGACCACCCATCCTCCTGTAACCCACCTAATCTACACATCCCTGAACACTATGGGCAATTTAGCATGGCCAACCCACTTAACCTGCACATCTTTGGACTGCGGGAGGAAACCAGAGCACCTGGAGGAAGCCCACACAGACAATGTGAAAACTCCACACAGACAGTTGCCTGCGGGTGGAATCGAACCCGGGTCCCTGGCACTGTGAGGCAGCAGTGCTAACCACTGAGCCACCATACTACACCCCCTGACCACCTCACTTTGCTGTTTCTCTTTGCCTAACTTACTGAAATGAGTCATGGGCCTGTGCATTTCCCATCAGTTTCTCCAGGGAGAACAACCCCAGCTTCTCCTTGTTGAAATCCCTCAACCCACGAACTGTTTCTGGTAAGCCACCTCGCAGGAACCCTCACATCCTTCCCAAATAAAGCATGCTGACCAGAACTGAATGTGAAACTCAGGAAGTGGCCTAATCAGAGCTTTATTAAGGTTCAGTGCAGCCTCCCTGCTTTGGACTCGGCACTTCAGTTCATGAAGCCCAGGATCCTGCACACTTCACTGCCCCTTTGTTGTGTCTTCCAACCTCAGCTGTTGAGACGGATGCACATGGACCTCCCAAAACCCTGTTTTCCTGTGCGCACTTCCAAATTGTGCCCGTGTTAACTTGTAGTGGTGTAGACAGTACTGAACACAGCCTGTTTCTGTCAATGATCCAACATCAGACACAACTTGTCCAGAGTTCAGAGAGGAATGTGGTGCCAGGATACACACCCCACCCTTTCGCCCAAACCTCCAAACTGAGTTTGGCTTGACTTGGCCTCAGTGTAGCTGGATCAGACTGAACGAGGCAGAGCCAAGCCCTGCCTGAGCGTTCACTCGCCTCTATTGCGGCATACACTGAACAGCGAACGACGAGTGGCCCATTTCCCCTCGAATTTAAAAATGCATACTCTGCTGAAACTGGAACTCACTGACCGTGCGCTGTGGTAGGTGCCCGGGAACTGAAGTGGTTAGTAGCCAACTGTAGGACACACACTCCGCTCCCAGTTCCCGGGCATGTTTGCTGTTAGCTCTTGCCCTGCCTCCATTGCAGCAACCAATTTGAAGGAGCATGGCCGAGAGTTTGCCAGCAGATGACTGCTATGAAAGTGGCTGTCATTGAAATGCCAGGAGAAAAAGTAATGAAGAGGCATTTTTCAGAACACTTACCAAACAGTATTAATATCTGCCCCGAAGGCTTGTCGGAGTAAAATAAATTCATACATTTTTGAGCACTAAGTGTTCTGTGAACTCAAAGCAATTTTAGTTTTATTCTTTTTGCTACACCCGTACCGTCTGGCGTAATGTGTGTTTAATCTTTCAACAGTTATGCATTTAACACTTATTCAACACTATAATCAAACCAACCATGATCCCCGCAGCTGTAGATCAGCGTTCCATGTAATCACTCTAGGATGGAACACGGAGTTTAATCTGCGTAACACACTAAGTGGTCTGCATTTTCGCTCCAGGGATGGGAGAAACAGGAGCTGGGAATTGTTCTGGGTCCCAAAATTCATGGGAGGGATTTAAGGCGATGACTTAATTGGCGCGAGGTCACATTCGCTAACCAACTAATGTTATCCAAGAGGGCACTTAGAAGGTGGAGGGTCCGTCAGGGAGTTCACAGTTTAAGAGCAGCATGAGGCTGTGGAAGGAGGTGGGTAATTGAGAGGGTATTTCAGCAGAAAGGTGTTTCCAGCCCTTCCCCACCCCCACCCCACTGATCATCAGTCACCCCCTTTTTCAAAACACTTAATGAGACAAGTTTGAAAAGCTGCCCAGTATTGGGGGCAGAAGCTACTTCCATGGGGCAGCCTCCGGCTGAACCCCAATCAGGAAATTCGGGAAGGTCTGGCATTCTGACCCGGTGCCTGGAGCCCAGCTGGAACTGCTCCCCTGCCTTTCTCCAACCCCCAGCCCAGGCACGGAGGGATTGGAAGAGCCCGGCCAATATCCCAGACCTCACCTCGAACGCCACTGTTGACAGTCCCTCACTCCCATGTGCGGCCGCTCAGACACCCAGCAACCCGAACGGGGAAACCAGCCGGCGTTCCAGCTTTTTTCAGACACCATTCCCGACCCTGACGAGGAGCTGCAGGCCCCCATGCGCTGAGAATCCCATAAATTACAACATCAACAGTGGACGGGACCAAGGGAGAGACCTGGCCATTCCAGACAACTGACCTGCTTCCTGAGAAACTGACTGAAAACTCCAACTGTGAGGAATTCTCTTCCTTAAAAGGCAGTGGATGCAGAATCTTGAAATATTTTTGAGGCAAAGACGAACAGGTTCCCAATTCCCAAGGGATTTGGGAGATTATCGGCGGATATGCAGGAATGTAAAGCTGGAGTTCAAATCAGATCAGCCATGATCTTATTGAATGGGGGAGCAGGCTCGAAGGCTGAGTGGCCTGCTCTTGTTCCTTGTTCGTATTACAGAGCTTTGTTTGAAACTTCCTTTGGTTTGCTTTATTAAGATAAATGTTTAAGATAAGATAAGAATTAAGATAAGAACAAAAAAAACCCTTTTTTTAACCCGGTGCAGGAGTGAAAACCAGTAAAACTGGATGGTGTGATGTACTGGTCTGGATCATGTGACATCCCAGAAGGAAAAGCCAGTAAAACTGGCAGATTATGCATACTGGTCTAGTTTGTCTTGTATGCCTTAGAGCAGTCCTCCAGTACGACCAGTCCATTCAGTTTCAAGTATAGAGGACCAGTACATTTCAATTCCCAGTATAGAGGACCAGTACATTTCAGTTTCCAGTATAGAGGACCAGTATGTTTGATTCAGAATATACAGGACCAGTACATTTCAGTTTCCAGTATAGAGGACCAGTGTGTTTGATTCAAAATATACAGGACCAGTACACTTCAGTTCCCAGTATGGAGGACCAGTGCATTCAAATCCAAATATTAAAGACCAGTATATTCAATTCCAGGTATAGAGGACCAGTACATTCAATTCCCAGCATTTTGGACCAGTCTATTCCTTTCCAACTTTTACTATTTTTATATATCCTGCTGGGAAGATAATGGGAAAGTTGCAATGTCAAGCTTAATTTGTTTGTTCTATATTAACTGTGTGGTATTTCAGTGGTAAAACAGTGACATTTTAAAATAACAAGGTGTAGAGCTGGATGAACACAGCAGGCCAAACAGCATCAGAGGAGCAGGAAGGCTGACGTTTCGGCTCTGGACCCTTCTTCAGAAATGCCGAAACGTCAGCCTTCCTGCTGCTCTGATGCTGCTTGGCCTGCTGTGTTCATCCAGCTCTACACCTTGTTGTCTCACAATCCAATGCTCACTAGGCTCTGAGTGGTCCCATGCCTCAGGAAGGTGAATTGTAGATCCCTGAGAAACCAGCTGCACTTAAAACCAGCCCGCAGCTCACTTCAAGCGAAGCTGCACAAACATGTTTTGTTTTTTGGCTCAGAAACAGCACTGTCTGAAGTCTTCTTTGTTCTCTCTGTCTCTCTCCTCCTCCCCCTCCCCCCTCTCCCAGGGTGAGCCCGGAGATACTGGAAAGATGGGAAAGGTCGGAGAACAGGTAACCTTTCATTGTCCTATTCTCAACACAGTAGCAGAATTATTGCCGAACTCTAGTTAGTCCGTAAATACAGTAATTCTGGAAAAGCCCAGCAGGTCTGGCAGCATTTGAGGAGAGAAGTCAAAGGTTAAAGTTTCGAGTTGCGTTCTTTACGCAGAGGATGATGGGTGCCTGGAACGTGTTGCCAGCAGAGGTGGTAGAGGTGGGCATGATAGCATCATTCAGGATGTATCTAGACAGATACATGAATGGGCAGGGAGCAGAGGGATGCAGGTCCTTGGAAAATAGGCGACAGATTTAGATAGAGGATCTGGATCGGTGCAGGCTTGAAGGGCTGAAGGGCCTGTTCCTATGCTGTAATTTTCTTTGTTCTTTGACCCAGTTCCAAGGAAGGGTCACTGGACCTGAAATGTTAACTCTGTCTCACTCTCCACAGATGCTGCCAGACCTGCTGAGCTTCTCCAGCAACTTCTGCTTTTGTTTTCTGATTTACAGCACCCGCAGTTTTCGGTTTTTATTTGTGAACAGTTTGTGTCTCGAAGATGCTGAGTTTTGACTGCGGCACCACTTGAGTGTGTGGTCTGATGAAAATACGCGACATAAGTGACAGGGGGCATTTACAAATCTTGGTGCACCAAAGGCGGTTTGTGAAGAGGTAAAATTCAATGCATCAACCAAAGAAAAATGTAGATTCTGGGGGCAATATTTGATGTTAAAACTGAGGTTTTTTGTTGAGTATTATGCTTGGATCTCAAATCCATTCCAATGAGACAGAAACTGAAACAGCTTTCTCCTTTGGGACATACAGAAATCGAACTGCTCAATCCAGAATCAACTAAAAGGCAAGCTTGGGAAATTGGTCACTCTTGGCCACGCTAGGCAGAAAGTCTTATTTCCAGACTGTGTCTGGAGAGTTTACACAAATGTCGTCATCACTGTGTGCTTTTCTTTCACCACACAGACTTCTGTAATTAAAGTTATTAAATATGTTTCAGAGGTTACCAACAGCATGAGATTGGGAACATAATTGGAGGCTGAGTGATCCTTTCACTGTGCTGCTGTAACATGGCTTTGCATGTTCCTGATCCTGACATGGAGATATCTCGCCAATCCTCCATAGTACCTGGAACTCCATCCCCTGACTGCACTGTGGGTGCCCCTAAGGACCTGCAACGGTTCAAGAAGGCAGCTCACCACGACCGTCCCAAGGGGCATTTAGGGGTGGGCAATGCCCTGACACAAGCATCACAAATTTAAAAATGGTTTCGGTTTACGAACATGTGGCTCAGTGGTTAGCGCTTCTGCCTCCCAGTGCCCGGGACCCGGGTTTGATTCCAGCCTCGGGCGACTGTCTGTGTGGAGTTTGCACGTTCTCCCCGTGTCTGTGTGGGTTTCCTCCGGGTGCTCCGGTTTCCTCCCACAGTCCAAAGAAGTGCAGGTTAGATGGATTGGCCATGCTAAATTGCCTGTAGTGTCCAAGGATGTGCAGGCTGAGTGGATTGGGTGGATTGGCCGTGGGAAATTGTGTCCAGGGATGTATAGTTTATGTGGATTAGCTATAGGAAATGCAGGGTTACAAGGATAACTGGGTCAAGAGTGGCACGGTGGCTCAGTGGTTAGCACTGCTGCCTCACAGCACCACGGACCTGGGTTTGATTCCACCCTCTGTGTGAAGTTTGCACGTTGTCCCTGTGTCTGTGTGGGTTTCCTCCGGGTGCTCCAGTTTCCTCCCACAATCCAAAGATGTACAGGCTAGGGTGGATTGGCCATGCTAAGTTGCCCCATAGGGTTCAGGGTTGTGTAGATTAGGTGAGTTATAGGGGGATGGGTCTGGGTGGGATGCTCTGAGGGTCAGTGATGGGCCAAAGGGCCTGTTTTCACGCCGTAGGGGTTCTGTGGGTGGGATGCCCTTCGTAGGGTTGTTGCAGACTTGATGGGTTGATGGCATTTCACCACACTGTAGGGATTCTATGATCCTCCGATCATTAGCCCTACACAGAGGGGCATCCTGTTAAGATGAAGAGGTCTAAGGCTGAGGTCTGGCATTTATCTGGGGGAGAGTCTAAGGGGGAATCAATCATTCCATGGCCAATGATGGGTTCTTTAGTTTTCCTACAATCGCAGGTACCTGGCAACCAGTTCCCTGCTCACTCCCTCAATCAAACATCACCTGCCTGTGGGCTGGAATGTGCCAGAGCAGCCTTAGAAATGTGAGCTTTAATTTGTTAAGTTCCAGCATTACTGCAGTCAGGGTTCAAGCATTTAAAAAAGAATGAACACATTGTGAATTAGGCTGCACTGTGCTCGTGTCTTCGACTAGGAATCCAGAACCCCAGGCTTATCACTCTGGGAACAATCTGGATTCAGATCCCACCCTGGCAGATGTGTTGGAACATGTTTTTGCATTTATAAACTGTGAAGATTTGCAGTTTTTGTCTTCCTTTATTCATTTATGGAACGAGAGCGTCGCTGGCTAGGACAGCAATTATTGCCCATCCCTAATTGCCCAGAGGGCACTTAAGGGTCAACCACATCGCTGTGGGCCTGGAGTCACTTGTAGGCCAGACCAGCAGTTTCCTTCCCTAAAGGACAATAGTGAACCAGACAGGTTTTTCCCAACAATTGGCAATGGACTCACGGTCATCATTAGATTCTTAATCCCAGATATTTTACTGAATTCAAATTCCACCATCTGCCAAGGCGGGATTGGAACCCGGGTCCCCAGAACAATACCTGGGTCTCTGGATTAACAGTCCAGCAATAACACCACTTGGCCATTACCTCCCCTGTGGTAAATTGAAAGAGCAGGGGGAGAGTAACTAATTGGGTTGTCAGTGCAGACTTGATGGGCCAAAGGGCCCCCATTCTTGTATTCGTTCCTGAAATGTGAGCATTGCTTATTTCCCATCCCTAGTTGCCCTTGATAAGGTAACCATGAGTCACCACCTTGAACTACTGCAATCCATGTACAGTTGGTAGACACACAGTGCCATTAGAAAGGGATTTCCAGGATTTTGACTCTGACGGATGGCAATATATTTCTAAGTCAGGATGATGTGTGCATTTTGTAGGTGTTGGTGGTTCCCATGTATCTGCTGCCCTTGTCCTTCCCAGGCATTAGAAGTCCCAGTTTTGGAATGTGCTGTTGCAGGAGCGTTGATGCAATATGCCCTGCAGATGGTACGCACTGTTTGTACTTACTGAGTGTCGCTGATGGCGGAGTGAGTATAGATGGTGATAGATGGAGTGCCAGTCTTATCTCTGCTGGATGGTGTGAAAATTCTTGAGTGTTGTCGGACATGCACCCATTCAGGTAAGTGGGCAGTATTCCATCACACTCCTGACTTGTGCCCTGTAGATGGTGGGCATGCCTATGGTATAAGCTGAGGTGAGGGATCCCAATGGGAACTGCAGTTCCGATCCATTGGACGGATGCCAACCCACCTGAAAAACCTCTGAAACGGGCAACAGTGTAAGAGAGGAGCTTCTAATGTTGTAGGATTCTGAATCCTCCTGAAGAGAAACATCTATGTAATGTGAGGACAGCATTTTGTTCCCAGGGATGTACGTGGGCTGGGAATGATTTTTTTTCAGCAGTCTGAAATCCCACTGTCCCTTGTTTCCCGGGTGAATATCGGTAAGAAAGGCATGAAAGCCACTGAAAACAAAATCTCAAGAAGGTGGTAGTGAAATCACCTATGATTAGCGATTAGTTAATCATGTGTGAATGACAGTTGGCCTCCCAAAGAAAACTCCTTGCCTTTTTTTCGAACCATCTTGGGTGGTAATCCGAGATTGAATGGAACAAGGAAATTGCACTCATCAGCTGTCTTTGTCATCACAGTCAGCCTTGAATCATCTTGGCCAAGTCTTCAGCCTGTGTTCTTCCATAATATCCCAGGGGAATTTTCCGTTTTGCTGTCTTTAGTCTTGTGTAATCCATGGAAAGACTTTTCCAGTCCACTTACACAGAGATCCCGTCGTTAGTCTACGTTATCTGCGGAATTCTTTACTGCAGAGGGCTGTTCAAGGCTAGGTCATTAAGTATGTTCAAGGCTGAGATAGACAGATTTTAAATCAGCAAGGAAAGGGAATGAATGAGATGATCGCACAGAATCATATGGAATTATTATAGGCATTGACGGGGGAGATGCTGAGAAAAGGCTTCCCCCCAAGAACATGGGGTCACAGTATCAGAATAAGGGGTGAGCTATAGGGGACGTATGGTAGCTCAGTGGTTTGCACTTCACAGCTACAAGGACCTGGGTTTGATTTCACTCTCGGGCAACTGTCTGTTAAGAGTTTGCACATTCTTCCCGTGTCTTCGTGGGTTTCCTCCGGGTGCTCTGGTTTCCTCCCCCAGCCCAAAGATGTGCAGGTTAGATGGGTTGGCCTTGGGAAATATGGGGTTATGGGGAACTGGTGGGCCTGGTTCAGAGGGTCGGTGTGGACTTGATGGGCTGAATGGCCTGCTTCCGCACTGTAAGCATCATGTGTTATTTAGGCTGGGACGAGGAGAAATTTCTTCTCTCAGAAGGTTGGAAATCTTTGGAATTCCATCTGCAGGAGAGATGGGACTGTTCAATCATTGAGCATATTCAAGGTAAAGATTGATGAAGGTTTGCTTGTTAGGAGACAGGGGGATATTTTGGGAATGCGATTAGAAATTATCCATAATTTTATTGAACTAGTGGGCAGCTTTAAAGAGCCCAGTGACCAAATCCTGCCCCTGCCTGTTACATTCTTGTATTCTTGAAAACTGCTCATTTGGAAAACACCACAAGGACTGCTTTGATCGAATCTCTGTATGGAGGGCTCAAACGTTTTATTCCCAGTTATTCCAACTTTTCCATTTGTTTTCCTTCACAAGGGAGAGCCCGGATTCATGGGACCGATTGGAGAACGTGGGAAAGTTGGAGAAAAGGTACGTCACATTGCTGCCAGCGCTTTGTGTTTAAAGCGCGTTATTGGAGGATAATTAAGGGTCTCAGTGAGACTTGAACATCTATATGTCCTGAAGGATCTTTTTGAGTGAAGGTGGTGGAACACAGTTCAGTCCAATCTGGAGTGGCCACAGTCTAACACCAGTCAAGTAATTTTTTTTTGATTGGATTTATTATTGTTACATGTATCTGGGTGGGGTGAGAAGTTTTGTGTTGCATGCAGTGCAGGCAGACCACACCAGACAAAGTGCATTAGGGTAATAGAACAGTGATAATATATGCCGCTGAGAAGGTGCACAAACAGTGAGGTGGACATTAAACTTAATGCGATTCATCTTCGAGAGTCGAACAGTCACTCCTGTCCCTCTACCTGCCTGAAGTAAAATGTTTGGCCAGTTCTTACGACTTTTCAAAGTTTCATCCTCAACCCTGAGGTGGCTCAGCCACTGAGAAACTGGTACAGGGTGATTCAGTAAATCTATCAGTGATAGCTGCCGGAGGAGACTCTGTGTTTGGAGAACGGCGGAGGGAGGATCATGGTTAGATATGAGTTTGCAGCATTACCCTGACCGAAATTGAGAGAGGTTATCCCGGCATGTTAGTGTAAAAGATGTAGCGCCTGCTATAGGGAGGATGGTGTGAAACTTGAAAGGGTTCAGAAAAGATTTACAAGGATGTTGCCGGGATTGGAGAGTTTGAGCTGAATAGGTTGGGGCTATTTCCTCTGGAGCGTCAGAGGATGAGGCGCGACCTGACAGAGGTTTATAAAATCAAGAGGGGCCGGGATAGGGTGATTGGCCAAGGTCTTTTTCCCAGGGTGGGGAAGTCCAAAACTTGAGAGGCATTGGTTTAATGTGAGAGGGCAAAGATTTAAAAGAAACCTAAGGGGCAACTTTTTCACACAGAGAGTGGTGTGTGGATGGAATGAGCTGCCAGAGGAGGTGGTGGAGGCTGGTACAATGACAACATTTAAAAGGCATCTGGATGGGTACATGAGTAGGAAAGGTTTAGAAGGATAGGGGCCAAATGCTGGCAATTAGGACTAGATTAATTTAGGATATCTGGTCGGCATGGTCAAGTTGGACCGAAAGGTCTGTTTCTGTGCTGTACATCTCTATGACTGTATAACTGCAGGACAGATAGAAACAGACTCAGTGCTCACCAGAATGAGGAACTAACGGTGATAAGTGAAGTTAAAGGAAACCCAGTGAATGGGCCCATTATAAGGATCGTCATTACAGAATGTTACTTAGTAAAATAATGAGGGGCAGGGCCAGGAAGAAATTTTCTTCTCAGTGAAGGGATCAGTGACTAAGGGGCGTAGATGTAAGGAAAGGGGCTGCAGCTTTACGGGGGATATAAGGAAGACCTTTCTTGCCCGGAGGGTGGCAGAGACAGAAACGCTTGTCACATCAAAGAAGTATTTTAGATGTACACATGTGATGCCAAGGCATACGGGGCTATGGAAAATGGGTTTAGAATGGTTAGGTAGTTATTTTTGATGGGCCAAAGGGCCTCTTTCTGTGCTGTAGACCCCCGTGACTCTAGCTCGGGCACAGGTTTGATCCCTCAGCCCAACAGACCCGTGCTAATGTTTCCACACCTATCCATCCTCCTGTCCCTTGACATCCAACTCCATCAACGTATCTTTCGGTTCCTTTCTCCCTGAAGTGTTCATCTCACCTCTGCATTTGGAAAGAGTTAATACTGACCTCTCTCAAGTAGCATTCATCAGTAGCTTCAGTCATTTCTCCCAGCGTCAGAGGTAACTCGTTGGGCGTCACTCATGTCTGAGTCAGAAGGTCGTGTGCTTGACCCCCAGAGATTTGAGCATAGTCATTTCGATTGGTGAAGCCCAATGCGATGATGAGGGAGTGCAACACTGTTTGTGGTGCTTACTAGCGATACAGCATGTCTCTCCCTGCAAACCCCCTACCAGGCCCTGTGGAGCTGGGCGACTGAGAGTTCCCTTGGTAACAGGCAATGGCCTGCCCAGCAGGAACTCATCACCTGTGCCCTTCAAGCAGAGCCAGGGAGCCAGACACTCTTATGGCACAGCGGTATATCCCCACCTGTGAATCAAGAAGCCTGGGTTCAAATCGCACGTGCTCTAGATGTGCGTAATAAAACATCAGAGCAGGTTGATTTTAGCTATAAAGGGGCTTCTGTGGCACGGTGGTCGTGTCCCTACCCCTGAGCCAAGAGACCTGGATTCGAGTCCCACTTGCTGTAGAGGTGTGTCATACCATCTCTGATCAGGATGATTAGGAAATTAGGCTAAATATACAAAATGCAGACGCAAAGAAGGCTCTAATGGTGCAGTGGAAGTATCCCTACCTCTGAATTGGGAGGCATGTGTTCAATTCCCACCTTTTCTAGACGTGTATGATAACATTTCTGAACAGGTTGATTAGGAAAATATATAAAGCAGACCCTCTGACAGCATTTTGATGTAGCCCCTTCCCAACTCTCCAACCCCCCAACGTTGATGGATCGTATTGCCTGTAATGGGCTTTGTGTGTAAATTTCTAATTGGCTCCATGGGTGATTTACTAATAGTGGTTAATAGTTCAAAGAAAAAGTCTTGGTAATTGGGTGGTGGAAAAGTTGTTTGATTGTGTGTGATAACGCTTCCAAATATAGAAAGAAAATGCAGACCCATCAAATGCAATGGTAATGTCCCTCTGTCTGAAACAGGAGGCCCAGGCTCAAATCCTACCTCCCCAGAAGTTTGCTATAACATCTCTGAGCAGGTCGATAAGGAAAAGTGTACAAAAATAAAATAAACCCAATGTCCCCACCCCCTGACCAGAGCACAGCTCCCCAACCACCCTCCCCCACCCCAGGCAAAAGCAGCCCCAAACCCCCAACTTGAACACCATGACCCTGACCCCTGACCTGAGCATCATGACTCCTGACCTGAGCACCATGACCTGAGCGCCATGACCCCCAGCCCCTGACCCGAGCAGAGTGTTACCGACCCCTGACCTAAGCAGACCATCCCTGACCTGAGCAGAGTGCTCTACTCCCTCCAAGTCAAGGTCAGTGCCCCTGGTAATTGGAACCTGCTTAGACCAAACATAGAACTGAGGACAATCAGGGAAAACCCACCTTGTCAGCCTCTGTCACTTTGTAGAAACACATGTGGCTCCTTCTAGAATGTAGATAGTCTCTTGACATTCTTAATAAATGTTCCAATTCTGTGTTTGGATGGAGACATCTAAGAGTGCAATGTGCCAAAGAAAAGTATGATTTATTTTACTGTATTTTCTGTAATATCAGACTTGAACTGTCTTGTAATGTACTTACAAATAATTGATGAGCCAGCTGTATCTTTGCAAGTAAAATAACAGAGGGAACCATTGCTCCCCCTCTTCCAAGCATTAGCTGGTGTTTGAATAATTTTGTGCCATGTATTGTGGAGTTTGCACTGAATCCCATTTCTTCGTGTTTCTGCAGGGTGACCGTGGTGAAACGGGTCCTCCAGGACAACCAGGAGTTAAGGGGGCAATGGTAAGGGAGTAACTCCATTCTCACCGGCCCTCCCTTCTTTACCTCTCTCCTTCCCAAAGTCACGCTCTGACTGTAACCCGCCCAAGGTACCCTCCTCCTTCTTTGAGAGCAATTCCTACCTACGACGTAGCTTTGGTTCTTGAGTTGTCTGCCCAGTCAATGGTCTCATGTATGGCGCTGTGATGGTTAGGATAAGAATGCAGGTCCACCCCTCGCTAATGGAGGCACTGAACTCCGTGTCAGCTGCAATCTGCTCTAGATCTGCCAACCAGCTACTTGAGCTGGGTATAGCATTTACAAAATGAACAACATCATAGTTGCCTTGTTGCTTTCGCAGGGTAAACAATGCACAGCCTATTTACTCCTACCCATAGACAACGGGAAATGCACCATTGAATATTCAGGCTTCTGAACAGACCTAACAATGACTGGCCCTTCTCCTATTTTTGCTTTCAATTTCAATCATCAAAACTTAATTTGAACTGTATTTTTTTGGGAGATGGCTTTAAGCAAGGAATAGATCTGACCAGCGCCTGCAGCCTAAGAGCAGAAGATTCCACACTGTTGGATCTATCCATTGTGTGCCTAATCTGAGTCTGACAGTCCCCAGAACTCTATTCGTCACTCCCCTTTTGAAGCAAATTCCTGATGAAGGGTCTAGGCCCGAAACGTCAAGCTTTCCTGCTCCTATATGCTGCTTGGCCTGCTGTGTTCATCCAGCTCCACACCTTGTTATCTCGGATTCTCCAGCATCTGCAGTTCCTATTCTCTCTGATACGTGTTTGACTAACTTTGTTGGGGTCTATGATAGAGTAACGAAGTGGGTTGGTGAGGATGTTGCGTGGATGTTACATGCATGAACTTCTGAATAGTGTTCAATGAAGTGCAACACGGCAGACTTGTGAATGGAGTTAAATCCAGTGGGATTAAACAGGCAATGTCTGATGTCGGCTAAAAGTCTGGATGCAGCACATTGTGATGAACAGCTGGTTGTCAGTCTTGTAGGAGGTGAACAGTATTGTCTTACAGGAGGCACTGTTCGGACCCACTCCATTTCCTGATATTTTTATAGATTGGATTTTTGGGATGAAATTTCAGAATTTACAGGTTGTACAAAACTTGGAAACACAGTAAACAGCGAGGAGTATAACACGCTTAAGGTGGGGTGGGGTGTTGCCATAGGCAAGGCCGGTGAAATGCTACCTGGTGGTGTGAACTGTCAAATGGTAGCTCTCAGTAAGAAGAATGAGGAGATGCAATCTGAAATAAACAGGATAACGTTAAAGGAACGCACCAAGGCAGACACCCGGGGGAATAGATAAATAACTCTTTGAAGACGGTCAGACTGTTAATGTTGTTGTCGAATGTATTGCTAGGGTTAAGGGTTAGCAGGTGGAGACCATTCATTCAGTATCTTGAACACAAATAAAAAGGGACTGCTGGGACAGTTGGTAGGTAAAATAAGACCATAAGGTATAGCAGCAGAGTTAGGCCATTTGGCCCATGGAGTCTGCTCCATCATTCGATCGTGGCTGATGTGTTTCTCAACCCCATTCTCCAGCCTTCTATCTGTAACCCTTGATCCAATTATTAATCAAGAACCTATCTCTTTCTGTCTTAAATACACTCAATGACTTGGCCTCCACATTTTTGTGCGACAATGAGTTCTACAGGTTCACCACTCTCTGGCTGAAGAAATTCCTCCTCAACTCAGTTCTAAGGATCCCTTCACCCTGAGGATGTGTCCTCGTGTCTCCAACTAATGGAGGTATCTTCTTCACATCCACTCTATCCAGGCCTGTCAGTATTCTGTAAGTTTCAAACAGATCCCCGCTCATCCTGTTGAGTACAGACCCAATCACTCCTCATACGACATGCCCTCTTCAATCCCCGGATCATTCTTGTAAACTTCCCCTTGACCCCCTCCAATGTCAGCACATCCTTCTTTAGATACAGGGCCCAGAACTTTCTCACTGTATTCCTAATGCGGTCTGACCAGAGCTGTAGGTGGCAGAGATATGTGACGCTGTATTCTGTGAATAAGCTAACCACCGAGAAACGGCTATGTAGATTCAGTCTTCGCTCTAGGCTGACGACAGCAAGTCAATATGAGTTAGACAGCATGTGGAATCCTTGACTTTACTACGTAGAAGTAGACCACAAAAGCTATAGAAGGCAGCAATGCTGAACCTTTCTGGAGCACTGGATCAGCCTGGGCGTCACACCTTGGCAAAGTCAGGTAGAGGTTTATCCTGGGCCAAGGGCTTTCAGGTAAACAGTGAGACTGGAGAAGGTGAAATTGTTTTTGTCAGAGCAGAGAAGTTGAAGAGGAGACCTGACTAAAGAACTAGGAGCAGCAGTAGGCCATTCAGCCCCTCGAGCCTGCTCTACCATTAATACGATTGTGGCTGATCACCTCCTGGCGTCCACGGCACTTTCCTGCCCACCCTCCAAAACTCATCAACCCGTTGCTAATGAATAGGTTGGCAGGTGATAGCCTTGTGGTTTTTATCACTGGACTGTTAATCCTGAGCAAAAGCAGAAGTTGCTGGAAAAGCTCAGCAGGTCTGGCAGCATCTGTGAAGGAGAAAACAGAGTTAACATTTCGGGTCCAGTGACCCTTCCTCAGAACTGATGGTGGCTGGGAAAACGTTGGTTTGTATTCAGAAAATAGGGAGGTGGGTGGGGTA
Source organism: Ginglymostoma cirratum (assembly GCA_024137785.1). NCBI lineage: Eukaryota > Metazoa > Chordata > Chondrichthyes > Orectolobiformes > Ginglymostomatidae > Ginglymostoma > Ginglymostoma cirratum. Next base: position 2,717,077 of record JAHRHZ010000036.1, read on the forward strand.
GGGAGTAAACGATAGGATAGAGCCCAAAGAGAGAGAGAAAGACAGTTGGACAGACAAAGGAGTTGATAACGATCAGGCTGGAAGGGTGAATAGTTGTTAATGGGGACTGTTAGTGACTAACAACAGGGGGTGTAATCACACAGCTATTAACATTACAGCTATTCCCCATTAACAACTATTCACCCTCCCAGCCTGATCGTTATCAACTCCTTTGTCTGTCCAACTGTCTTTCTCTCTCTTTGGGCTGTATCCTGTTGTTTACTCCCTACCCCACCCACCTCCCTATTTTCTGCATATAAACCGACGTTTTCCCAGCCACCGCCAGTTCTGAGGAAGGGTCACCGGATCCGAAACATTAACACTGATTTCTCCTTCACAGATGCTGCCAGACCTGCTGAGCTTCTGCAGCAACTTCTGTTTTTGTTCCTGATTTACAGCGTCCGCAGTTCTTTCGGTTTTTGTTAATCCTGAGACCCAGATAATGTTCTAGGGCCCTGCTTCAGCAGATGGTGGAATTTGAATTGAACAAAATAAAAATCTGGTATTAAAAGTCTAATGATGACCATGAACCCGTTGTTGGAAAAACCCATCTGGTTCACTAATGTCCTTTAGGGAAGGAAACTACCATCCTTACCTGGTCTGGCCTACATGTGACTCCAGACCCATAGCAATGTGGTTGACTGTTAAATACTCTCTGGGCAATTAGGGATGGGCCGAGGGCACATCCAGCCAGTGATGCTCACATTCTATGAATGAATAAAAGAAGAAACTGTCTATCTCCTCCTTAAATCTTCTCAATGACCCACTGCACACTGTACTCTCACAGTGTTTGAAATGGTTTACAGTTTTGACAGAGTAAAGAAAGACTAAGTGACGGAAGAGATGGTCTACAGATCTCACAGATTTAAGGTGATTTGTGAAAGAACCAGTTGTGACATGGGGAGATTGGTTCTAATGCAGGAATCGAAACACACTATGCCTGAAATTGCAGGACAAGCGGACTGAGGGGCAAAAGTAAGTTAGAGAGGGAAACATTTCCAGGGCAGTGGGGAACAAGAAAAAGCATGAGATCAATTGAACCACATTACCAAAGAGCTAGTAACAACGTGATAAGCCAAATGGCCTCTTGGTGCCGTAGACATTGCAGGAACGCAAAACCGAGGTAGCAAGAACATCAGAAAATATCAGGCTCCTCAACATTTGTAAAAGGAAGGATTGAAGACTAGCTGGAGTCTCATACTCTGGATCAAAATTCTGCTTCCAACACAAGGACCATTTCTCAAAGATAATCCGGCCCTGTAAGGTTTTCTCTCGTGACTTTTGTGGAATCTCTGTGATAAAATGCTCCATCTGGTGGCTAAACTAAATATGCCTTATCATTACAATTCCCATCGAGGTGCTGAGTCTGAAACTGGGATTTGGATTCAAATCGGACCCGATTTTAACTCCGTGTCAGTGGCTGCTCACATGTGTTAAAATCTCATTCAGAGTCTCTGTCAGACAGATCAGTCTTCTCTGCATAGATCACAGTCTCGTCTGGTTCAATCAGAACTGAAATGATAAGGAGTAATTGGATGCAACATCGTTGTAGTTTTGACAAGCAGTTTGCTGGCTTAATTCAAACTGTTCAGCATCTCACTCCAAACTGGCCTTAATCCAGGTGCAAAGCTGACAATGAAAATTCAATCCTGCCGTTTACCCTTCTTTAAAATGTGCTCGTCTTTCAAGCCCTGCATTCCTATCGAACCTTCCACAACCTCCAGTCATCCAGAAGTTCTTTCCAGCCAATGCAATAAATGATGGGGTGGCACGGTGGCTCAGTGGATAGCACTGCTGCCTCACAGCGCCAGGGACCCTGGTTCACTCCCAGCCTCAGGCAGCTGTCTCTGCAGAGTTTGCACATTCTCCCTATGTCTGCGTGGGTTTCCTCCCACAGTCCAAAGATGTGCAGTTTGGGCGGACTGGCCATGGATAATGCAGAGTTACAGGGATAGCGCAAAGGGAGTGGGTGTGATGCTGTTTGGGGGAGTTGGTGTAGACTCGATGGGCTGAATGGCCTGCTTCCACACCATCAGGATTCTAATTATGTTGGATGTGTAGTCGCAATGCAGCAGCCAATTTAATGCACAGCAAGATCCCACAATCGACAGTGCAGCACAGATCAAGGGATAAATGTTGGTCACGTGGGATCATGTTCAATAGCGACCGAGATCAGTGAGTGGCGAAATAACCTCTTCATTGAGCATCGGTAAGTGACGCAGTTTGAGGAATCCAAAGTACAGTTTTACAGCAGCCTCTTTCATTCACAGTTTTTACACACACTAAAATTGTAGCACTATTGTGTCACATAGTTGTATCTATTGTACACAAGTTTACGTGACATCTGTCCTGGGGAAGCAGGAGATACTTAAGCACTTGCTAAGTGCTGGATGTTACCCCTGATGGGATTCAAATGTCTGTTCAGTTGCATAATTAAGAGGTGTTAGTCCTTTTGTCTTTAAAGTTAGTAATGTTAGTAAAAATACTACATCTATGTTATCTAAATAAGGGAGAAATTATACGTGTGAATATTAAAAGTACAGAGGATATTAAACTGATCTCCTGCAGCTGGGTCATGAGACTTCATCTACTGTTGTCAGTTTCTGACAGCTCCTACACATTCATTCATGCAGTTTCACGGAAGCGCTGTTTTGAAAGTAAGTTTCTTAAAGGGGTTAGCATCCCTATTTAATATGTGTCTAAAAAGTATGAATCCATACGTTAATACAAGATGGTAGTCCTAAATAAAAGTTAGAAATAGCTAGTGCAGTGTTATGGAAATACGTAGCGTATAAGGAAATTTCAAAGAGATAAAAAGAAGCAGACTATTAGAGACAAGGTGTAGAGCTGGATGAACACGGCAGGCCAAGCAGCATCATAGGAGCAGGAAAACTTGACGTTTCGGGCCTAGACCCTGATTTCTGA